>VXBC01011111.1:0-58755 GCA_013399945.1 Ploceus nigricollis
GCCGAGCAGCACGGGGCCGGGCCCGGGCAGGTGGCGCGGCGCCGCAGGCAGGAGTGGGACTGGAGCGCGCATCGAAATACGGGATTCCGATCCGTTCCCCGGTTGCTCCTTCGGGGCAAAGGCGGCGGCGTCCTGTCCTTAACCCCCCCGGGCCGTGGCATCCCTGGGGAGCCGGGGGCTGCAGATAGGCAGCAGCTCCTCCTGGGGCTTGTTTTTGCTGGTAGCTCCATAAACCTCAATTTCTCCCTCCCGCTCCGGTGTTTCTGGGGCGCAGTCCGGGATCCTCGGGCTGGGGCCGGCGGTCACGGTTGCCCGGCCGCGGAGCGGAGGCTGCAGCTCTCCCGTTTTCCTACGATTTGGTTGAGCTCGCCGGGCTCTGCGTTTTAGCAGCGAGGCAACAGCAGCCTCAGCAAACGACTCTGGTGGAGAGAGGCGAGAGCTAGAGCCCGGTCCCGGCCCGGAGCCTTCCCTGGCTGGGGCGTATCGCCCCGAGCTGCCCGCACCGGATCGGGAGCGGCGCTGCTGCTGCGCTGGAGGGAGCAGCCGGCGTCGGGCCCCGTCCGCGGCGCGATCGCAACGAAATCTTCGGCCAGAGCCGGCGGAGGGAGCGGAGCCTGGCCCTACCCGGGAGGACTCTGGCGGGGAGCAAACCCCAGCCCACAGCCGCTGCCTGTCTTTCCGCAGATTCCGAGGATGTCTCCTCCAGCGACCGAAAAATGTCCAAATCCTCCCTAAATCAGAGCAAGAAACGAAAGAAGAGGCGGCACAGGTAAGACAGCGGCGGCCACCCCGCCCGCCTCAGTCCCCAGGGAACCGGCCACCGGCGAGCCCTGCCGCCCCGGCGCGGACGGCCCGCTCCGGCCTGGAGCAAAATATTCTTCCCGGCACCGGCCGCCGGAGCGCCCCGGCACTCCTGCGGCTTCTCCAGTGGGTCCTTCCCTTTTTTCTTTCTCCCCGTCCAAAATAAATCGAATATGGGGACGTGCCTATAGGGAGTGGGGGATTCGACCACAGGTGTCATTTTATTTAATTTTTTCTGGCTGCGGATCCACGGATCCACGTATCCCGAGTTGCAATCCCGTGCAGCCCATGAGCTGCGGTGGAATGCGGATCATCAGTGTTTGGAAGGGAAAATCATCAACCTGTCAGAAATAATAAAAGCCGTTTTCAGCTTCACATACTGCAATCTTAATACTGGCTGTCAGGAGGACAGAATTCCTATCAATAATTTAAATATTTTATTCCGTAAAAATAAATATTTGGCCAATAGATTAAATAGTTGGGAATCAGAGACAGTCTGCAAAGAAGCTGAAGAAGGCTGGGAAACTGTTTAAGGAAACGAAGATCCACTTTGGGATTTGGTTTCCTATACGCACGGTCAGGGTAATAGACTTTGCCTGACTTCTCCCACAGTTAAAATGGAGTTGGTTTGGTTGCGCTTTATAAACAGAAACGAAAAATCCCGCGCTGGGTTCTGGCATTGCTGTGGCCAGAGCGCCAGGACAAAGGAAGGCCAAACACCATCCACTGAGGGTGATTTAGCAATAATTAAATCAATCCTGCCACGATGCAGGAAAGGTGGATTAAAAGACGCTCTAGTGAAAGCTTAGCAGGATGCGGGGTGGAAGGAGACCGACTATCCCAGGAGACATCCTGCTATGTGTGCAACAGGAGGCTCGGTCTGGAGGGCTGCTTTCCAAAGCCGGCCCCCCTTCCCAGGCAAATGTTCCCAGTTTGGGTGCTCTGGAGTAAGTACGAGTTCATTTTCTTTGCACCCCAGACGGGGCTGGGTGATAACACAGCTGGGACTGGTATACAGGTCCCGATCTGGATGAGACAGGAAACGAAATTCAGATTTGTTTTGTTTTCAGTTCTAGATAGAAACAGACCTGCAATATTTGTCTGTAGTTGAATATTCTGTTGTAAGCAGTTAAGACATCTAATTGTACCAAGGAAGGGCTGGAAGATGACTGACCAATAGCCTGCAAATAGCTGCAGGATAGAAACACCAAAGGGGCAGTGGATTGTGAATTGCAAAAGGGACGGGGACTACCCAGGCATGAGTTAAAAAGGGAAAACTTCAGCTGAATGTCAGCAAAACCCTCCCGCCGGGGAGCCTGGACAGGCTTCCGCGCTCTTGTGGGAGGAAGATGGAGGGGAATGCTTGAAATCTAAACTGGATGAAAATTGGAATAATTTTTCCTGTGGTCGCAGAGAGAGAAAATACATGATTCAGTTGCCTCTGCTGTCCCTAGAGTTCACAGATTTGTCAGAGTTGAAGAAAAACTGTTTGAAAAGAGAATAGATTTAAGAGTGAATTTAAAGAAGGGTCTGATTGCAGGCAGGTCCCTTGCATTTGCATCCTGCTTTTGTTAGTATTATTATCGATCTGGTGGAATCCTTTTCATTTTGTATAGCAGAGGATATTTCTGATATTTTCTGTTTATGCTCTCTGGAACTGAAAGGCTTTTCTGAAATTTGGGTGCATTTTAGAAAAAGACTCTATTTCCACTTTCCTTCTGGGAGATACATGGTTTTTAGATTGATGGTAAATTTACACATTTACTTTGCACAAGGGTTGCAATTTGTTGTTGGGTTGAGGATTGTTTTATTTTGGTTTGTTTCTTTGGTTGAGTTTTTTGTTTGATTTGGATTTTTGATGAGTTTTTTTTGTTTTGGTTTGGTTTTGGTTTTGTTTGGTTGGGGTTTACTGTTTGTTTGTTGTTTGGGGTTTTTTTTGCCATTGCAGTATTTTTAACTTTTATCAAAAATTGTGCTTTCTGTACTGGAGGAGTTGAAGGGTGAGAGTTTTAACCCTCAGGGAGTGGAAGTGGTCTGAGACTTCTCATCCATCTGCTAGGGAAGGGCTTTCATCTGTCTCGGCTTTCCAGCTGCTGATTTTTCAATTTGGTTGTCCCAAACTGAGAATTGGCTGCGCGGAGGCAGGATGGGCTGCTGCCTGCCCAGGGCGGTCCAGGAGGATTTCTCAAGGATAATGGGGTAATGCAAACTGGCAGGGAGCAGCTAACAAGATATTGGAGTGGAAGCAGCCAGGGTAAAGGCAGAGGAAGGGAGCTGGTCCTGACTCTCATGGGGAAGAACTGGTGAAGAGTGGTGGGTTAGGGTGGAGAAAACATTTGGAGAATTCGTCCAAAGACTGAGACTCAAGGTGAAGGACTACTTGCTCATGGAGATTGAAGAGGCTAAGGGCCAGCAGCTGGGAAAGGGCTCAGCACCTCTCCAGATGGGGTGCTGAGGAGATGCTGCTTCATCTCAATGTGATGATCCTCCCAAGAGGCGGCAGAGCCTAAGATCAGCTGCCATCACTGCGGGTGCTTGCTGCTGGGGAGGCACTGTCTCCAGAGGCAAGTCCCTGAAAGGGAAGGTGATTTGTAACTGTTAAAAATGCTGTCTTCTGGCATTTTCTGGTTCTCCTTTCACCCTGGCACTTGACCTTTTGTGCACAGAAACACAGGAGGTGGGGAAAAGCTATGTATTAGCCGGTTACCCAGGTTTCACTGTTTTCAGTGTCCATTTCTCTGACTCTTCATCATCTTTGCTGCTTCTTGTGTTTTGATCAAAGAGTTTTACTCCCCTCAGGACAATCTTCACATCCTATCAACTGGAGGAGCTGGAAAAGGCCTTCAATGAGGCCCACTATCCTGACGTATATGCTAGAGAGATGTTGGCCATGAAAACAGAGTTGCCAGAAGACAGGATACAGGTAATCATACCTCTTGGACCCCCTTATTGTGCTGCTTTCAGCCATGTTCATCCCTCCATGAAGAAAAGGTAGAGGCATGGGAAAGCTGACATTTTTCTGAATAAATGTCCCCAGGCTGTCTACTCTCCTGCTTTTGATGGCAGACAGATCAGATATTCCTGGCAGATTTGTATTTGGTGTTTGTATGTCGACATGTGCTGTGTGTGGTGTGTTGTACCAGCGATTTGGGGGGTGTGTAACAGAGGGGATCTTAAATCAGAGAAGGATAACAGGCATGCAAAAAAAGATGACAGCATTTCAAGGTCTTGGTAAAAGCAAGGAGAGAGCCTCCCAGAGCCCATGTCTGGGTAGGCATTGCTGAAGGGAAAGAGTTAATCTCTGCTCCTTTGGCCACAGAAGGATGCACAGGGATGGTGTGGGCAGCTAGTAGAGCTGTGGGTAGGATGCAGTGTGGGAATGAGGGGTGAGTCCCAGCGAGATGTTTGCACCACATCTGTACTTTGACTGTATTTGCCTCCTCAAGTGATGTTTCCCTTAAAGTTTCTGGGGATCATTTTTTGGGTTTGTTTTTTATTTTTAATCTGTTAAATTTTATTAAGTTAACAGCTTTTAACATTAAGGTTTTAGCTGCATGTCAGTCCTGTTGTGCTACTGTGAGGAAGTAGAATAAGGGGGTGTGGAATATCACTGCTGTGTGGTGAATCCTCCAGCAGGAGGGAGCAGCCTGAGCTGCAGGGCTGGGCCAGGCTAGGCCAGGATCAGCCTTTGGCATGCCTTACGGCCAGAAAGCTGGAGAAGACTTAACAACTGCTGTTTACAGTGTGGGAGGCACACTGGACAGAGTTAACACAATGTTCAAAAGGGTGGGCTCCAGCAGCTTCTTTTGCCCCACTTTACCCCATCAGGTTTCTACACAGGGCACAGGATTGTAATGGCCAAGCTTCGAGCAGGTGGAGTTCTGGTCTGCCTGGAAGTTAACCTGTCCTGGTTCTCCACACAGTGGCAGTGGCTGGCCTCTGTGACTGGTGCATAGTAGTTTCTACAAGAGATGTTGTCCTATGTGCCATGTGGTGTTGGGAGAGTCCTGGTTTCCCTGGTTCCTCCTTGTGTTCATCCCTCATGCATGCCCAGCACCCACCAAGCTGTGTCTTGAGCTTCTGCTCTTTCTTTGCTGAAGAGATGACCCAGGAGGCTGCTCCCTTGTGGGTTCGGAATGTAGCTCAGAGGGCACTTAGCAGGATAACACTGATGCTGGAAGCTGCTGAGGTATGACCCCGTGCAGGAAGAGGAAGATCCTCCAAAACAAAAGTGTAGCCTTTTTCCCCTCTGTCCTGAGCCCCCCTCACCACCCTTATTCTTGTTCTCAATCTAAAATGACATTTTTATAAAAGCAACTCGTGCTTCTTATCCCACTGACCTGGTAGGACTCCTGCTGATCTAACAGCTTGCAGATAACCTGTGTGCTAACAGGATTTCCACCAGTCTTCAGAAACAATGGCACACCATCTCAAATCCTATCTGATACATTAGGATTTTGCTCTGAGAAACAAGCCCTGATGCTTTGCCTTTAGAAGGAGTGAAGTGGATGGATGGTCACTTCTTGATCACTTGTGATCCTGTAGGACATCAGGTCAAGAGAGGAGAGACTGTTGGGAGTTTATTGTTGCTCACAGCCACAATGTGGTGCTGGGCTGGAAAGAGGATCCTTTGATTTCCCATAAAAGACCTTTTCAAGGAAGAGGTTCATCTAGTGGCACAGTGTATGCTGAATTCCAGAAGCCCCATTTCTCTGCCCAGAGCTGAGAGCATTCACTCTGTGTGGAGTGAGACGTTGTGGCAGACAGTGTAGAGCTGACACAGCTTGTAAGGCTTCAGCACCTGGAATACCCTTCTAGTGCTCAGTGTTTTAACTGATTTGGAAATGAAATAGCAGGTAAAGTATTTTTGTAAAGTATCACTGACTTGTCTGCCCTGTCATTCTGCAGCTGGCTAATGAACAACTGCCTACTGTTCCTGTATTGCAACTTTTAAACCTAGGAGGGCTCCTTACTGTGACCCGTCTGCTCTTGAGATCAGGTTAGACTCAATGCAGAAGCACCCCAATGTATAGTTGTTCGGAACATCAGGTGTAACTAATGGCATGTGTATTCCAGAAAAAGTGATTGTGAATAGCAGTTTTGCTGATCATGAAAGAGGAAATAATGAAAAACAAGAGAATTTCTGTAGCATCTGTTGAGCAGCTTGCCAGGGCGAGCATCAGGCTCACACAGGAGTCCTGAGCACCACTGTTCTTTCCAATAGGTCAGCAATCAATTGTCCCTTGCCACACATTCTGTGAAATCTCCTTGTCCATATTTTTTGTGTGTGACAAGCCATGGCAAGGTGATTCCCAACTTTGATCGTACTTCTTGATATTTTACCTCATATTCCTGTTCAACTTTGGGCCTTTTTGTTATGAGCCTAATTCTTTCCCCCGGTTATAAAGTTCACACTCTTTAAATAAATATAAGATATTTCTTCTCCTGGCTGTCAATTTTAATTTTCATCATTGCTTAAGTAAGTTGCAAAGATCTTTCTTTAAATCATCCTTCATAAATCACATGCTCTTCTCTTAATCATGTGGTTGTTCTTACATGAAGCCCATCCTGTCTGTCAGCCTTCCTGGAGATAAGGGACCACATGCCTACAGCTGCATGCTGGGTGTGTTCACACCAGTTCAGCTGCACTTGTGGTCCTTTGCACAAATAGTCTTGGATTAGCACTGGTCTGCTTGCTTCCTTATTTATTTCTATTTATCTAATTCAGTCACTTCAAACTTCTTTTAGACAGATTTTATTTTATGCTCAAGATTTTCCCCTCAGTGTTCTCGGTTTTAACAAGCATAATAACAGCCCTACCAGCTCTGACAGTGGCAAGAGGTGGATGCTACACAGGGCAGCTATCTAGTGATACTGACTACTTTGTCAGTCTCCTGGGATTTTGAATACATATAAATATCTTAATATGCCATGGCAAGAAGTTCTGCAGCAGAACTGCCTGAGTGCAGCAGGTCTTGTTTTGAATCTCTTAGCATCATTTAATGCCCCTTGGAAGGGACAGTTTACAATGAATCTTTACTCCCATCTTCATAATATTTATAATTTCACATCATCACATTTTTTTCCTTGCATGAGTTTCCAGCTGCCTGAGGGAGCTCTATAGTTTTGCATTTTCATTGTAGCTTTTGGTTCCTCTCATCTTTCAGCAATGCTCTCTCCCTCCTGTAGGTCATTAATGAAAGTGTTTTCTGATATCATTGTGCATCACATGTTGTGGACTTCTACAGCATTTCATGTGGTTTCCCACTGGATCCTCACCTAAGACTGATATCTACCCCTTATTTTCATTCATGGAATTATTTCTCAGGAGGTATTAGTCAAAGAGAAAGTAAATCACCTATGAAATTTGATGTGAAAGTGAAATTCAAAGAGGGCAATTGAAAGAATGATACATAGGAACTGTTTGCAGATAAAGCCTTCAGGAGAGCACTACAAATAGCCATCAGAGGCCAAGAAAGTTACTAGTTTAAGAGAACACTGAATACAGAAAAAATATTCAAACCCTCCATTTAAAGAGGATATGAAAGTGTATTTTTTTCCAAGGCAGACACACACTCAGTGTGTCTTACTCCCACACTGAGCTGGCTGCTTCTGGAAGGAAAATGAGCATCTTCCCATTGGGTGGCATGGGAAAATATTTTTTTTCATAGTGAGATACTATGCACAAGTCAGATCAGATGTCACTGTGGCCATTTTGCAGGATACTTGAAAAAGACCGCATTAATCAATATATTTGAAAGAATATTCATAGGAGTTGAAGTGCCAGTGTTGGAATAAACCCAGACTGTTCTTTAATATCCATGAGAGGTAAGTAGATTCCTGTGGGGAGGTATATCCTTAATAAACATTATGAAGTATTAAAAATGTCCTGAGGCTGACAAATACTGAGACATCTGACTTGAATTGCTGTTTCTCATAGCAAATCTCTTAAGTGTAATGTGTAGATTTTAGATAAGTTATCCCTATTGAATTTATTAATATGTAACAGTTCCAAACTTTAAACTGAGTAGTTACAATATAAAAGTTCAGTAACATTTTGATTTGAGGATTATTGAAATGATTGTGTATGTTTGTCCTTAAAGTATGTCTCCTACTGATCAAACAAATTGATTAATCAGTATTTCAAAAAAATAAAATCCTGACTGCTATTGTAGGGGCATTAGAGTCACCTTTTAAGGGAAATAATCAATTTTAAAAGGTAATAAAACTGCTAAAAATGATCAGCTCTTGTTGTTAAAATATTGCATGGTAATTATTGAATGACAATTTTTGGGACAAATAAAATTGCTCACATAAGCAAAAGTAATCCCAAGAAGAGGCTGGTGCTGTGTGTGGAGTGGGGGTTGTCTGTGCATCCAGCAGGCTTTGTCAGGCAGCTAAGAGGCCAATTTTGGCTAAAAACAAAACAAGGTCAATTAAATCTCTAATTGAAAAAGTATTGGTTTAGCTATCAGATTAACACATTTCAGTATCCCTGTGAAGCCCTTTAGGAGTTGAACAGGGATGGAGGAATCAGGAGGCGTAATCATTTAGAGGGAAGCAAGTACCAAGAGTATTTTGCAAGGACAGAGGCTTACCTTCCTTCAGTTTTGCAAAAAGTTTCTCTGTTTAGAGATGAACATAATTTGACAAGGCCTGAGGAACCTGAGTGTGAGCTCAGGAGTGAACCCATGGAGTCCCTTCAAGAAACATGACAGAAAGCATGAAGGAAAAATTAGTTTTATTCAGCTTTAGCAGCCCTGACTTCTCCCTCTCCTGCCAGATTTTCCTGCTTGTTGCAGAGTGCTGAGGTGTAGTCTGAATCCCATGGTGTAAGTATGGAATGCTGTGATTGCTCCATGCAGTTGGTGACCTTTCCTGAATGTGTGCCTGGAATGGCCACCAAAGCATTACTTACTGCTGCAGAAAGTGGTGGTTGTGGATTTTCTAAGCTCATCACTATTACTCTAAGAAGTGAGGACCTGTCTACTTTTGTTAAAATTTTGGGTGACTCTCACACATAGAACAGAGAAAAGCCAGCATGAGGCATGCTGCCAGTGGGTTCTGACTGGTGTCTCTATACAGCACATTCACGGGGATCATGTAGCTGGAAGGAAGTTGCCACAGTGGTTAGGGTTGTTGGAGGTGGATTACCAAGGTGAAGGACAAGCCAAAAGTGTTGCTGTTGTGTGAGCCAACCATTTCAAAACATATATGTTTTAAGAGCCCTGCAAGCAGTTAATCATGTAATAGAGTTGAGCAGCTAGGGCTGGCTACCTTTGCCAATAATTTGTGAGCACTGGGGCAAGCTATGACTCTGTGATACCAGATAAGTGTTGTAAACTTCCCCTATGCTTCTAGAAATGTAGAAAGTATACAAGTGAGAGTAATAAAACGAATCAAACTTAGTGGCTTACTGAAAATATTATTATGAGTTTTTCTCATGGCATATGGTGCATCTCTGCCTCCATGTCTTTAATTGGTATGTTAGGAGTTCATCCACTTTTCTGCCTCTTCAATAACATGCTTGTTTAGTTGATCTAAATTCATATTCATTTCCATTTTTCAATTAAGAGTTGTTTAATTTGGCCCTTTCTCTAATGGATTGTTTTCATTACCCTTTATCTATGGCCTGTTTTCAGCCCATGTGCTAGAACTTCGTTTACAAGTTAATTACCAAAGCTGCAAACAGAGGGGCTGGGTGATGGGCAAGAGCAGGGGCCCAGGCAAGCCTTTCCAAAGGGATTCTTGTCTGAAAAGTATTACACTACATGCTTTTGGACAGAGAAACAAAATGTGGTAGGAGAAAAGAAGGAAAATGGATGGCTGGGAATGACACTTCAGCTTAATGAAGTGGGGGCTCTCCTGCTTGTTGCTAGACCATGCAGATTGCCTGCTTATCTTGTGGGATTTTACCCTGCTACAGCTGGGGCTGTTAGGTGCAGTTTTAAAAGGTCTTTTTGGTGGAGAGGTGAAGGTATAGAGTTATGAATATTTTCTTAGGTAGTAAGAGGTAAGTAAAGGTACTGCTTTATCCCTATATGTTCAGTCCCTGAGTTGCTTTAGCCACTGATCAATTTTCTAAATGAGACAGAAAAACAAATAAAGCCAAACTTGCCTCTTCTTGCCTTCTGCTCTGTTCTTACAAGATGTTTATGGCTGTCCCAGGATAAGGGACTGGGAATTTGATGTGCTTCTCCACAGAACTGGGAGGAAAACAGGGCCCTTTACAGTGACTCTGCTTGTTCTCTCCATGGTTTGGAGACACTATCAGCAAGGATCTGACACCTTCAAGCATTGGGTCACACAAGTTCCCTGTGAGAGGAAAGATAGGAAGGCAACAAAATATGCTGAAGCCCATTTCTGT
Source organism: Ploceus nigricollis (assembly GCA_013399945.1). Lineage (NCBI taxonomy): Eukaryota > Metazoa > Chordata > Aves > Passeriformes > Ploceidae > Ploceus > Ploceus nigricollis. Next base: position 10,169 of record VXBC01011111.1, read on the forward strand.
GGAGTGCCTTGGTAAAGGCTTTCCTCATCATGTCCAAGAGAACCAGGAATGGCTCTGCAGGCATGATGCCAGGCTGGGACAACTCTTCCCTGCATTCATCCCCCCATTTTCTTGACAACAGTAGTTTAAGGCTAACATTTCTTCGAGTTAGCTTAGGCTTGCAGTTCCTTGATCCCTTTAGCTCTTCTGGAAATACTATCCCAAATCCCTGTGCTGGGAACACTTGTATTCACTTCTTCACTTAATGATGAACTTTCTTTTCTCTCTTCTGACAGCACTGCAGTTTTTCACATCTGATTTTTAAAAATAATTGGTCATCCCAGCAATTTCAGTAGTTAATTCCTCTCCAGCCTTATGATGCCTGGCAGAGGGAACAGCTGATGGTTGCGTCCATGTTTTCCTTTAATGACTCTTTATTACAAAGTTTTCCTCCTTTCCTGACTTTGAATAGAGATTTTTCTAACAGTTCAATAACATAGGCACTTTAGACACTCAGTTAATTTACTCTCCCCTTTATTTCTTAATGGATCTATTTCTCTCTGTAGTGTTTTTCTTTTACCCTGATAGATCTCAACAAGTTCTTCTGATTCTTCTCTGGAAGCACAAACCTGCTCTCCTTTTCATTGCCCTTCTCTGTGGGTGTTCTGTGAGCCAGGTTTTGCCCAGGCACTGTAGGGCAGTCCAGTCCTCAGCAGACATACCAAGAACCTCAACCTCCACGTGCATAAGGCTGGCAGGTCCTTCTGTGGAGCAGAAAAGAGGAACTGAGCTCTGAAACAAACTGTTTCCACAGTATCTTACAACAAATATGCCTTCCAGAGGGCGCTTTATTGGAGGCTGTGAAAAAGCATTAGGTGCTCTTCTGTCTACCCTGAGTGTTACTGTCCTGGGAGCAGCAGTGAGAGGTGTGCAGTTCTCACACCTGCCTGGTGTGAGAATCACATTTGCTCCCTACTTTCTCTCTCAGCAGGTATCTGGTAGACTCCCAAATGTCTGAGCAAAGGCAGAGCTGAAACTGTGGCTGCCACATTGTTACTAGAGCTTTCAGCTGCAGCTTTCTCTTCAAAATTGTAGCAGGGGAATGCAAGCCAAGCATTGCTTGTAGCTGGTCGCCTTTCTGTGAGTTATATAAATGCTCATGCCATGCATGTTGCACATTCATAAACATGGGGTTATGTCCCTTCCCTGATCTAGAAGTAACCTAGTGACTGACTCGTGCCTGGCTGTTGTAGCTGACCTGCTACAATGTGCATAAGCAGCAGCACCTTGCTAGGCTGGGTTAGCTCGCACCTGTGTTGTTCAGGCAGGCCAGCACAGACAGGCTGCCCGCCCAAGCCTCTGGGAAGCTCTGGTTCACCTGCAGCTTTGGAGTCCACATGGCAGCATATTTTCTCACCGTGCTACCCTTTCCTTTCTAAAGACACTGCTTGGCTCATACAGAGGGAGGGCTGAACTGTGAGTGTCGTTGAGAAAAAAATTCTTGGAAGGATCTAGCCATCCCATCCATGTAAACATGCACGATGAATACCTGTGCCAGACACTGCTCATAGCCAGATGTGCCAGTGATGTCCATTCCAAGACAACTTGCTTTATATCCATCACATCTTTCTGATATCTCTGGGTCCCTTCACAGTATTCCAACTCAGAGTGCCCCATGACTGTCACTACAACAAATGCCATTTGTTATTTGACTGGATCAACTTCTTCAGCTTATATGATGACCATGACAGAGACCAAGGCTCAGTGTCTAAGTGACAGCTAAGGGAGATACCTGGGACTGTGCTGGTGAGCTCAGATGTGCTGTCCTGGTGCGAGCAGCATTCCCGGCCAGCCTGCGTGTCACCAGTTCTGCGGGTCACACCATCAGCTGTGCTGTGCCCGAGCTGGTGGTGTCGGCTGCAGGCATCAGTGGCACAGCAGCAGCCAGTGCCCAGAACATCAGTTTTCTGCAGCTGGAAGATGTCACGTGAAAACCCCTGGAGTTGTGAGTTACCCAAGCAAGGTTAGGGGTACACAGAGCTGAGGAACAAGTAGAGCCAGGAGCAGACACGTGGTAGGAGTAGAGTGCTGAAGGCCCACCCAAGCTGATACATGGAAACTGATTACATCTTACAACATTTTATAAAATGTCATGTTTGTATAGATATCTTCCAGCTAATGCTTCAATGCTTCAAGGGTGCTTTGCATTGGTAAGCATGTGCTGTACCCCTTGGGGACTTCGCAGACTGTCCCCATGCATGTAAGGCTTGAGCCTTATCTCAGGGAGCAGTGGGCACCAGTAGTACTTCAGACTCCATCTCTTCCTGGTGCACAGCCTCTGGTGCCTATGTGTTTTTCTGGAGAAGGTCAAACAACACCTCTGCCCTTTGCTCAGTGTCTACTGATGAAGGGCAGGGCACCAGGGAGCTGGTGCTGGCATGCAGGGGGCAGTCCCAGAGCACAGGCAGAGCTCCACAGCCTCAGAAGAATGCTGGCATCCCATGATCTAATTTCAGGGCCCATTGAAAGGCATCGTGAAGGGGATGTGACATTTCTCCTCTGACTGTCCTGACTCACCTTCTCTAGCATGAAAGTGATAATGTGGTGTGTCCCTGCATCATTACACAGTGCATTACTTACGGATGGTTATGAAGATCTATGCTAAGGTTTCCTCTGTGCTAGAGGACCTGCAGAGCAGCGTTAGTGGGGGAAAAGAAGGCAATATGAAATAATTCAGGCAGGATAGCAGCTTGGTTAATGGAGTCAGTTACTGTGATCCCCTAAAGGATGGATGTGCACTATCACCATTTGTGACAACGACAGATGTCTCCCTGGGTTTCTGTGGATTAGGATGATGACTGCACTCTTGTCAGCTTTCTTGTGACTATCATGCATCTATGACCCTGATGTTTTTCGTTTTTCACTCAGCATGTTAAGAAAAGAGGCATTTGGGTGTTCATCTGCCAGGTTCCAGCATATGGGAGCCTATTGTGTAGTGCCAGCTAAGCTACTGGTCAGCTGGAATCACAGTGTGGCCGTGATGAAGTCAATGTCTCAGAGATGCATTTGCTGTGCAGATGTGACGCACAGACTGAGTGTGTGCTGAACCACTGATCTCCCTATACTGACCCTGCACATCATGTGCACACTTGTTTTTCTTTGGGGAAGAGGAGATCCCTGCAGCAAATGAAGCTCTTTGCTTTTGAAAGGTTACAGGAAGTGAAAAAACTTCTTGCCACATGAGGCCAGATGAAAACCCCAGATTTACCAAGGAATCACAGTTTAAGACATTTTTCCTGGTGAAGTGGGATTTTATAGCTTTGGTTGCATAAGTCAGATAAATTGCAACAAGCAGTTATTCATGGCCCATGTAGTGCTTTTAAGAGAAGGATTCAGAGACAGGACTAGCCCGCAGGACTGGTGGCATGGTAATATTATGTACATTTTTGCTGGGTTCCCATTAAGCCGGTATTCAATGACTGCCCTGTTACTCTTAGCTTAGAGGAGACCCAAGCATGATGCACCATCATGAATTCACTCAGGAGGGATGAGCGCTATCTCACAGCTCATCTTGTATCTCTGGTTGGACCTGTTAGCCAAGTGGGTTGGACACAACTACAGCTTTTATCAGAAGGGCTCTTGCTATGTTATGTACAGGAATAGCCCTTTCTAAAGTGAGTTCAGCAGGCTCTTTCCCAGTTTTTAGCAAGAAGAAGGATGATGAGTTCTTTGATCAGTCATGCAGCCCATGTGCAACCTTTACTGCTCTCATTTAACTTCATAACCACTTTACACCTGCCATAGAAAGTGATGTCACCATAAACAGTACCAATAACTTTGACGTTACATTTGAAAAGACAGCAATAAACTGTTTCCAGGCTTACACAAGTGGTGCAGTCTCCACCAGCAGTGAGGAAGCTTTTCTGTAGTGATTGCTAAGACGGAGGGATTTGAGGAAGCCCCAGGGCACAGTCAGACCTCACACTCTCATGGCAGTCGATTATACAGCCCCAGTACTCATGGGTATGGGTGGGGACATGCTCCAAGCAAGATATGAGGCCATTCTTTGCAGTGTTCACATCTTCAGATTGAAGCCAGCCAGGGCTACAGGTCCTGTCTGATATGAGGATGACTACATCACTGTTTTATCAGAGGAGGTTTTAATTTTGACCACTATCATTGTTAAGTCTTGGGTTGCAGAGGGAGGAGGTAGAAAGGGAGAGGTGTATTTGTCAGGAGAAACTGGGTACTGAGATAGCAACAGGGCCCCGGACATGGAGGGCAGCTGGAGATGTTGGCTCGACTCCCCCAAAGTGCTTCAAGTGGGGAAGTGACAGACAAAAAACATACACCTGCCTGTCCATGCACTGGGGAGACGGTCTCAGCGTGACTCTGGGGGTCTTGGGATTTTGCCCCTTGCTTTAGGTGCTGTTTTGCCAACAGCTGTGTGCAGCTGCTCCCTGCAGCCTGGCAAAGGCATGCGCTGGAGTGTCTGTGTGTCCGTGTCGGTGTGTCCGCAGGTGCGGACGTGCATCTGCCTGTGGCCATCTAGTGGACACTCAGCTCGTGCTGCTCTGGGCTGGGACCGGCTTGTGCTCCATAAACCACGCTCCTTGAAATGCCCCTGTTGGATTGCTATATCAAAAGCAGGATGAGAGATTTGTTGAAGTAAAATTTCACAATTATCAAGCCTGGAACTTTCCTTTAATAGATGATGAATGCTTAGGCAGGGAAAATAGATATTTTTTTATATTAATAAGAAAAAAAATTCCAATATAAATTCTCCTGTCTTTTTACCCTAGCTTGGAAAGTAGCTGCCAAGAAAATGAGTGTTACCAGTGGAAAATTTTAGGTTGAAAAAAACCAGAAACAATACACAGGAATACCACAGATGTATTAAATATCCCTTCACTAATTCAGGTTTCTGAATTATGGCTAACCTCAGGGAGATTTCTCTCTTCAGCAGACAATGTTTTAGATACTGATTTGGTAAACAAACTAATATGATGAATGTGGATAACAAGGATGTGTCAAGTCTTACGTCCCCTTGCAAAATGAGAGATTTCTCCTCCTACAATTTGCTCTTCTGCATCATCAATAATCTGAAGAAGTATCAGTTGTCATTTGTGATTCACAGGAGGAAACTGTTGAGATTATCCTTGCCAATCTTGACTCCAAAATTCCCACTCCAAAACCCTTGCAACCCTATAGTCAAGTACAGAGTGCCTGAACTTCTATTGCTTTGGGCAGTGGGCAGTGGAGGTGAGTATTAGGTGATGATTAAAGTTAGAAACATTCCCACTTTTTGCAATACTGCAAGACAAACCTGTCCACTTTTCTCTGTTGTCCATTTTTGAAGAATAGGCTTCCTGGAACAAGCTTACCAGATTTCACAAAGGGTGTTTGTGTGAAAATAGAGCTGTGAAACTTTTTGGGGTGTAATACATTGGTCCAAAAGACACCTCTGCACATCACATCATGACAGCTTTGCACGAACATGCTTCAGTCTAAAATTAATCAAAAGGTTTCACCACTGCCCATGAGATGTGGAAGCAGAAGCACAGTCTTTTCACCATACCCTGGGCTGTGCAACAGAGAACCAGATGAAAACAAGTGAGAAGAAAGGTGCAGGATACAGAGCAATGTCAGTAAAGCATTTCACAAAGCTGAGCCAGTCCACAGGGTGGGAAGGGGCAAGAGGAAATGTGGACAAACCTAGACATTTTTTGAAGCAGACTAAATCTTACAGAGTCACAGGAAGGTGTAGAGTAGATGTCTCCAAGCAAGGACAATAAGCAGCCAAAGAACACCAAAACCACAAGAGATGTGTAAGGTGAGTAAAGTGTAAGGGGGAAACCCTCTCCTGGAAAAGTGAGGTGCCAATAATAAATAACTGCATATTTGGATGCTGTGACTGATGTACCAACACAGCTGAAAATACCTCTGAGTTACTAAAATCACCATGTAATTCAGCTCAGAATCAAGGCATGTGAAAATTTTGGTAACACATCAATACATTTGAAGAAATTACTGAGGTCTTCTCGTAAATGAAAGCCCCACTGATGGAGCCATCTGAATGAGGACAAAATCATGAAAACAGGACACAGGGGGCAATCCTGCTGATCTGAAATGGCATGAGGGCTGCCAGTGCCATGCTGGAGCTCGTCATTCAATGTTCCTCAGAATGAGCTTGTGACAGAGATGCTTGACTGAGATCTGATCCCAGCAATACACAGTATTGAGCACCATTGGTTTCACTTCATTTCATGCCTCAGATGAAGATATGGCTCCTAGTATCAAAGCTGGATGGTCAGTCTTCCTGATTTCTGTTCTGCTAAACATTCTGGGATTTCAAACTTTCGTTTTTCCTAAGCAAAACCAAGAGGAAATTCTCATCAAATTTTGGAAATCTCAGAATGGTCTTACTGAGATGTTGATGCAATTTTGATTTTCTCATTTGGCTTTAAAGCAGAGATTTTGCATGTCTTAGGCAGTTGAGATTAAAATACAGCATTCAGAAGAAAGCTATAGATAATTTTGATTACACTTCAACTGGCTGGACACATTTTTTCCTGTGTGATTGAATCAGCATTTTTTGATTGAAGATTTTCTACCAGCTCTAGTCAAAATTGGGCTGCCAGCTGGCAAAGCTTCTGCTACCTGCAGTATTTGCGTAACACTGCCATGGAAAAGGGGATGCTCCAGGGTAGCAGGTTTAGTGGCAGTGGGCAGTGCTGGGGCAGGCTGAGACCCAGCCAGGGAAAAGGAAGAGGAGCATGAGGCAGGCAGGAATATTATAGCGGCATCAGGGTAGGAGGGAAGAGAAAGGGCAAGTGTAAAAGCATCAGTAAAGAGGCACCTGCAGCTCTGCACCCTGTGCTCTGGGAATGGGAGAATTGCATGACCTGGAGTGAGACCCTCTGCCAGCATCCTGCTGACTGCACAGCCAAGCAAACCCATGTTTCACACAGGCATGGAGGAGAGGGCAAAGAGAGGAAGCTCTGCATTCCTGAGGGTCTTTGCTTAGGCCCTGGAGGATTTGCAACCCTCCGCAGTCCAGGGGTTACAGATCGGCAGTATGAAAGTGTAAATCACACTGTTTATCATGCAGAGGAGGTGACTGGTGAAGCAGCCTCCTTCCTTTGCCTGGTAAAATCCTCTCTGACATGCACAGAGTGTCTTCTGCTGGGAGAAGCCGGGATCACAGCCAGTGGGATCACCACCCCACCCACTCCACAGAGCTCTCTGGGGGAGCAGGCTGGCTGGGCTCCTGGGAATGGCCAACGGTGGCTGTCATCGGTGCTAGTATGACACAGCTCTGTCCCTACCATAAGGTTTCAGTGCTGGGCAGTTCTCCTCTGCACAGGTAAAAGAGATGATATTGCCTTGCCACCTGAGACCAGGACATCAATCTGTGGCATCAGTCTTATGGTCCCCATGGCAGAGCTGGGGGACTGGCAGACCCCCAGTGCTCCCCACTGCAGCTTGAGCTCCCCCACAGCTACGAGTAGTGGGACAAGAGAGGGTTAAGCTGTCAGCTCTGTAATGTTAAACAGGTGTCAAAGGCACCTCCATATATCTGCAGATTGAAATCAAATTCTTTGCAGTATAAAAAGATAAATTACCCAGGCGATTCCCGCCTCATCCCACTCATCAGGCCAGCGCCAGACGGCAAGCAATTTTTTTTTTTAATGTGCTAACGACCTAATCAAGCAATCAAGTCGGAGAAGATTGCGGAGTGACCCCGAGCATCCATCTGCCAGCGAGACCCCGACATTCATTTCCATTCTGCCATGTACTTTCCGGGAAAGGGAGGGAAAAAAATAGAAAAGAAAAAAAATCCTAAACAAATTAACACCCAATTTTCTGTGAGTCTAATTAGTTAAATGAGGAGGTGTTTGGGGTGTCCACAGGGAGGGAGGGACTGCCTCTCGGAGAGGGGCCTGGTAACTCCATGGCATTAATTAGCGCAGGTCAATGGCGTGGTTCCCTGGGGACCAGCTGCTTTAATTTCCCGTGATATTTCAGTGCCTGAGGCCCATCGATTCAAACTGAAATTAACTTATTTTTCAATCAGGCCTGGGCTGCCCCTGGGGCTGACTCTTCCTTTGCCTCCTTCTGAATAGACCTCAAGCAATTTTTCATCTAAAGCTGATGCCTCTGCTCGGGGGGAGAAGGGAGGGGAGCCGGGGAGGGAGGAGGGTGAGGGAGACAAGAGGAATGGAAATCAGAGAGAGAGCACTAATAGATTTCTGCGAGTATCACCCCCTCCCTGCCATTGCTGCCTGCCTCTCTGCTCACTGCCCCCCAGGTCACAGCTCAGAGATTATTCTGCCAATTTTCTGAGAAGATGAGGGGTTTTTCAAACTGGGAATTCAGGGCAAAGCACACAGAACAGCTTCCCCCTTCTTTTGAACATCCGCCCCCATCCCAGCCCTCCCTGCAGACACCACTGCCTGCAGCCCTGTACCGCTGCTCAGACACACAGCAAATAATAAAAGAAAATCCCAGGCACGAGAGCCAAAAGCCACTAGAAAAAAGACATTGCAATGGCAAATTAATTACATCCTGTGGAGAGGGATGGGACCTGCTTTCACACTTGGCCCTCTCCACTCCTTCAAGGGAGGGAGGGAGAGATACCCAATGTCTGTTGCATGGGGGAAGAGGTTGTATTACCTTTGGGATAAACATCCACCCATCTGCTTTCATCATGCTGCAGAAGTACATGCATGTTCCCACGTGGGAAGGGGCCTGGCATGCCTTCTCCATGCATAAAAACCATGTCCCTCCTTGTTGCTTGCTCCAGGTTTGGTTCCAGAACCGCCGGGCCAAATGGCGGAAGAGGGAGAAGTGCTGGGGCAGGAGCAGTGTGATGGCTGAGTACGGGCTCTACGGTGCCATGGTGCGTCACTCCATCCCTCTGCCTGAATCCATCCTCAAGTCTGCCAAGGATGGCATCATGGAGTCCTGTGCCCCTTGGCTCCTGGGTAAGACAGCAGCCATCTTCCTGGGGGTGGCAAAAGGGTAGAGACAGGGGGATGCAAGGAAGAAATTAGAGTCATGTTGAAAATAGGTGAAGGGCAGCAGGGCAAGGTCCCCCCATCCTGCCACCCTCGATGCCTCCATCTGCCAATGACGCTTGTCAATAGGCTTTGACCACTCATCCCAAATTCCTGCTGGACCTTGGATCATGACCTGCAGAATCTGTCTGGGACACAAATTTGCCCACATGCTCAGGCTGGTGCTAACCTTCCCTTCCCATGGCTCAAGCATATTTCATGCCCAGCTCTGGAGGAGGGGCTCCAATCCTTGCCCAAGGCAGGAGATCATCCTAGTCTCACTCTTCCAGCCCTGTGATGCTGGGTGGGGTACTAGGACTCCCAAATGCTCTGTCTTTGCCCAAGTTTCACTTGGTTTTCTGTGCAGACATGGAGGTAGCAGCTATCCTGTCACACTCCTGCTTTTTGCTTCCCTCTTTCTGGTCTTCCAGGCTGGTTCTGTCCCAAAACTAGTATCTAGCATCTTGACAATGGGCTGTCCTGTCCTTCTGTCTGTGTGAAATGGAGAGAGGCAGAAGGGTGGTTGTGGTTTGATACAGAAATAGAAATATCCCTCCTAGCGAGGGATCTCCCTCCCCAGCCTCAGTGAAGCTCAGGCAACTACTGCTGTCTGAGACCCTCATCTCCATGCAGGAACAAGTTAGCTTCAGGTTCACAGAGAGTTATGAAGGGGAGAGTAATTATAGACCTTTGGGACCAGCCACAGTCCACAGATGCTGGGCTGCCCTTGTGCGGGGGCCAGAGCGAGTGGCTCACCATGACTGCTGTGTGAAGCAAGGGTTTCTGCTTTTCCTTAATTCTGGCCTCTCTTTATCTTTGCTGTTTTCAGTTCAAGATGGCTTTCCCATGCCCAGGCGCTTTTCTAAACCCGAATACCAACAATTCTTTTTAGGGATGCACAAAAAGTCTCTGGAGGCAGCGGCTGAGGCGGGGAGGAAGACAGAGGTGGAGCGCCAGGCCCTGCCCAAGCTTGACAAAGGTGACAAAGAAGAAAGGGGTCCTGATCCCAAAACCACCATTTCCCAGGAGGAACTGAGAGAAAACAGCATTGCTGCCCTCAGGGCCAAAGCTCAGGAGCACAGCACCAAAGTCCTGGGGACCATTGCCGGGGACACCCCAGCCCCAGGCAGGAAGCCGGAGACAGGGGAGGAGGCGGCAGTGGCAGAGGATGAGAGACAGACGGAGAAGTTGAACTCATCGCAGAAGGAGGAGAAGTTGATCTAGGGGGAACAGAGGTGGCAGAAGCCAGCCCCAACAGATACTGTGTCCTCTGGGGGCCATGTTCCCCCTTGGACTACCAGGTGTCCCTGGCCACCCCTGCCAGGGAGAGGGGCCCTGGTCTCTGTGTTTGGGGCTGCCTGGCAGGGGTGCCCACTGCCTGCTCCCCTTGAGCATACCCCTGCCCCTCACTCCTCCACCCCACCAGGCCTTCCTCACCCCCCACCCCTTCCTTTTGGGGGACTGGGAAGTGTCACATCATCACTGCCACCAATGACACTAAGGCTCTGGTCCCTTCAGCCTCATGACTGGCTCTGGGGCTTTCTCCTTCTGCTGCAGCCCCAAACCCCATTTGCCATCCCGAAGCAAGCCTATTCCCTGCTGTCATGCCTCTCCTTGGTGCACATCTCTGCCCAGTGCTGCCCAGGCCCTTTCCCCTTGCGCCCTGCCCATCCTGCCCCAGGCAGACACGCCACCTTCTGCCGGCCATCACCTCTGCCTGTGGCTCAGGCTGCAGCAGGACAAGCCCATGGCAGTGCTTGCACGAAATTATGATCATCCATCAGGTGGTTTGCACCTTCCACCCATCTCTCCCTGCTCAGCACTAAGGTCTGCTGGGAAGGGACTGCAGCTTAAGAGCAGTTATGCTTTGCCTCTCTTTGGCAGGGAGAGGCAGGTTTTGCCCACAGGCACGACACCCTGGTCCCACCTGGCACCCTGAGCTGACCCCAGCCCATTTCACTGGCTTCTGCAGGGCTGGGTCTGACTCTGCCCTAAACACCAAAACACTACACCCCTGCAGAGGGGATGAATGGTGAATTTATTTATTGAATACATTATTCCAGGTGAGACAACAACATCCACCTAATGTATTTATTGAATTAAATTTGTCCAGCGCACCCTCTGAGTGTTAAAGGGAATGACAGCCATGCACATCCACCCTGATACACCCTGTAACGTGTACATACATCCCATAGGAGCACGTGCAGACCCACACAGCCAAACTCACTCCATGGTACCATCACCTTCCCATCCCAGTAAAGCACTATTCCCCTTTCGAAAGCCGTAGGACAATGACTTCCAGGTGACCCTTTCTGTCCTGCTTTCAGCTGTGAGCACCCTTTCCCCAGAGCTACTGTTTTTCTTCCATCAAAGGTTAAGCCCAGTCATCCAACCCCTGTTTGTCTTTGTCCCCCAATTGTTTGATGTGTTAGATGATAGCCCATGGAGTGTAAATAATGTATATACAGTGAGAAAATAATTCAGTATTGAGGTGTTTGAGATATGGAGCTGTAACAACTTCTAGTCATCCAGCATCTGTGATTTATGTGCCATTTTCTGTAAAGATATGAAGAAGAATAAAACTAAACAGGAATACTGTGTATGAGTCCAGTCACAATGTTCAAGGAGGGCAAGTTCAGCCAAAGCTGAGAGGACTTGGATGTCATGCTGTAGCCAGAGAGAGGTAAGAGATCCAAAGCGGCCCAGAGGTCTGCACTTTCCTCCCCACTGAGGCATGGAAGAGATGGGGCTTGGGTCTCTCTCTGCAGTGAAATACAAAACTGAAAGGGTTGTGCTTGTACTTGGAGCAGAAGCTACAGCATGTAACTGGTGAAAGAACTACTTCAGCATCCAGAGCAGCTCTGATGCTTTGGGTCATTCCCTATCACCTGTGCTCTGGTGTTAAGAGAGTCGGACAGACCTCCAGGCAGGCTGAGCCTTTGCCAGGGACAGGCTGCAGGCCCTGCTGGCCTGAGGAGCTGAGGCAGCAGTCAGACACTACAAGTGCAGGGGAGCTGGTTGAGAGGGAAGGGCACCCACGGGTTTTCCAGCAAGGTGAGCTCCAATTCGAGAGCAATGGAAACCTATTCTTGGGTTATCAGGTGTAGTGGGTTTAGTGCTGGCCAAACACCAATGCATCCACTAGAATTATTTACTCACTTCCTGCTGTGAGATGGATTAGGAGGAGGGCAAAACAGGCTCAAAACTTTAAAGAGTATAAAGAAAACTTTATTAACAGAATTAAAAGAAAAATATAAAAAGAAAATCAGAATAAACCTTCAGAACACTTCTCCTCCTCCCACACCCTCTTTTCTTTCCCACTGAAAACATAAAGAGACAAAACCTGGGACTTTCAGTCAGTTTGCCACCTCTAAAACAGTCTTTCTTCAGTTCTCTTAGGGAGAGGAGTCTCTCTCGCCATGCCACGGAGACTTCTCTACAAGAAAGGGTTCTCTCGTGGTTTTTAGTTTCCACATATAGCAGCCGCCCGGAAATTTGCAATCGTGAAGTCCCTCCATCTCTTGCAGCCTTCCCACAGCTGTGTTCATGGGCCAGGTCAACTTAGGGGGTACTATTTTAAGGATGAGCTGTTCTAGTATAAAAGCAAAAGTTCTTTTCATCCATCTCTGGGAACAGAGGTTTTCTTCTTTCTATTTCTGGGCAAGGCTTCTCCTCTCTCTCATCTCTCTCTGTTCAAGATTCTCATTGGATCACAGCTGCTGCAACATCTGCTTATTTCAACATGGATGCTTCTGCTCACAGCTGTAGTTAGAACTCTACATTCCCCCCAACGCATTCCACAAATTACAGGGAAAAAACAAAGTCTGATATATGAAATATATCTTCACCATAGCCTTACAAAAGAATTTCAGCCCAAAACTAAGGTGTCTTCTCAATCCCCTCCTATGTAGAATTTGACTCCTTCTTCACTGACCTCAGTGTCCCATGTTGTTTTCTCTACGTGTCTTCACTCTTTCCTTTTCCTGATTCGGGAGAGAACCGGTGTTTGTAGGCTCGTTTGTTCTCAAGCTTAATCAATAGAAACAGTTTTTATAGAGTTCTGCAGCGCTGAAAGGTTGATCTCATCCAGGCTCTGCATCAGAGAGATCGCTCGCTGTGCCTCTCGCTGCTGTTCATGTGGTCTCTGCCGACACCGTGCGAGCTGTGCCAGCTGCCGGCTCTACTCAGTGCTTTTCTTCATGTGGAGCACCGAAAACAGGAAAAGCTGCTGCTGCCATTTTTGTCCTTCTGTGCACAGCATGGCTGGCTAAAAGCAGCTAAACAAACAAATTTCATTGCGAGCCATGCCGAGGCAGCCACGGCTACACGCCGTTGTCCTGGTTGTGCCGATTTCGGCTGTGCAGTCCTGGGATGATGGCGGCCAGCCCTGGCTGCTTCTGGCCTTGCAGCTGCCCCCAGTGCCAACTGTGGGGCCGCTCCCAGCGCTGGTCCCGATCTCATCGTTGCACCCAGCGTTGGGATGGCCCCCAGTGGCATGGCCCAGCAGCCCTGCTGGCAAAAAAGGACCGGCAGGCTTCACCAGGAAGGGGCCACAGCTGCCTCGCCAGCACAGGGCCTGGCGGGCTTCCCGGGAAGGGGCCAGCGCCACCGCAGAGCCCAGCGCGGCCCAGCCCAGCCAGTTACCTGCTCAAAGGCCGAAAGCCAAGAGAGCTCTTCTACAGAGGTGTGTGCAACTCTTTTTAAGTGGTTTAACTGGGTGTCAATCTTCAAAACTAGCCAGCTGATTGGCTCTGCTAGGCCCCACAGGGAACCGCCCCTGCGGCCAGTGGACTCCTCCCCAAGGGAAAACCAGACTTTGTTAAACCAGGACACCAGGTAAGGAGTCACCTGCCCTGCTAAGAGAATCTGGGAATGGTCTGGTGGAAAAACCTTTTGTCTTCCAGGGACAGGAAGAATGCTGAGGTGCATGGGAAATAAGAGACTTGTGGAACAATGAGGCTGCTTGGCCTGACTTTGTGGAGAGGCTGTCGGCCCAAAGGTCTGTGTTTCCCCAGGGGGACAGGGCCCTTGTACGTTCCCACCAAGCTCATGGTGGCTTTGACACAAAACAGGTGTGTGGTCTAGGGTGAGTGCACCCGATGGGAAATACTGCCTGTCTCCCACACTGGTGTCCAGCCTGTCCACCAAACATACCAGCTCCATAGATTGTGAGTGGTGTGGCACTTTGAAGAGCAAAGAGGAGATCTACTAACCCTGTCATCTCTACTGTTGATTCCTTAGGTGTCCCTGGCTGAGAACAACTCTACTTGCAGGGAGAGCCTTTCTCTGCTCTTGTCTTGTGCCCCCTAGGAAGAGAAGGGAATTTGGTCAATGACATTAAGGAATCCTGCAAATTCTACCTTAAAAAAACTACCTATCTAGGGCCTGAAGGAAAGGAAGGCAGAAAAAAATCCTGTTTGGAGGCAGGGGGGCAGCAGAGCTCTGCTATGGTGGGTGGTGGGAGGTCTCATTGTGAGGAGATGGGCTGCAATGCTTCATGCCAAACCACCCCCAGCTGCTCCACCATGGCCTTATTGAATGCTCCCAGCCCAGCTGGTGGGTGGTACAGCCATTCTGTAGTGCTTGGGAGGAGGCAGAGAGCCCAGCCCAACCTGCCAGAGGGACAGCTCTGACAGCCACCCAGCAAGGTGAGTGGGATGGGATGCAATATTCCCCTCCTACAGATGACAGCTACATGAGAAAAACCTTCCCTGGCCCACCATAGCCTAGTGCTCTGCTAGAAATGGGCATTAACTCTGGGAAGGGGATCATCCTGTCACTCATGACTAGCATGGGGGCAGCACTAAGATTTACAGGGACCTGCCCCAAGGTGCCTTTGTGGCCAGCAGAGGACGGGGGGATGCAGCGGGGGTGCTGCAGCAAGGGAGGGGATGGTGATGAATAGATGGAGGTGTGAGGGAGGTGAGTGGAGATGAAACGGATGGCTCTGGGGATGCAGTGCAGCCCTAGGAGAGAAGGAGCAGGCTCTTGGAGCCTGGCCCAGGCACCTTGGCCCCTGAGGAGAGCCTAGGCACACGTTTAACCTGGCTCCTGTTCAAGAACTGCTGTCTGGACTCAGATTAGCATGAAGGTTATTTTCAGTCAAATATTTCTACAGCCCACCCCTTTCCCCTCCCTTACAATGATTGAATTTCTTTTTTCCTATAGTGTTCTGGAAGAGAGGAGGAGAGGAACAAGGCAAGGCAGAAGGGGTGCCCAGGCTCCCTGTGTGAAAGAGTTGCTTTGTGTCCATTCAGCCCAGGACAACATAGCCCCACCTTCCCCAGAGGCCTGAGTCTTGCCTGAGCCAGGTGTCCCGAGCAGCTGTGAGGGCTGCAGGTATCCATCTCCTCAGTGAGAAGCAGGTACCCTGCAGTGATAGCCAGGCTGCTGGCCAGGACCTGCTGCTGCAAAGCTCTTTCTCAGGCTCCCAGATGCCACTCTGGGCTGGTGGCTGCCAGACCCTGGAGCCACGGGCCTCTCACTGCCTGCAAGCCTGAAGCCATTGCCTTCCCCAGGCCCAAGGACCACCAAGATTTGTACAAGGTGTCAGTGGAGCAGAGTGACATCTTCTGGGGAGCACTAGGAAGGAGCTGGCTCACCTGGATCACCCCCTTCCACTCTGTCCAGGACTGCGAGTTGTGCCAGGGCAGAGTCTCCTGGTTCCTGGGTGGGCAGCTGGATGTGGCAGGTAAGGAAGGATGTGGACATGCGATCATACCAAGTGCTTGCAGGTGCTTCTGTGTGCCTGACTTCAGCCCTGGGAATGTATCACAAGAGCACAGAGTTAAAGGTCTGGAGAGAGGAGGATCCCCAAAAGGTCCAGCTGGTCCTGCAGTGGCTGTAGTGTAAGGTTGTGGCTGACCCTAAGGAAGCAGCTGGGTTTCATCGGAGAGGTTGCAGCTGGATTGGTGTGTGCTGGGAGCTGGGTTGCTCTCCCTCAGCCCCCATGGATCCCACCGCAGTGCAGTAGCTCTGTCCTGCAGGACCATAGGCAGTAACACCGGACCCTGTGCATTCAGCAGGCAGGGTTGCTCTAGGTCATTCCTGCTCAGAGGAGGCAAGATTTATCTGTAGAAAGCAAAATACAGGAGAAATGAGCCATACTGTCACTACTGTGGTGGGAGGCTCTTCTGTGGACTGGGGCTGTTGCCTTAGGGGAACTATCAGAGGAAGACAAGGGGTGGTGATGCTGTGTCCTGCTCACAGTGCTGTTGGTCCCTGTGTTCAAAATACAAGACAGACCTCTGAGAAAATCAGATCTTATGTAATCTAGTCGGGAAAAAGAGCAGGAATTATTTGCCTTTGGGATTTGACAACTTACTTTTTCTCCTTTTATATGCATTTCTTTCTCTCCTGGAAAACTACAAATGGTCAGGAGAAAAAAGTTGGTATGCGAACTGAGGCTGCTGCATCATCCCATGACTTTAGCAGGTTTAAGGAAAACAAAGAGTGGAACAAGGCTTCTGAGGAAACTGCAACTGCCAGCAATGTGGGAAACTTTACATGAAAGAACTGCAGCCAAAGCCTCAGCTTACAATGTCCCTGGAAAGCCAGGAGCTGTGCACTCTGTATTTACCCTGGCTCATTTCCATCTTGGACAAATGCACTCTGCAACCTTGCAGTGCAGAGCTTCGCTTTGTCCTACATTTGTTATTTGGGAGCACTGCCACTAAAAACTGCTCTAGTTCACCCCGGAGGCAGCTGCAAGGCAGTGCTGGGTGGAGTGACTGCTTAGTTAATGTTTCTCAGCACTCTGAGGGCACTGGGGGTGTGACCTCCAAATGGACTTCGGGCGTTTTCTGCTCTGGACTGCATGAGGTCACAGTTAAGGAGGAAGCTGATAGTGGGGATTGGCAGGTATTGGACTGGTGAGGAGCATAACAGGCTTGGGATGGTGCTTGTGATCTCCTGGCTGGTGTCCACAAAGGTTGCCCAAGGCTAATGCTAAGAAGACTCACACACAGCCCTGACTTTGGCCTGAAAATGGGACAGCCAGTGCTGGCTTTATGAGAAGTAAGAGGTACTGAGTGTTGCTCTGTCAATTATACTGGGTTTTCCTTTCCAATGAATTGTCTGGACCGTCACGTCTACGTAGCCCCAGACAAAGTGGCCTTAATCTGGGAGAAGGATGAACCTGGAGAGGAGGTACAAGTGACACACAGGTCAGTAATTACCTCTCAACATATGAGAGGCATATTGTAGCATGCATGAACACTGCTGATGTCTGTCATGTGAGGGAATGCAGCATCCCTTCACACAGATCCAGAGTATGGTAGCTGTTGGCTTGCTTGTGATGATCTGAAACTTCAGCCTACCCCCTGATTAAATCTCCTGGGCCCTGAGGAGTCCCTGTCCAGCTGGAGAGGCAGATATAAGCCCCTTGGGGCAGCACTGCAATGCTTTTAGGTAAGACACACAGGAAAGTCACACATGTGCCTTCCCACCCAGGTTGCTGTTATCTGAACTTCTGGATAAGTGGTCTGCAAGTAAGACAAATTCACAGCTGCAAATGTATTGAGAAATGCTACACTCATCCTCATGTCAGCAGTGCTGCTGGATTTGGCTCTCTGGGGGGGGCTGCCTGTCCAGCCCTGCTAGGTTGGTCTGGGGCCTCCCATCTTCCAGCTTAAATTGCCTGCTCTCTGAGTCACTGCCACAGAATTCAATTAAATCCCTCTGCACACCAGACAAGTCCCTCTGTCCTCTCTGACTTCAGTCTTCACACGAGAAATATGACCAGCCACTCCTGCCAATCCCCATGCATGGAGAGCCCTTCCATAAAATGACTCACTGACAGCCAAGCTGTGGTTTCTGGGAAGGACACTTCTTGGGAGAGGCATCTTTCTGCTCACTGCTTTCCTACAGCTGTTGTTCTTGCTTGACCTCAGCTTTAGTTAAGCATGGGACCCTGTTTTGGGGAAAGATATCTAACTTCTCACATGTAACCTCCTGATGTGCAGGGTAGTGTGTCACACTGGTTGTACAGATTGGTAAGAAATGTGGAAGCTGTCATTGAGAAAGTCAGCTGAGGTGTTGTGGGTTTGCTGAGCCAGAGAAATTGCCAGTGGCTGTTGTTGTACAGAAATCATTCTAATTTATGTCTTTTCCATGAATAGCGCTCTATGTTAGAGACTCTCTTCATTCCTTCCCACTGATTTGTACAGGTCTCCCATGGTCTTCCAGAGTGAGGAGGGTTAGGGTATGTAGGGATATAAGCCGTGTCCTTGTGACTCTGAGGCACCCCATCTTTATGCACACAGGTAAGATCTGCAAGAAAGTCTCTAACTGTGTCATTGCTTCTTTGGGCAGGGAACTGCTGGAGCTGATGTGCCGCCTGGGAGATACCTTGAAACGGCAAGGGGTGAAGCAGGGTGACAGGGTGACAATCTACATGCCCCTGTGCCCACTGGCAGTGGCTAGCATGCTGGCTTGTGCCCACATCAGGGCTGTGCACGCTGTGGTGTTTGCTGGCTTCAGTGCGGAGTCCCTTGCTGACAGGATCTGGGACGGTAAGAGGCAGTGGGTAACAGCGACATACTTCCCTTAGGGGACAGTGCTGAGCTTGTTGGTTCAGCAGCTCAGCGGGGCTCAGGGTTGCGTGGATGGCAAAGGTTTTCTGAGTGAGACTCCCTGGGCTCTTTGAGAATATCCTGACATAATGTATAGTCATGGAGCAGGTACTAGCAACACAATAAATGGCATGAGCTCACTAAATACATTCCAGCCCATTGGATGAACAGGTTTTTTCTTTCATCCATGGGACTGAAGGACTGGGATACAATGACTCCTGTAAGGGGATGCAACACAGGCAGAAATTAATGGGAAGCAAGATGCAAAGCTGCTGGTTTTGCTTTATGAAGGACATGAGTACTAAGGGCTGGGAGATAGAGAGAGAGGTGAAAGGTCATGGTAGAGCCAAACTGCTCTGTGACTGGTGGAGAGGGGCAGAGTTGCATATGTGGCTCATCTATCTTCTGCAGCCCAGTCAGATACAGTGATTACAGTGAACCAGGGGCTAAGAGGTGGCAAGATTATTGAGCTAAAGAAGACAGTGGACCAGGCTGTGAAGCAGTGCCCTGGAGTGAAACGGGTTCTGGTTTCCATGAGGACCACCAGCAAGATTCCCATGACAGTGCTAGATGTGCCCCTGGAGGAGGTGAGAGGCTGCCCAGCGATTTTGCCACTTCTCCTGGGCAAAGTGCTCACTCTGGGTGCAGGGACACTGGGTGGAGAAGATCTCACCTGGCCATGGCAGTTTTGCTGGCATTGACAGAACTGGGGACATCGTCCCACAGCAGCAGTGGCAGTCAGAGCTGCACGTAAGTTCAGAACAGACCCAGTAGCCATCAGGATGGGCCACTGGTGTGTCTTCCCACACTATCAGCCCTGTACTGTCAGGGGCAGGCAGTGCAAGCCAGAGCACATAGCAGGGTGGACAGGGGCCTAGAAACACATGAGACAAGCCCTAGAGACATGGGCTGCTACTTTGTGAATCCAGCCTTGGACTGCCACTACACTGTCACACAGGGGTCTGCTGGCAGACCTGGCATGTGCCTATTATCCATAGCACACAGGGTGGCTAGGCTGCCAGCACGGAGCACAACTTCTGAACAGGTGAGCCCCTGCCATGCATTTCTTCTGGAGGATGTCTGTGGGGAGCAGGGTGGCACAGGTGCTCAGAGGGGAGGGAGACTTGGGAGAGAGGTACACAAGCAGGTGTGGGGATGACACAGGGGAGGCTATGAGACCCTGAGAGAACTGCTGTACTCTTTCCTGCAGGAGATGATGAAGGAGGATGCATACTGTGAACCTGCTGTCATGGACAGTGAAGACATGTTGTTCCTTCTCTACACATCAGGCAGTACTGGCAAACCCAAGGGCTTGGTTCATTCCCAGGCTGGTTATTTGCTGTTTGCTGCTCTCACACACAAGGTAATGGATCCCTGCCACAAAGTGCTCATGAGCCAGCAGTTCATAGGTAGTGCAGGGAAGACACATGCTCTTTGTTGCATTACAAGCTCAACTTTATCCAGTACAAAGCCTCTGGGAAGCTCTCCAAGCCCCAGCAGACCACATCTGGCTACAGGTAGTGCTCCACAGCAGGGTCTCCCAAATACATACTGCTCTGAGCTACCTTCTTGGCTTTCTTCTTTCATGGTCCTACACTAAACAGAACCATTGGATAGGATGCTCAGCCTTGCAAGAGTAATTTTATATTACTGGGTTAGGAGGAAAAAAGCCAGTTGGTTCCTAGAAACTGTGGCTTTTCCTAAGTATAGCTGTCCCAGCTCAGGTAGGAGATCAAAGGCAGTGCTTCTGGGAGGAGCACGTGTGACAATACCTGTAAAAGCTGGTGAGTGCCCTCATGACAGAGTCTATATCTGAAGAGTGTGGGTCATCTTTGGGAAGAGGAAAGCCTTTTACCACAACACATGCCTAAAGCAAACTTAGAACTGGATAAAAGGGCACTGAGCCCAGCACAGAGATGCCTTTGGCTGTATGAGTGTTTGGAAGGAGCATTCCTATGACATAATATGAGGTTCCATGTAAGAGGGAGTTCTTACCTGAACAGTCCCTTAGCTTTGGATCTGACTCTTCCCGAGTGTGACTGCAGTTCCACTAGTGCCTCAGACCACACACCCTGTGACAAAGCAAGTTCAGGGCTGGCTGGTCTTTTCTGTTAGCTGTGAGTGCTGAAGGCCATACCTCCTGGGATGTGTGCCAGAGGTGTGGAAGCCCTTGGCTTTCCTGTGAGCTAAGCTGTGCCCAGTGTAATGGGTAACCCTCTCAAGACCCTCAAAGGTTTGCAAGAGCCAGGGCTGTCATTCCAGAATGGCAATGCAGGGGGTGAGCAGTGTGTGGCCATGTTAGCTCCCAGGAGCACTGAAAAACTGGACACAGGGCTGACACACCAGATCCCTTAGTTGGATGGAGCAGACTGCTGCTACCATAACTCACTGCTCCACTAAAAACAGACAGAAGAACTAAAAGAAGCTTCCATTTTGGCACCTCTGAACACTTGAGGCCCCGGAGTCCCCAGATGAAAGTCAGCAGGGAGCTGCAGGAAGAAGTGAGTGGGGTCTGAAACCACAGAAATCAGAGGAGACAGCAAGAAGTGATAGGCTAGTGGGAGAGTGGTCCCTAGGAAGCTTTCCTGGCACTGAGTAAATGAAATGGAGTGCTTTAGGAAGCTGGTTGTGTTGCTGCCAATATGACAGCACTCAGCTCTGCCCTTCACAGGGCATCATTCCTTCATGTTCCAGCCTTGCAGCCAAGGGTCTCATGAGAAATAAATGGGGCAGTGGGAAGAAGAGTTTGTTTTGCTTTCTGCCTACAGGCACAGCACTGCACTCACCCAGCTGAGATGGAGAGATGCCAGCTCTTGTGGGCAGGCTGGGGTTGCTCGGGGCCAAGGCATCACATGGTCCCTCTGCTTGCTGCCTCACTGCTCCTGTGCTGGGCTCCTTGCTGAGCTCAGGGGGTTTTGAGTGTTTACTGTCCATCTGGAGTCCAGC
This sequence comes from Ploceus nigricollis, assembly GCA_013399945.1. Taxonomy (NCBI): domain Eukaryota; kingdom Metazoa; phylum Chordata; class Aves; order Passeriformes; family Ploceidae; genus Ploceus; species Ploceus nigricollis. The sequence continues at coordinate 31,725 of VXBC01011111.1, forward strand.
AGCGCCTACAGGAGGCTCATGGAGTCCTCTACCACTTTGCCCTTGCCTACAACTCCTCTCCTTCCATGTGGTCATGTAAGTACAGAGGCACCTTTCTTACCCAGAAGGTTCTGGGTATTACAGGATACTTGGATCAGCCTTGTCTAGATACCAGAAAAAGGAAAGAAAGGCTGTATCTCTCACCATTGGAAAAGAGCAAATTTGTATATGGCGTTTTTTTAAGTGTCTGTCTCCTGCATCTTCACAATTTTGGGGTTTTTTTAACTTCATTTTTATTTAACTTAATTTAACTTTATTTTAATTTTTTTTCCCGATTTTTTTAAAAAAACTCTTTGCAGGAAGAAGGTGTCCCTGCAGGGGTGGTAGGAAGGCAGAAGAACACAGTAGTTAGGGCTGACAGAGAGTACACTGCTCCCTGTTGTGCCACTTGCCAGGAGTGCAGGCCTAGGTGAAACCCCTCTCTGCCTCTCTTTTCTTGTTCTTGTTCAGTATGTGTTCGACTACCAAGACAGGGACATCTTTGGCCATGTGGCCAAAACCATCGGCTGGATCACGGGACACACCTATGTTGTCTACGGCCCCCTCTGCAATGGTGGTACCACTGTCCTTTTTGAGAGCGCTCCTGTATATCCTAACCCCTGTGACTCAGGGCAGCTGAGACATTCCACAGCACCCTGAGACCCACAGCAGGCAGGGAGCTGGCAGCTTGATGCCAGGACATGAGCGGCAAAGGCTCTGTTGCCTCAGCAGCAGCCCGTGGGCTGTGCCCAGTGGAGAGCTGCAAGGGGAAGTCTTTTCCTCTGCTTAGGAAGCCACTGCTCCTTCTCCAGGGGTGGAGCTGTTAATTCCTCTCCCTCCCTGCAGAAGGAAAGGTAGCAGAGCTAGGTGATGTGAAGAAAAGGGCTGCTGGTCCTGAACTGCTTCCATCCTTCCCACCATACGATTAACTTGGCTGAGGGTCCTGGCACTGCTGGAGAGCCTTTGCTCTCACCTCTTTCTCTACCTCGGTGTTGGGCTGGGAGGACCTGTATGGATGCTTACTGGCCCTGTTTCCATTCCAGGCTGCTACTGGGAAACCGTAGAGAGGTTAAGAATTACCCAGTTCTATGGGGCACCCACCACCATCCGCCTGCTCCTGAGATATGGCGATGAATGGGTGAAGAAGTATGACTGCTCCTCTCTTAAACTGCTTGGCTCAGGTAAGTGCAGCAAAATGGGCTGGGGCAGCAAATCCTTGGTCATCACATTGTGCTTCTTCCCATAAATGCCAAGAGTAGCAGCACATGAGACCCCAGAGTCAGGAGACTGCACTATTTCTGCTCTGCCTCTGCCCCACTGTCTTTCCCCTTGCAGTGGGGGAACCCATCAACAAGGAGGCCTGGGAATGGTACTTCCGTATGGTTGGTGAGACACGATGCCCAGTAGTGGACACTTGGTGGCAAACTGGTGAGATGCATATGATTCTTTGTTCCAGCTTCTGCTCTCCCAGGCTTTAGGAGTGACCTGCTGCTTTTCTAGCCAGGTGATAGTGGTTGTTGCTGACAGTCTTGTATGAGCAAGGCTGTAAGGGCCCTTGAGCACCCAAACATAAAAGCTAACCCAGATAAACATGGGGATTTGAGGGTACATCTCAACAGATCCCTGCTGAACTAAATGAGCACAGTCATCCTTCTGCGAAGTTCCTTCCCCAGCTCTCTGGCAAAGCCAGCCCCAGCCTGTGCAGTGTGTAGTAAGGGACAGGGCAAAGGCTATTGGCCAAGCAGTGCTACTTGGCATTCTGCTTGTCCCTTACTTTGATGAGTGTTAGTTTCTTTTCCTTCAGAAACAGGAGACATCTGTATCTCACCCCGTCCTTCTAATCCTGGAGCTGAAATCCTTCCAGGCATGGCTATGAGACCCTTTTTTGGGATCAGCCCATCCCTCTTAGATGACAAGGTGCATTTATGACCTGCAGTCCAGGCACTGGCTCAGCCCCCTTTCCCCGAGGTGCTTGCAGTGTGTACTTGCCAATGGGAGGGGAAATCTGTAAGCACGTCTTTCCTGCTCATCTCTGCTAGACAGCAACCTTCCTTACTGGAAAGGGACAAACAGGGAAGCTATTCTTCCAGCTAGTGCAGAAGTTGAGTTGTTGTCCAGCTTGCACTGTCCTGACAAGAGAGGCTATGTTTGGGCTCCCTGGTACATCTTTCCAGGAAGGACAGGGCTGGGCAGGGACAGCCAGTCTCCCTGGAGAGGCTTTGCATCCCACCATGGGGGGCATTTTCTTGCAGACATATGCTGGGAGAGACTAAGCCTGTCCTGTTGAAGTGAGCCACACAGGACCATCCTCTCTGCCCTCCCTGACATTTCCATCACAGGGTTGTTAAACAGGCAATAGCTAAACATCCCAAGTACCTTCAGCCATGGTTACTAAAAGGTAACCATTTTACAGGGAAACGTCCTTCTGGAAAATGATGTCTCAGGAGCTCTTTGCATCTCACAAGCCTGGCCCATTATGGCATGAACCATTTACAATGACCACAAGAGATTTCTGGAAACTTACCTGACTTCTTTTCCAGGTAAGGAAAACATGTGGCAAGACACTTGCACACATTTGGTTGGGTATGGTTGGGTCCACTTGCTGGCTTTCTGTATGGGGCAGGATTCAGGAGAGCTGGTATTGCTCCTTTGTTCTTCCAGAGACCCTCCACAGTCCTGAGGCCTTTCATCTCCCCAGGTCTGATATCACAGGACTGCCCCTCACCAACCTTCCCAACTGGATCACACATTGTTTTAGGCAGTGGATTTGTCCTTCTGCCCACAGTCCCCTTGAGCACAGACCTCTTGCTGCATCTCTTGCAAACCCTGTCAGCCTCTGTGGACTCACCCAGAGGCACTGAGCAAGCCCAAGAGTGTGTGTGTGTCTTGATATAATACAAAGAGGAGAAGCAGCAAGACCACAGGCACTGCACTGGAGCAAAGTGCTCCCAGCACAAGGTGATGAGACAGGCACAGCATTAGCCAGTACTCTGCAGAATGAGGGCAGAAGCCTGATGATAGAGCAGGTACCAACAGAGGCAGAAGACTAACAAGGAAGGTAGGCACATTTACCCTGAGCAGTTAAGGAAGAAGCAGAGTACATGGGCCCTGAAGCCAACAGAGAGGAGGAAGGGATATGTGAGAGTATGGCTGCTGAGCAGCTCACATGCTCCCTCCAACAAGTGACTATGGCATGGTTCTGGCTACTGCAGGATTTTTCTTCACTGGGGATGGTGCGTATTGTACCAGTGAGGGCTATTACCGACTAACAGGATGGCTGGACGACATCATTAGCATCAGTGGACACTGGCTGGGAACTGCAGAGGTGGAGAATGTTGTGGCAAGAGATGTGGGTGGGAGGTAAAACCATCCAAACTAAAGCAGTCAGGGGCAGGAGGAAAAGAGGAGTGCTTGCAGACCTACTGTGGCAGGAAGGAAAAAGGGCAGAGGCCATCTGAGGTCCTTCCTTATCTCTCTGCATTATTGTGGGCTCCAACAGCCAAGTCAGGCCAGGGCAGCTCCAGGTGGCAGCCAGCCTGCCGAAAGCACTGAGTCAAACCCCTGCCCTGTTCTCTTCCAGAATCACCATGTGGCAGTGGCAGAGTCTGCTGTCATTGGCTACCCACATGAGATCAAGGGAGAAGGTAAGATGCTTTCTTTTCTGCCCCAAAACATCTCCCGGGGATAAGGCACTGCAGTGGGAAGTGGCACTGGTAGCAATGCTGTGTCCACACCATACAGCACGTTAGTGGGGATCTCAGAACAGCCATCACAACCTGCACATGCCCACCAACCAGCTAGGCTTTGCCTAAGGTGGCAGCAGCAAAAGGTGGCAGCAGCAGTACTTCTGTGTGGCCGAAAGCACGCAGTTTTGGCTATAGAGTATCCCCTGAGGCTACCAGCAGAGAGGGGCTCTCTGGCACTAGGTCCAGGCAGGTCTCAGGGGCATGGTATGCACTGTACTCAGTAACCTGGTGATCCTTCTGCCAGGAGCCTATGTGTTTGTGCTGAAGAAGGACAGTGGCTACACACAGGAGACCCTTGCTGCTGAGCTACAGGAGCTCATCTCAAAGAAGATTGCTAAGTATGCAGCTCCAGCAAGCAAACTGGTCCAACACCCACACTGGCAGATTGACCGAGCCTTTTCTCTCAGCCTTGACTCTGTCCTCGCCATCATAGGTCACACACCGGCTGCCCAAGACACGCTTGGGCAAGATTATGTGTCGGGTGCTATGGAAAATTGTGGAGGACAAGGCCAGTGAGCTTGGGGACCTAACCACCCTGGACAACCATGAGGCTGTGCAGCAGATCATAAAGGGACACAAGCACCTTGTGGAGTGGCAGAAGGGCCACTAGCTTAGCTCTGAGAGCAGCCACCTCCTCCTCCTTCACTGCAAAACCAGCGACACATCCAGAAAAGCCTCTAAGCAAGTGGTGACCAGTAAGTTCTCAGATCACACCTCCACTGCAGTCGTGGAGTGACCTCTCCACAACACAAGAGACCCTCAAAACCTCTCTCCATGCACCCATGTAGACAGAGGAGAGAACATGACTCATCATAGGCAAAAGAGTAAGGGGAGATAAGCTGTTTCATTCCATGAAAGCAGAGGGGCAGACAACCCTCCTTGAGGTTCCTTGTGCCCTGCAGTAGCTGCAGATGTAGTAGCAGGTAGGATGTCCAGCCCTGGATAGGGATACTACTCCTACCTCTGCTACCGCTGTACTCCTACCTCATACAGCATAAGGCTCTTTTGCAATAGTCTTGTCCAGGACCATTGCCAATATCCAAGCATCTCCTCCAAAGCAAACCCCAGAAAGAAAACACGCAACAGTCCGGTTAACAAAGATTGACTCTTCTCCATAAAACCAGTTTGAAAACAGGCCCCAAATTTTAATACAAAAATGTTCCTTTCACCTGTAGCCATGTGTTATAAAGAGAGCAGAGACATGCCCCTTCTCTGTGCTAGCATTCTCCTCCCCTTGTCTCCTGCTGGAAAACACAATTCTTGACAGAGCCACAAGGTACATAAATCTGTTCTGCAGAGCTGTGTATCAAAGACAGAGCTCCTAGCAAGGCACAGAGGGCAGAAAAGGAGGCTGCTTTCTAGCCTCACACCAATGTATCCCAGACAAAGTGGAGGTTTCTCTGGCTATTGTTTCTACAAGACCCACGAGGCAGCATCTTCTCTCAGGATGACCAAGCATCTCAGCTCCTTTCTCTCATGAGAGCCAGGGAGGCAGAAGGAGGCTGGGAGAAGGGTGGCATAGTTGTGTCTACTCTTGGCAAAACTCCACACTATGAGTTCAGACATACTCTGTGTCCATCAGCAAAATCCAGAACTGGTCTTGCACTGTTTGACACAGCTGCTGGCTTGGCAGCTCCATGTCTGCTATTGAGAGCTCTTCCACACATGTGCAGGTTCTGTGGCTGGTCAGAAAAGGGCATGTTCTTCAGTGTCCTTCCTCAGAGGGGAGCTGCTTCATCTTCTCACATCGAGTGAGCTCCCATCTTCCCTCCCCATGAAGTTTCAAAATCCAGCTGTGGAACTGCAATTCAATAGCACATTGAGGGATGTCTCTACAAGGGCATGGTCCACCCACAGCAAGGTCCTCCAGCCTTAGTCACTCCCCTCTTCTCGCCAGAGACCCTCTCTACCTCACCACCACGAGGGAGGCATGGAGCACTGCCTCCCTGTCTCACCTTTTCCAGGCTGGGTCTATGTCCCACACTGATCAGTGTCATGCCCAGTTGAAGGCACATACGGTACAGTTCATGCTCCACCTCTTCTGTCAAGGCGCTGGTGGCTTCATCTAAGACTGAAAGAAAAGTCATAAGCCCCAAAAATCCTCTCCCAACCAGACATCTCCTGTAGGCAAGAACAGCAACTCACAAGAACATTTCAATATTAACTGGTGCTCACCAAGAGCATCTGCAGAAGGCAAGTGAGGAGAAACCTAAGGACTCTGGTATTCCTCTGGCATAGCTGGTGTCAGGCAACTAGGAAAGCTGTCTTTCCCCTCAAGTACTTGAATCCATCCAAACCACACTGTTCACCTCATTCCTCTCCCTCAACAGCTGCTCGCCACTTCCTCATCCCCATCATGGCAAAAGCCAAGACATGACCTTCTCTAGGCAGACCATGTGCCAGAGTGCCAGGCTGAACAGCAGTCAGTGTACTCTTCCAGCACAGACCCTACATGGAGAGTGTAGGATGGCCTGTGGCACTTTCCTGACTATTTAGGGTAAATACTACAGACCTGGAGCAAATAAATTCAAATAATCTCTACAGCTTTTATTTGCAATCCACAGGTTCCTTCTGCCCAGACATGTCTTAGCTGTGCCATGGGCTTCAGGGGAAAGAGAGGTACTTTCATGTAGCTACCTGCTACCGAAACTGGCTCTGTTCACCCACATCCAACCTGGCCCTCACGGCAAGTCCTCCAACAGCTCAAGCCCCCAGCAGAGCCTAAGGAATTGGCCCCATTAGCTAATTGCAAATGCTTCTGTGGTCTCTCAGGACTGTTTCTCCCACTGCTCCTTGTCTTCTTTTGCCACATCAGGGCTAAACCTTCCATATTGCCTCACAACCGTACAGATGCTCGAGAACTTCAGACATGACAGCTGCTGCCACACTCCCCAACACACGCACTTCTTTGCATAGCAACTGGTGAGCAGGCTGACAAAGTTCTTCTGGTGCCATTGGACATGGACCATGAACATTAATTACCAGTTCCCCAAGAAGAAAATGTCTTATGTACAGCCTCTTGGTTTACCACCGTCTACCCAAATAATGAAATGTTTTCACTTTTCACAAATGAATCCTCTGTGTGCTATGCTGCTAAAATAATGGCCAAGACAAAGCATGTTCCTAGCACAAAAGGATTTCACGAGCTGTCTCTGTACTAGCTTCTCTATACACCAAAGGCCTTGTCTTTTTTTCTCCGCTCTTTTGTAGTCAGTCACTCACCTGCATATTTTGGCTGGAGGTAGAAGAGCCGTGCAAATGAGAGTCTCTGCATCTCCCCTGGGGACAGGATGTCATACCTGCAGCAGGGTCAAGATTCAACACCTTCCTCAAGAAACAGAGCTTGTTTGCTGAAAATCTTATGGCTTCTGATATTGCAGACCAGCAAACAACTGTCCCTGTGTGTCCCTTGTGCCCCCCTTCATACTGGGACTGGCTCTGCACCCCTGTACACAGTCAGCTGCCTGCAGAACACCACAGCTGGTGATTGTTGGCATAGATGCTTGGGCCATGAAGGCTTTGCTCCTGTATAGTGTCCACATCTCACAGAACACAGATGGACACAGATAAATCCAGCAGCAATGTGCATCTGCTTAGAAGTGTTCCCCACTCAGAAATCACCCAAATACACAGACAGTGAGCTCCCTTACCAGTTCCAGTCCACCTGTTCATCCAGTCCTCCAGCCCTTGCCAGCAAATCAGTCTACAGAGAGCACAGCAGACTTGTGAACACAGTCCCCAGCCCTGTTAGCCTATGGCCCTGAGCATAACCATCCACTTTTTGCCAGTCTCCCTTTCCCCACTTGAGCTGAAGTTGTACCATATTTCTCCTCCTCTTTCTGTCCCATAGACAGTTGTGTCCCAGGCACAGACAATGTCCCCACATAAATTCAGCACACTTATGCTGTGCTGCCACAAAAAATCATCCCTTCTTCCCTCACTGGTGGCACCAGGAAAGAAGGCAGCGGTGCTGTCAGTGACTCACCAGCCCAGCCAGCTCCAGGAATCGCACAATCCTCTCATCATCTGCAGACCCTAGGGAGAAAGTCATACAGCATAAGGAGAGGCAGTGTGTGCTGAGGCCACTGCTGAATAAAGGAGTTGGTGAGGCAGGAAGAAAGAACTGGAGTATCTCCTGAGGCTCAGTGTAGTTGACCTGACCACTTAGTTATACCAGATCCTGAGCTTTGGCAGAGATAGCCCCAAAGACTGAACTTCCTTGAAAGTGTTAACCATGCCTGCGAGCGGCATACCAGGAGGTAGCTCGGCTCCACAGATACACCTGAGATTTGCCTCAGTTCATGGCCACAGCCATAACACAAGGATCCAGGCTTCAACTGCCAGTGCCCTGCCCAACAGTTGCTGTCTTAGAGCTGAGACTGCACTCTACAAGTAACGGAGTCATGGGAACAGGGTTCAGGTAAGAGCCAGCAAAAGTACTCTATGTGGAAGAGAAATACCTCAGGGTGAGTCAGCTGTGGAGCAGAACATACACTTGAGCTGGTACAGTCAGCATCTATGGAAGTTGAGAGCAAGGGCTGTGCATCTGCCATGGATATCTCTGAAGCTGCTGGAGAGCCACAACAGTAGCTGATGGCTGTAGTTACTCTCAGCAAGATTGTGACTCCCAAGCTACAGCAGACCACATGTGGTCTGGCTTCAGAAGAGAGTAGGGGTGAGAAAGGATCCATATATTCTGACCACAACAGTGTGCAAAGCCCTGGGACATCATTTTGAAAAAGTGGAAAAGTAAAAGATGGAGATGGATGGAAAATAAGGTTAAGGCAAATATGTCTTGCTGAAAAGTCAGACTGTACCAAACAAATCAGATGTATCCCAACAGCAACATATATCATGTCTAGCACAGCAGGAAGAACTTGGCCAGCTTGTCCTCATTATACTAAAAGAGCAAGTTCTTATCAAGTGAGTATGCTCCCTCACAAAAGGAGGGGGACACAGAATTGACCTTAACACACACTAATATTCCAGGGAACACCAGAGCAACAAAAGCAAAATGGATGAGTGTTCCTGATGAGCAGGGAAGAAGCTGCACTGGGTACAGGACAGTGAGGCAATACCACAGCATTGGTTAATTGCTCTAATGGATTTTCACAAACCTGAAAGTGGATAGATCTCCTTCAAGGGATAGATCACCTGTTTAACAGAGCAAAAGAAACCATGTGAGAGGGAGCTGGACTCTGTCCATCAGAGATGCAATAACATGAACTCAGGCATAAGGGAAGGAGCAGCCACAGGTATCCTCCCTCTTGCAGGCCTGTCTGCACCCCATGGGTTTGCAGGGCATGACCACAGCTGGGAGCACAGCTGAGGCCAGAGCAAAGACAGACCCTGGGCTCACCTGCTCACGCAGGCTTCCATCAGTGAAGAAGGGCCTCTGCGGTAGGAACACCACTCCTCGGGGGCCAAAGCAGGTCAGCATCCTGATGCTCCCTGCACAGAGACACTCATCACATCTGCAGTATCAGGCAGGAACTTCCCACTGTCCCGTGTAGTCATGTCCCATGAAGTAGCCAACTAGTCCCCACAAAAGTGTGTTTGCAACACAGAGCAAAGCAATGAGAGCCAAAGACTGAGACAAGAAATGGGTGGCTCAAATCAGTGTATCAGTGACACGTTCACCATCACACGGTGGCACTGGCCTCACAAACTGCCACACTGCCACCTTGCAAACTCAGGGTAGCCTTGGTTGAGAAAAAGAAGGCTGTCCTTACCCCGTGTACTCTCCCAGAGTCCTCCGAGGACCCTCAGGAGAGATGTCTTTCCTGTACCAGTGTTTCCCACAATCATCACACTGTTTCCTTGTGAAATCCTGAGGCTCAAGTCCCTGATGAGCAGCTTGCCAGAGGATGGTACTGAGAGTGTCACTTTTTCCAGAAGGAAAGCTGTGTCCCTTGGCACTGGGTCCTCCCTAGAATGGCTGCTGGGCCACCACCAAGACAAAGAACAAGAGATCCGGGGGTAAGTGACCATGCTGAGATTGGCAAAAATCAGGCACCTTAGACCTCCTGTGCCTCTGTGACAGTAGCCCTGCTCCACACACCCTGGGAATGACAATTGACAGTGAGCACTGCCTGCTCCAACCAAATGCATGCAACAGACTGTGACACCAAGGGCCACCTACATCCCACGGCAATCCCACACTCTGGCACGTAAGCTGCAAGCCAGCCAGTTGCTAAGAGGTGACTCACCCGTCCAAATCCCAACTGGTTTTGGCTTCTGAGTAGTTACCATTTTTTTTTCTGCCAAGGCTCAGCAAGGTCTCCTGCAGTTCACCAATCCTAGACACACAAGAGGTTGCATGAAAGCCAGGGACAACTCCAGCAGCCTCCTCACAATATCCAAACTTGTCCATGCTTGCACACGAGCAACTGTTTCTTTTTTTTTTTAGCACAGACATTGGCAGAGTCTTGTTCTGCACTGCCCTTTCCTCCAGAGATGTGCCCACAGATAAGCTCACCTGTGTGTGTAGCCAGCTACATCAGTCACAGTGCTGGAGAGATCTATGAGCTGGCTGAAGCAGCCAATGAGGTAGATGGAAACAAAGGCATTCTGGGGAGAAATCACATGGCAGAGTAAGAGTCAGTGCTGAGCTGGGGCCCTGACCCTTATTCCATGACTGCAAGGAGGCAGCCAAAGAGTCCACACATTTAGCCATATCAGCTGTCTCAGCAAGATGAATGAGGAGTGGTGAAGTCACCCAGGATGGTGGGAGTGAAGATGACCACATTTGAAAAAAGCAGGACTTCCCTGCTCAGTGTAGCAGTTTTTGCCAGGTAGACACATGTCCTGTCATCCAGGGATGGTATTTGCAGAGTGCCTGATGGCCTGCCTAGGGCCCAGCATGCATGCCCAAGTCGCACAGATCCATACCACCACCCCTGCCTCAGCACTGTATATGGCTCAGAGCAGGGTGTCTCAGCCTGCAGTGCCCACTTAGCTATTTTTAGCTCTGCATTCTCTATCACAAGCCAGTTTTGAGTATGTGTAACAAGTCAGGTCAGGAAGGTGAATGCAAGCCAGCTCAGCCTCACTGGTGGCAAGGCTTACCACAGGCAGTAGCCCAGGGCATAACCCAGACCCACAGCACTGCACAGACCCCATCTCCACCTGCACTGCTGAAAACCAGAGGCTTCCTGACCTCCTGGTTTTTTTTAGACACAGAGGTCTGAGCCAGGAAACACTTATGTAAACGTGTCTTTGACAGTTCTCACGCCCAAGTTAATCACATACCAGCTGGCTACAAGCTCCCTTTCCATAACACTGTGAGGAGGGACAGTCTAACCCAAAGATCAAGTGCTGCAGGTTATCTAGCCCCAGGGCCACCAGCACCACATGAAACCTCCATTCTCAGTGCCTGCTCACCCTCCACAATGGGGTCACAGAGATTACCCTTAGCTCACCTTGCTGACGAGGGCACTGAGCTCTGTTGGGCTCAGGTCGCCGTAGACCCCAGAAAAGATGGGAATGGCAATGACCACGTAGCTCAGGATGCTGCCCAGATAATCAAAGGTGTTGATCCCAACTGGGCACAAGTACATTGAAAGAAGACAGTGAGTTAAAGTAGAAACCTCTGTCCCAGCCAGGCCCAAGTGCTGACCCTGAGCCCAGTCAGAGGAAGAGCAGTATTCTTGCCTCAGCCCTTTATGATTAACCAGAGCAGAAAAACCCATTTTGCAGGATAGCGCAAGCACCAGGGTGAAAATGCATTTGCCAAGCAAAGAGCACTTTGGGGCAGCCCCCTGAGCAGAGAATCATCATCCAGACACACAGCTCAGGGACTACCGTGGGACAAAAGCCACTTTGCCTGCTTGTTGCTGTGCTTCAGGGGCCTGACTGATTCACAGTAAACAGGAGGGAAGGGCAAAAAGGAAGCTCTGGGTGAGATAGTTTGCCATGAAGTGTGTCTTGGGAGCACACAGGCAGAAAGACTTAAGATTCCAAATTCTCACAGACACTTCCGTTCAGGGTTCTCCCTCCATTACACTGCTCAGAAGCTCGCTGTGGTGCTGAGATCAGGAAGAGCTATCTTTATAGGGATCATTTTAAGAAAAAACCTGGACTCAGTGAAAAAGGGAGAAGGAATATTTTCAGGGGATAACTATGTTTAAGGGACAAGCTCTATAGGAAAGAAGTTTCCGCAGCTCCCAACAACATATACAGTCCCCAAAGCTCAAGCCCTTCCCTCTTTTCTTGGTGTGTGAACACCTGCACCACAAAAAGCCAGATTCTGGGTCCTCCACAACTTTGCCTCTTTATGAGGCTTTTACACAATAGGATTCCTATTTAGCACTGCAGGAGGCACCCTCTGCTCACCCTCAGGGCTTTCACAGACCAGCAAGAGGCAGAAGAAGAAAACAGAGCACCCACCCAACTGCTCTACCAGTAGTTTCCCAGCGTATGGGCCACCACAATGGAGTCACCACACATCCCACTTCACTCCCCAGTCTGCCCACTCACTGTATAGCCACAGCTCCTTGCCTATCAGCTCTCTCTGGGTCTTCAGCAGGCTCTGCAGCCTCCGGTTTGTGCGCATGTGCTCCACTCGCCCAGCCCTGTAAAAGTAAGATTGCAACATGCCGCAGACACCCTAGGACCATGGGTTTAAAACTGAAGCTTTGAATGGGCCTGGCACCTTTGCCTCTGACTAACAAGCTCTTTATTGATCAGGAACTGAACAGCCAGGACTGCCTTCCTGAAGAGTATCATCAAGGAACTCTGGCTGAAGCAAGCAGTCCTGCAAATCTCTCCCAGAGCCCATGGCTGCTGGTGCTGTTGCAGCAGGAGGAGGTAAAGCCAGGCCAGACACTGTCAGTGAGGCTCCAGCCTGGAGCAATGTACACCCAAGGTCTAACACAGTTCTCAAATACAGCCTGGTTGGAAAAGAGGGATGGTACTGCTACACAGCTGGACCCAGAAAGGAGAGGGCAGAGGAGAGTCCAGGGGGTGATAATCAGCCCACACAGCCTGCAGGACCAGCAGCCTTAGCTCACCTCTTCCCATTTCCCACTCCACAGGAATGGGACAAAGGCAAGTCCTGAGCAGTGCAACCCCCAGTACAGTCTCCCAGCTCCACAACTTCCCCCTTCCCAGGGCTATCTTCATCAGGTCACCCACCACACAAGTTAGTGGTGATGCTCCAGTGGCCAGGCTGAGCCAGGAGCAAGGAGACGTCTCCTAAACCACCCCCTTCAAGCAAATATGACAGCTCCTTCTGCTGCTCTGCAAGGCGTGGGCTGCCCTCAGGTGGCAAAATGCAGAGAGAGCTCCACATCTCATTTCAGACTCCCACCTGCCATAGCACTTACTGCCCCTGACATACAACAGAGGCTTGTTCCCACTACACAAACTACACGATTTATGAAACAGGGGAGTCACTAGGGCCCAAGAAGATAAGGCCAGAAGCAGCACAAAAACATCCAAAATTTTTGAGGTCTCATTTCTAAAGATTCTCAGTTCATGGAAAAATACATTTTCTTTCTCAAAAATGCACCTGGTTAGAATTCAGTTTGGCTTTACTGCCTTATAACACATCTCAGGTAACTAATGAGCTGCAGTCTTTGCTTTCCATGTATTAGGAATGGAAAAAGGCTTGGACACAAGGCATTAAAGGTGAGAAAGGAACTGCGGACCTTTGTTCTAGAGGTATTATTCTGTTGCAGATGAGAAGAGATTGCTGTATTGGTTTCTTCTTTTTCACTTCACTTTTAAAGCAAGTTTGCCAAAGGCTTAGTAACAAAAGAAGTAAAAAGGTGGCAGTGCTTTGCTTCTGTTTCTTCCTTCACCAAAGCAATGTTTAGGCAGTCTTAAGAGGACAAGATCACAAGCTAGAGAAGTTGAGCAATCAAAACCAGCCACTCACCACATGCTCCTCCTCTTGCAGGATTCTAGGAATTCAACTTTTTAAAAAATTCCTTTATTTTTAATTATGATGCATACCATGAAAATGTCTGGTTGTGTGCAACTCAGCTAAGTTCTAGTTTCACACAAAATGAAGCTTTTCTACTAAAACACTGTACTGAACCAAGACATTCTGTTTTCTGGTATAATAATCCACTTTCCATTTTCTACTTAGTAATAGAATAAAAAAAATCAAAATAGTGAGGGAAAGTATTGCATCTTAAATAAGGGCATGTAATTACAGTATCTTTTCCATTACAAAAAATTATCATCAACCAGTAAGAATCAATCAGAGTACAAAGAAATAACTCAGACTTGCCAGTGCAAACCAAGATTGATTTTGATCGTTTAAATGAGTTTCATGCCTGTCAATATAAGTTGTTATGAAATCAGTGATTTTGAATCAAACCACTGTGGGGACAGCACCACAGCACTTGAAATGCCCACTCAATATAGTATGAAGGATCACAGGCAGGGAAGGAGAGAGAACATGTGCTACAGTTCCTGGAAGAAGTGCAATTTTGCAACATATAGGGCAAAGGCAGACTCGTGCCAAGAGAGAAGCAACAACCTCCTGCCACCACAACACAAACTACACCAAATTCATGCCTCTTTTCCTGGTGAACCAAGAAGCAGATCAACAGGCTTCAGGGCATCACTAAATGGGGGAGGTGCTGCTGTGCTCCTGATTGTGTGCTCAGCTTTGGGGTGAATGGCATTGAGCAAATTCAGAGCACCAGTACAGCATACGGAGGGTCAGGGCACAGACTGACCAAGAGGAGCAAAGCAGAGGTAAGGTGGCCAAGTAGCAGCTAGCACACCCAGAGAAGACATGCAGGCAAGCAGCAGCAGGATAGGGCTAGAAGCAACATGCAACAAGTCCTCAGCAGAACCAGATGCAATAAGACGTTGAGCAATCTTCCAGGTAAGGACCTGGCAAAATATCAGTAATGGTCTCTAAGCCAGCACCAGATCTGTATCTGCCTCTGAGGATGTTAGAAGGGAGGCAAAGGAAAGATAGTTGTCTCCAGTTGCTGTGGATTATTTCTGCAGATGATGCACAGAATGCAAAGAACCGAGCGCCAGGGCTGTATGATGCTTCAGTGGAAGGGATAGAAAGCTGCAGCAACAGAACTTGGGCCTCTCTGGGATATGCAAACACAACAAGGATGCTCTGAACTGGGACAATCCTTTTGAGGATACAAAGAAATTAACACTACTAACCTGTAGAAAGCAGCTGGTTCTGCATTGACACGAATCTGCATGTGCTTGAACCTGTACAACCAAAAAAACATAATTGTGCACAAATGCTCAGTGAATTATGTAGCCAAAACCATTCCTAGAGGAAACTTATCTTGCATGTTAGAGCAGTGATCTGAGGAATCTCTTGACAGAAATAATCAACAGGCTCAGAAAAGCACCAGAGACCAAGGCTTAACACGAGATGCCATCATTCAGGGCCAGCTCAGTGGTACATTTGTTTGATATCCTGCTCTCTGTGCACATCTTCTTAGCCCTTGGGCTTTTGCTGCTAGTCCAGCATCTCCACCACACAAAATCACCACAGCCAACTGCCTTGGGCTGGGCTCCCTTTGCCACAACAGCTTATACTGCTGTCCCTGGATGTCTCGAGCCCCAGGGAAAGCTACAAAGCCCCTGCTACACACACAGCCAACCCTGCAAGCAAGGGGGAGGAGATGGGTTACAGAGCATATGAAAAGACTAGGCTGTGAGACTGAACCAAGGGCATTGCCTGCCATGACACAAGGCTGTGAATGGTTGGCAGGGGCTCAGTACACTGACTCTGAGGCACCATTGCACAGGTAGCCTTCTCTGAGTGTGGGGAAAGTCACAGACAAGAGAATTACATACATACATACACATACATACACAGCCCTGAATGGGGACAAAAAAACAGCTTTCACAGGAGCTGCCAAGGGGCAGTGAAAACACAGCTCTGCTGGGACTCACCTGAAATCTCCCTCCAGTTTTTCCTGCTGCACAAGTTTAGACACAATTGGGCTCATCAACACTTTGTTAATCATCGTCCCAATGACGAAATACCCAAAGATGCTCACTGGGCCTAGCCAGCCTGTGCTACAGAGGAGAAAGAGAAGTCAGTAATCCAAGCAAAAGGACACTCCTGCACCATTAGGCTCAAGCAATCAGAGCCCTCAGCTGTCACCTCTCTTGGCTTTCACAGAAGTTTGGGGGCCAACATTGCACATCCCAGCATCTCCAAAGCAGAGTTCTCTTTGGAGTATAGAGACCACTCACCCATGTGTACAAATATCCATCTGGAAAGCTGTAATGTGGGTGGCAGGCTCCAAAAAAAGAACACAGAAAAGAGGTGTGCAAGCAGGGCCAGGATACATCCTTACCTGTGAAAGCACTGGTAAGTGTAGTAGGCCAGTGTGAAGGGTGAGATGACGAGCTTGCTGGCCATGGAGCTGAGCTGCCTGCAGAACCTCTCCACATCCTGGCTGATGCGCTGGTCCCTGCTCAACACAAAGAGCCATTGACATCATTACATCCCAGAGGCAAGAGCCAGTACTAAATCCCTAACAGGGCACAAACCAGGCTGTTTCAGTGCATGAACATAGGACAGGCAGCAGGTGAACAACCTTACCTGGGAAGGACCTGCAGATTCCCCACAGGAGACCATTTTCATGGCCCAGCAGGACCCACCCAAGGGCCTTCATGGCACCCAGGAAGAACAACTCTTGCCATTGCTTACAACCTGTTCCTTGTATTTACCCCTTGTTCCACTTTCAACAACATTGTTCAACACTTGTGCTGAAGGTCTCTGCATCATTGTCCTTTGCTCCTCTCCTGGAACAACCCCCATATTATGAAAAACTAGTGACTCTCCCCCTAACCCTCAGTAGTGGGCTGAGATGCCATCAGACCCACCAGGACAGGCTAGAGCACAGGCCAGGCTTCACCAGCTATTGGATATTTGCAAACACTTCCATCAAAGCTACCCTATCACAAGAGCCGATCCCTTAGCTCTGCATGGAGTGCCTCTGGTTCCTTTGTTGCAAAGAAGGAAGTGCTTCCACCCACCTCAGCCCACAAGAGCAGGAAGCAGCACACCAAGCCTTCTCACCTCACTAGCAGCAGGCACATGGGTGACAAACCCTGAAGTCCCATCTATCCCACTACTGAGCAGGAGTTGAACTTGGGATAACTAGGAAGAATTTCAGTATATTTAACTTCTCAGCACCTCATCTGTCCAGAGCACACGGATGAGGGTTTCAGCCTGCTGTGGAAAGGCCATAACTTAATGCTGGAGTTCAGAATGAAGAGCAAGGATGGACTCCTGGATAGTCTCAGTGCAGATAACTACCACAAAGGCATTCATCTTTTAACACTTTTGCAGTTCCGGAACAGCAATGGATTTAATTCTGGGGCAGCTGTCACCCTGACTGACCTTGCAGTCATCATTTTTCCTTCTCCTCAGACTGTAATATTCCCATAAAATTGTAACTTAAATTGTGCTATAGTCTCATAGGAGGATATTGCTTTTTACAAGCTATTAAGTAACATGTAATGAAAATACATGAAACACATGAAAGCATCAACTCAAATGCCCTACTAGGTGCTGCAAGTGCTTGTATGCCACTCAGAACCCACTCTTCATTCCTTCCAAGTGGATGACTCCATGCATTTAACACTCAGTTTGGTTTGCACTGCATAATGGGATGTCTCTGTTGCTCTAGTTTGTTCTCTAAGTACGTGGTGCAGGCAAAAAACTCTCATCATGGAATTTCAAGATGAAGAGAATTCCTGCAGTGGCACCAAAACCACACTAAACAGTAAGATTGAATGTTGGAGCAGAAGCAAGGTGTAATGAGACATACTCCACAGTAATCCCACACATTTGGTCTGCAAAGGCCAGGAGAGCTGTCTCTTGCTGCAGGGCAGACTGACCCAGTTGTCTCCTACATTTCACTGTACAATGTGAACACATTCCCTAGTTAAAAATAAACCTGAGCAGAATAATCATGTGGTGAGGGGCCTCTGTCCTCCGCTTCCCCTCGTATCCCCAAAGAAAAAGACTGGCACGCAGCAGCTTCTGGCTTCAATGTGCTGCATTGCCTGGGAAGTGCTGCATGCCCTGGTAACAAACATGGTTTTTTAACCTCTCCTTGTAACTTCATGCCACTGAAAAACACTATCAAAAATGGAACATTTAATGATAGTGGAAGTAAACCTAACAGCAGCCTGGAAGTGCATCAGCTTGATAGTGATGACCTACTGCCCAACATGTAGAGCTGTTTGACCCAAGCTGAGACCTCTCTCCTTGCGTGCTGCTCCCCCTTAGTTACCCAGAATGCTTTCTTGCAGCAGCCACACAAACCACCCTGCTCAGCAATGAAGGAGCAAGGACAGGCAGCCAGTAGCAACAGGCAGCAGAACTGCAGAAGCTGCTTCAGTTTCTTGAAGTTTCCACTATTAGCAAGAGTTAGGAGTCCCTGCCAGACAGCAATTTTTCCCCAGGACCCTGGGCATGGTCTCCTCTCTTGCTATCAACATGGGAAATGGCACCAATGCAGTGACTAGATCAGAGGTGCCCACTCCAGGGGAGGTGCCAGAGGAGAGCTCGGAGTGTCAAAACAATGGTATAACAACATATTATTTGGAAAACATTCCCCTTTGATTTCTAGTTTTTCAGCTAGTATTTAATAACAACAACTTTAAATTCTGAAGGGGGAAGAATTAAGGAGATTCTACACTGAGATTAGCTCAGTCAGTTAAAGCATGGTTCTAATAATGCCACAGGTTCAACCCCTGTGTGGGCTATTCACTTAAAGAGTTGGACTCAATGATCCATGTGAGTCCACTCCAACTAAGAGTATTTGGTGATTCTGTGACCTCTCACATGATGTCTAACATAGGATTTTTAGCTCTTCACAGTGCGCAACTATGACAGCAGTGCCCTGTGTGCGAGGACAGGCTGGAAGGCCAAGGTCCACACACAGCTGTGAGGAAAGGCATTCAACCTTTGCCGCGCAGCCCAGGCAGATCAACAGCTCTGCAGTAAGCAGGACAGTGCACAAAGCAAACTGGAGAAGGACCACTTGGGGGTGGGTCTGGGATCCACAAGGAGAGACTGAATGCTCCTCCTCTTATATTTTAAGTCACCACTGACACTTCCTTCCTAGGAACAGGAAAGGGAAATGCAACCCTCATACAGTGCAAAACAAAGCCCTTCCTGGATGTGGCTCCCATGGCTTATCAAACCACTAAATACAACTAACTGTGCTCAGCTGCAGATCCTGGTGTTTGAAGTTCAAACAGAACAGGGACTGTCCTAATGCACCAGCTGAAGGAAAGGAGAGGCACTGCTGACTCCATCCAGGCCCTTTGCAACGTCACACAGTGTCAAGGGTTGAGTTTGCAGACAGCATGTTTTATAGCAGCACTAGATCCCTGTTCCAATGGGCATCCACTTTCCTTGCAACTGAAACATCCTGCCCCTAAAACCATCATGACCAGCAGTCACAGGAGTTCCCAGCAATAGGTATCACCTCCCACCGGGGTAGAAGAGGGTGCCTAGATTTGTGCCTAGATGGTAAAAGCTTCTAGGGCTCAAGCCCCTACCCAGAGACAATGAGAAGTCAGGAAAAGGTATGCAGCAGCCCAGGAGAAGCCAAGCAAGATACGGAAAGAAGCTGCCAGCAGCCTACGGGTTATCGATGTCCTCACGCAGCACGAGCAGGTTGTAGTAGACCTGGCCTTGGAAGTAGCAGCTGTGGAGGTATTCAGTGAGGGATTTCCTCCAGTTCACATACATCATGTTGCAGATAAACTGGTCGAAACTTTTTAGCTGGAACAAGGGCAAAGAGATGGATGAGGAGACATAAGTAAGAACAAACATTTTTTCAAAATGAAATAAAAACTAGCAGTTTGTACTAGTGATCCAGGGCATGGGCAGACTTGAATCCTTTGTGATCAGGATCATGCCAGGAGCCATGGGCAGCTTTCTCTTCCTTTCCCAAGACACGTGAGCCTCTAGTCTTACCGTGGAATTCACAATGATCAGAGTCACAGCAACTGCAGTCAATGTTTTGAATCCGGAGAAGTCCTTGTTCCCTAGGACCTCATAGTACTGGCTGGGGATGACGCCGACCTGGTAAATAACCAGCTGCTCTGGAGGAGAAAGGCAAGCAGGGGAAGGAATTGACGGACTGCGGTGACAAGGCAAAGTGGGGGACCACAGGGAGCAGACGTGGGGTGCAGCCCCCCGTCCCCACCACCCGGGCTCACCCAGCAAGGCGACACCGAGCAGCGTCAGGAACATGAGGGCGCTCGGGGAGGGCCACCCAGGAAAGAGCACGGCCAGGAGCCGCAGGAACCGCCGCAGGAACAGCCCGTCCAGCCGGGAACCAGCCCTGCAACGGAGGGAGACGCGGGGGGTGGCAGTGAGCTCACCCCACCTCCCCNCTGCTCACAGAGACGGACCGTGGTGCCGGCCAGGGCCCAGGGCCGAGCCACAGGCCGCAGGGCCGGACAACCCGGGCACTAACGCCTCTCTTGAGGAAGGAGCTGGACAGGAACGAACTGATCCCTCTGGGGATCCCAGAGGCTGAGGGACAGCAGGTATTGCCCGCCTGTTACAGGGGGGACAAGAAAAAAGTACCAGTACTAATTCTGCACATTCCTCTTATTTTGGGGTGGGCAGTGAAGTTTCAAGTTGCTTCCGAAGGACCCACAACTCGCAGTGGCCACTGCAGGGGATTTCTCAAGCCGGGACAGTGGGATTAGGCAGCGATCCGCAGCGTGATGGTGAATGGTAATGCGTGCTCCCCATCCTGCTGCAGGAACGGCAACGAAGCAGTGCGAAACCCCCGGCAGAGGGAGGGACTTCAAGAAAGCAGCAATGAGCTGTCTGTCAGTGAATGGACCCTCTTTGGCTTCTTATTGACCCCAGTTTTAATACAGAGACCAACTAATTTTTTTTTTTTAGGTTTGGGTTGGAATCTGGTTTCATAACTCAAAATTCTGAGTTATGAAATATTTCAGAACAAGTAAATTTCTGGACAAGCCTGGTGATTAGAGATGAGAGATCCTATGAGCTGTCATGCCTTCCTCACTCATGTGTCTCTCACCTACCATCCAGTTGATGCCATTTCTTCTGCAGAGCCTTTGGGCTTCTGCACATACCCTGTGGGTCCCTCTTCCCATATGCCTAGTAGTTTTGGTTTTTTTGCCCGTTCCTTACCTCCCAGCTCTCCTTCTCTTCCTTCATCCTCATCTCCTTCATCTTTGCTCTGCTGCTACCTGCCCAGTGGTCCAGATAATTCATACTTCACACTTCACGAAATCAGTGTATATGCTCTCAGGGATGAAAGAAGACACATCAGTGTGTTTCCTCAGCAAATGGCCTTGTCTCTAAGCAGTGCCCCTTTCTCCTTGCCCTCATCTCCCTTCTCTCATCTCTTTTGGAATTCACAATGCTATCAGTCATACCTAAAGGTTAAGCTCCAGAGGGCAGAGATCAGCCCTGTGAAAACCTGACCTCAGTGATGACTAACTTTTATGTTAAAAGAATCATGGGGTTTTTTTCCTTAGCTGTTGCATCAGACGTGGGTGACGGTTGCTCCTAGGTAGTCACGATCTCTCATGGGGCAGTACTGCAGCTGTGGCAATTGTGTGGGTCACTTTGTCAGTGGTTACCAGGATTGAACTGACTGCTTTGCTCTGTTGTCCACTTTATGATGAGGGGATATTCCTTCCCTTCCCTCCTCGACTGATGAAATGGCTTTCCAGCACCAGGGAAGTCAGAGGATCTAACACAGAGATGAGATGGCCACAACTGTCTGTTCCAAGCCCGCCCTCCTGCTTCTTCCTTCTCCCTGCTCTTTGTTCTGTCACTGGCACCCCACGACCTCCACCTGATAAAGCACACACTGTGAGCTCCCTTTGGCGTATCAGCTTCACGATTTTTCCTGGGAACCCTCCTAAGGCAGCCAAGATCAAGAACAAAAGAGAAGTGCTTTCTCAGTGCCTCTCCATCCCCCCTCCGAGGCTGTGCCCTAGACACTCAGCTGCTGTCAGCACAGAAACATTTACATCTTTTACAGCACTCCAGCTCTACTTCTCACGTTTCTCCCCCAGCAAACACCATGGCCATTTCAGTGTGTGCCTGGGGGCAGGGCTTGGGAAAGGACTGGGGAATTGTATCTTGAGCAGAGTTTTATGGGTCTGTTTGCACTGAAGGGCGATATCTCAGCTCCCTGACTAGCTACAGACCCAAGAGAAACCCCCTCTGCATTGCTAACCTGTCACCGAAGTGTATGCCATGAATCCAGGGAAGGGAGAGCTGGGCCTGGCTTGCTAGGTCTTGGGCTCCTTGAGGCAGTGCAAGTTAATTCCTTGTGGTGTTTAACCACAACCCCATCTGCTCCTGCTTGCTAGGTGTGAAACATCCCATCCCCCATCCTCCCCTGCCTGTTCCATGCATTTCTGCCCTGCCCTGGACCAGTGAAGGAAGCCAGATCCTCCTGCATCCCTGGCCTCCCAGCCCCTGGCTCACGTCGTTCCCCACTGCCCCTCTATGTTTCCATTTCCCTGTGGTCCCTCTCTGCCTGCTGGCCTGTAGCTGGGACGCAGGGAGAAGCCTGACAAACCCATCTTTCACTGCCTTTGTGTGGTAAGTGGTCCTAGGTGTCTTCTGAAGCAAGCAGCAGCTTCTGTCATCACAGAAAGAAACACAAAACTGCAGCCTTGAATCTGTAGTTTGCTTTCCCTCTTTCCCAGGTCTTTCTTAATGCTGCTGGCTTTGTGTGATGTTGCGTAATGAAGCACTGCCAGAAGATTATCCCCTTCCTGGGCTTTCCAAAACTGAATCCACCATTTCCTGCCCATGTTTCCAATTTCTAGTCTCCTCATAGGTACCTGTACTTACCAGAGCTTGCAGCTTCTTCAGTGTGGGATCACCTACAAGCTTTAGCCCTCTGTCAGATCATTAGTAAGGAAGGGGTAATGAAAACTCCCATCCTGAGTTACAGCACTGTCTGTACGAGGGTGTGAACTAAACCAGCTAATTTTCAGCCGGGTCAGCAAGCTGAACTGACTGACAGAGTCCCTCACACTCCTGTGCCACCCCGAAGCAGAGGGTGGGAATGGGAAACAGAGGGGGAGCAAACAGCATAGGCCAGGCTCAGCATGGCTTAAACCTCCATGGAGCCACACCGCGGGCTCCTGCTGTGATATCTTAATGATTCTGCCTTTTCCTTCTCCACACTCTGTGTCTTAATTAGCCTTTCTCCCTCCTGTGGGCCAAACTGCTCTGCTTTCTTTTCAATTCTCCTTCCTTGTGCTTTGCCTCTAACAGTGTCTTTCTACTGTACACTTCAAAGGCTTTGCTTGCTGCATCTCCCCCATGCTGGCATTGGCTGGTAACACCCCCAAAGCAGGACAGGTCTGCCATGAACTCATAGTCATTGAAACGGTTTTGGGCCCTTTGGATCTGGGTAAGAAGCAGCCATGGGGGAGGAGAGGTCAAGGATTTTCAGCATTTCACCTATAATAAGAATTATTAGTAACACAGGGGAAAAAAAAAAAGGGGAAAGGGTCCCCTCCTCCACCCACCCTCCCCAGAGGAGAGCCCGCTGAGGGCAGAGTGCTTTTATGTGCAAGTGGGAGGGAAGGAGAGTGTTAGGGCTTCAGAGGGAAATGCTTTGATCTTGACTTTGAATCTCCTTCAGTTCCCAGCTCTCCCCCACTCTCCCACCTTTGGCCAGGACCACAGGATGTGGCCAGGACTCCTAGTCCTTGCTCAGTGCTATGGTACTTCACTTGCTGTTTCACATTTAATTTCCTCCTGTGCACCTGGGAGCCTCACAGAGGCCTTGTGGAGCAAGAGCATAGTGCCAACACCAAGTTCAAACTTTCCCCCCCATCTCACAGAATGGGAAGAGAAAGAGAGCCCAGCTGGACAGAAGCCAGAAGGGAAAAGAGCCCCGAGATGAGAAGAGGTGAATTAGAGATGGGACCTACTCTCAAGGCTCTGGTACCCCAGGGCAGGGGGCAGGCAGACCTGGCTCTCCTGTGTGTCCTGGTGCATTAGACTGGTCAGTGCTGAACATGACCCAGAAGATGAACTGGGAAGCAGTAACCATTAGGAGAGGGACAGGGAGTGGCTCTCAGAAGACAGCACTGATGTCCTCATGTCCCACAGAGTTATTTTAAGTTGGAGAGGAGAACAGCAATGAGAGCCCTTGGATGTCATCGCAGGATGGGAAGGAGGTGGCACTGACAAGTGCTGGACAGTGGGGAATGACCCTGAGTTCTGATTCACTTCAAAGGAAGAGAACTATAGGGTGTGAGAGAGATTTAGGGGCCTCCAGTCTCTTGTCCAAGGTGAGTCTAATGTGTAGGCAAGTTCCCCACTTCCTTTGGGAGATGAAACTCCCGACTGGGCCTTGCCCTTAAGCTGTCTTCAAGTTCAGGCCAAATACTTCTGCCATCTGTGTTGCCCCTTTTTTTCTCAGCTGAAGTTATTCCTGTTCACTGCTCTCCCTTGCTGAGGTTGATGCACTTGAATATCCCTGCCTGCCAGTTCTCACTTCAGCATCACTAAATAGACTTTTTCCTCACATCATATCCTATTTATAATTCAATCACTCTAGCTCTGCTACTCCTGGCTGAAAACTTCCTATAGTTTGTTATTTTCCCTTTCAGTATGATGTAAGCAGACCTCTCTGCCAGTGTCCAGCACTGTCCTGGCCATGCACAGACCAGAGGGTGCCTCACAGTTTTGGCAACTGGTCCACAGTCTGACCTGCCCCAAATTGCATTTGGCTGCCCAGGTGTTTCAGTTATATCCTGTCCTCTCTGAATAGTTTCATCTGGTCCACCCATGGACAGCCCTGCAGTGGGTAGGGTGCTCTGACTCCCTCCACTCCTGGAGGTCCCCTAGGTGGGACTGGGGAACCTTCCTGATGGGGTGGATAGCTCAGTGTTTAAATGTTGTCCCCATGTGTGACACTGTCAAGATTGTCACATTCCAGTGACAGAACCAGAGCAAGCCCTGTCTTATTATACAAGAACTCAGCACCAAGTCCTTGAGATATCCTTCCTGATGAGGTTCAAGCCAACAAGAATTTTATCTGCTGAACAAAGAGGTTGTTCTTGACCTTGGACCTCTGTGCCCAAACAGAGCAGTAAAACCTGCCTTACAGCACATCTGGTAACACGGTGCCTGGAGACTTCCCACAGCTGGACATCACCTTTTCTCTGAGCCTTATGGGAGAGAAATGGGCTGCAAGCAGGCAGGTTAACACCCAACAGACAGAAAAGCTTCTGGCAGCCATAGCTAAACTGCAAAGATCTCCATGGTTGTAATGATGAAGCATCCTGCACCAAAGCAGGAAGCAGTCTGGTCCCCCACTGAACTCCTCCAAGGAATAGAAAAATGCTAACTACTTGTTTATAAGCTGGAAGCGGGTGTGTGCAGTCATCTGCATAACAGAACTGCCCAAGCTGTCTCTTTGTGTGTTTTCCAGCTCCTATGTTAATCACTGACCCTGCTGACTCCGGCATTTACCAGTGTCTCACTGCCCTGTGAGCACTGCTTTGCATTTGCAACCCAAGAAGTTAAAAGGATGAAGGATGAGAAGGGAAGCTCAGCAGCTGTGGATATGAACACCAGCCTGCCACAGGGGAAAAGAGCCAGGACTGGACAGGTTGATAGAGTGGAGCTGGCTTTGAAAGATTGTCTGAAGGGGATAAAGCTCACCAGGGAATAGTTTAGGTCTCTCTTCCTTGCACTGTAGCTTCTCTGGGTCCAGTGAGAGTGACCTCTTTGAGTCCTGAAGGCCAGGGTTCAGTGTCACCTGGGGTGATGACTCCTAACTGAGGCTGGAGGACTCTCAAGCAGCCAGTCCACAGCTTCCAGGGAACCCTTTCCTCCTGTCAAACCCTCCCTGCATTCCTGGGATCAAATGTGAGACAAGAAAAGTGGGAAAAAATGCTCTGGATATGTGCTTCTGGGCAGTGAAGGTATGCCTTGATTTGTGCAGCAATGCTTCCCCCTGGACTACGGTGTAAGGGAAGGCAGCAGGAGAGGGAGCTGGGCACATCTACCCTTTGAAATATCTGTTTAGTTCCTTCCTGAATTGCACAGGAATCCTGTACATGGTGTTTCCATGAGCCCTCCTGCCCTCTCGTTGCCAATTGCTGCAGCAGAAATGAGTGCCACAGTGAAGTTCCCCAAGGGCAGAGGCATGTGGGGCAGGAAGCCCTTGCTCTCTCTGGCATCAGGAGTTACTTTGTGCCCCTCACTGGATTTGGGGCAGTTGTGGCAGGTTTCAGGCTGGTCCCCAGGGATAGACTGGGGAGAGGGAGAGGAAACTAGATACTGCCTGCAAGCAGAGCTACACACACACGAGACATGAAGCACTGACACAGTTAACGAAGATCCCAACTCTTCTTTCTTGACCAAACTATGACCCCTGTCATTAAAATGCATCCAGGCCTCACACCCAGGACCAGATGGGCTCCTTGGGTTCCTGTTTTGGGGTGGTGTAGGTTGGGATGAGACAGGTTCTGGAGGAAGCTCTAGAGTTCTGGACACGAGGAGAGGCCATAGGGTGGAGGTGTTGACAACTTAGCAATGCTGGATCGATGCTGGGACGAGGTGCCTGATGTGCTGGCTGTTTGCACAACCTCACGTGATGCCCAAGAGACAGGATGAAGCCATTGTGAGAGCGGGAGTTAAGGAGGGGGAGCTCGGCCCTGAGATTAGGCTGAGGAGGCAGCAGGGCAGAGATAATGGGGAGAAAGACAGCTCCACTGAGGGCCCAAGTATCAGCAGGCAGATGTAAGGCTGTCCAGAGCTGAGGACAGGGAAAAGGTTTCTGTAATTTGGGTGCCTCCCACAGACAAACGAGAAGGTTTGTCTGCCTTAGGAGTCCACGGGTCCCCCCAGCCTGGCCTTGCTGGTGAAAGGGCACCAATTGGGAAGGAGAGACGAAAGAGCATCTCCTACCTAGCAGGACAGCAGGACCATGGCCTCGTCAGGAGCAAGCCGGGAGAAGGGAGCAGACACACATACAAGCTGTGCCAACCCNGGTGCGGGGCGGCCCACGGTGCGGGCTGGGCGTGACTTGACCCGCGGAGTCAGGTGAGTGCGGAGCCGTGCTGGGCGCCGTCGGGGCCGCGGCTCTTGGGCTCCTCGCCATCCCTTCCAAAGCCGCGGGCTGTCCCACTGTGGCGGCACCATCCCGGGGCGGGAGGGTGTCCCGTCCCGTTCTGCCCTCGGTCTCCTCTCGGCAGCTACCCGGGCACCGGCGGCCTCTCCCCCCGCCCCGGGCGGTGTGGCCCCTTGTCTCCTGGCG
>VXBC01011111.1:59001-206774 GCA_013399945.1 Ploceus nigricollis
GTTCTGGACACGAGGAGAGGCCATAGGGTGGAGGTGGTGTTGACAACTTAGCAATGCTGGATCGATGCTGGGACGAGGTGCCTGATGTGCTGGCTGTTTGCACAACCTCACGTGATGCCCAAGAGACAGGATGAAGCCATTGTGAGAGCGGGAGTTAAGGAGGGGGAGCTCGGCCCTGAGATTAGGCTGAGGAGGCAGCAGGGCAGAGATAATGGGGAGAAAGACAGCTCCACTGAGGGCCCAAGTATCAGCAGGCAGATGTAAGGCTGTCCAGAGCTGAGGACAGGGAAAAGGTTTCTGTAATTTGGGTGCCTCCCACAGACAAACGAGAAGGTTTGTCTGCCTTAGGAGTCCACGGGTCCCCCCAGCCTGGCCTTGCTGGTGAAAGGGCACCAATTGGGAAGGAGAGACGAAAGAGCATCTCCTACCTAGCAGGACAGCAGGACCATGGCCTCGTCAGGAGCAAGCCGGGAGAAGGGAGCAGACACACATACAAGCTGTGCCAACCCTTGGGCTGCAGTGACACTCACCTGGGACATGCCTGCTCTCCGTGGGCCACGATGGGTGCCCCACGCAGGCGCCCAGCTCCCACCCCGTGGCCCCAGTGGGCTCCACCATTCGCCATGGGGCTGCAAGCCCGAGCGGGATGTGGGGCAGGAGGATGCTTTGGGGCGCAGGGTGCCTGGGCGCTCCGGGGCGCAGCGGGGCAGGGCGGCCCGAGGCGGCGGGCCCTTTAAGTGCGGCGGCGGCGGCACAATGGCCATTATCACTTTAGCTTTGGAAGTGACCCCCAGCCCGCTCCGCTTTCATCTGGGCCGGGGCCGCGGGGATGNTCTCCTCTCGGCAGCTACCCGGGCACCGGCGGCCTCTCCCCCGGCCCGGGGCTGTGTGTCCCTTTGTCTCCTGGCGAGGGGAGCGGCTGCCTGTGCTCCCACCCCGGGTGCGGGGTCGTTCCCGTCGCGGGGCAGCCGCACAGAGCCACCTCCGCCGCCTTCGGGAGAGGCGTGAGCAGCCGCGGGTGCCTGGGGCTGGGGGTGTCTGTCAGGCGCCGCCCGCACCCGAGCGCTCAGTGCTCCCCCTCGAGGGGCGGACGAAGCCGGGCTTGGCTGCAGCGCTTCGGCCTAGGTTAAGGTGGGTCTGGGGCTTTTCCCTCTCCCGGTGAGCGACGCCCAATTTGTGAGCTTCGGTGGATATGTGGATGTTGGCGGATGGAGCAGGCATCCTGCTGTCTTTGCTGCTTGCCCCTGGAGCTCCTCCGGTGATATTTCTAGCCTAGACAACTGCTGGAGGCTACCACTTCTGTGCTCCTGCTGTACGGTCCCGGTGGTTCAAATATCTTCCTTCAAATGAGAGCGTGTACCACTGGGGTGGCGTGAACGCGCAGCTGGGGTTGGGAAGTGAGCCAGTTTACCCAGGTGGGCTGGGGTGCATGAGTACCCCTGCTCCTC
This sequence comes from Ploceus nigricollis, assembly GCA_013399945.1. Taxonomy (NCBI): domain Eukaryota; kingdom Metazoa; phylum Chordata; class Aves; order Passeriformes; family Ploceidae; genus Ploceus; species Ploceus nigricollis. The sequence goes on from VXBC01011111.1 coordinate 60,450, forward strand.
TGGAGTACATGGGGTCTTTGGCAGTTGGGGCTGAAGTCTCCTGGATTCCTGCTGGTGGGAGCATTTTTGGGACTGGCTGGGGGAACTTGCACTACTGGATGCCACCAGCCCATCAGTTTAGGTGAGGGAACGTGACCTGCAGCTGTTTCCTTATCTGTTACAATGCAAAAGTGGCCAGGTTAGGTAAAACCTTTATCAGCAGCAAAAAGTTCCCTTGGTTACTTCTTGGTGCTGAGGTAGTTTAGTGAACACTTGTCTGTCGTGCTTCCCTGGGGCTGTGCAGGGAGAAGTGTTCCCTTTGCATCAGGTCCTCTGTGCTGAGAGCTGCTGGGTTTGATCTGGCCATGAACCAAGCCCCCCAGCTTGTCTGACTTCTGCTTCTGATTTACCCAAGCCTCTCTCCACCTGTCCCAGGAGTTCCCTGCTGCTGATTCAGCTGTGGGTTTTGCCTTAAGATTGCTCTGGGAAGCAGGAGCTGACAGTGACATTGAGGCTGTGGATTTATTGCTGAAGAAAAGGATTAATGGCCATTAAGCTGTGCCTCCAGCTCTCCCTCAGTCTATAAGGGGGTGAGAAATGCTTACTAGGACAGAAATACCAGGGTTGTTGCTGGTGCTCTCTAGTCTATGTCAGCTATGTCCTCACTGTCTTCTGAGTGAAAAAAGTCTTGTCTTGCCTTTCTTGTCTCTTTTGGTGGGACAGTGCTCAGCAGACCTTGGCTGCTGCAAGGGGAGGTGGCTGGCTCCTAAAGCGTTTGACAGACCACAGAGAGGGAGGACTGGGGCTCTGTCAGCCCTATAGTTGTCCTGAGTTGTGCCTTTGTTTCAGCTCTTCAAGTACATGTCACTCAACATAGGCTTAGTCAAAATTTCTATAAACTACTGTAAATTTCTACAGACTTCTAGGAAAATAACAGTGCAGCTCTGACCTGAAGTGACAATTCCATACCTTCTCAGAACAGGATTTTAGGACAGGTTTATCTACCCTGCTTCACAGCTGTGTGCATTCTCCTGTGTTTGTCTCTAGTAACTGATGCCCTACAGCTGTGGGAGCAGCTGTAAGAACGTTCTGGCCTCTGCAGGAGATTGTGGAGAAGTTTGGAGCAGGGGAAGGGATGCAATTGGTGACTACCTGTGATCTGATTAAAGGCAAGGGGCAGCAGCAGCAGCACAGAGGCTCCTTGTGATGAAGAACTTGTATGTGTCGATGTGATTCTGTGGCACCTCATGTGGTTTGTTCATGGCCAGGGGCCATAAATGTTACAGCACTAATAACCATATCTGCAGCAGGGCTGAAAATTGGGAGAGTTCTGGCTGGACATCTGCTTTACTATAAAGCTGCTGCTTTTCCTGCTTCTGCTGTTCCTCGTGTACCCACAGAGCTGTGAGTGCATAGTAATACCTGTGAAGTGTTGACAGAAGGTGAGCTCTGGCTGGGCTGTGAACTGAGCAGGCTGCAAAGTGATGCCGTACCTATCAGGCATGATATAAGAATGAAGCTTAGGAGAAAATGGAGGAGATTTGGCTTCTTGAGTGAGGTGTTGTGGTCCCTGGGAGAAAACTGGCCCAAAAGGGGGAGAGTAGGCTGGCTGGGCAGAGGCCTGAGCTGTCTGACTGTAAAAGGATCCTGAAGAGGGCTGCACTGGTGAAGCTGGAGCTAAGAGCCATGCAGCCATCATGGAAGCCCCTGGAGTGGTGGGGACAGAACCACACAGGAATCCAAAAGCTGAACAAAGCTTTTGGATTCCTATGTGGAATCCAGTAGAAATACAAAGCTTTGACCCTTTGTATTTCACAAGTGGGAACTGGCATGCAGAGGGAGGTAGGACAGGACTGGGACCAGCTCAGGCAGGAAGGAGCGCTCCATAAAGACTGAAATACCCACCCAGTGCTTGCACTCTGTCTGTACTTTTGGGTTGCCTCCTGCATGGTAGCTTGTCTAGGAGAAGCCCTCCTTTTGTGCCTTCTCCTTAGCTGGTGGTATGTGTCGGCTGAGCGGCAAGTGACATCTAGTGTCGGCTCAAGTAGCAGTAGCCGTGGCTTGGGCTGGCTCTGTCACTTCCATCCGAGGTTCTGTGACTGTTTTTGGTGCATGCAGTGGGTGCAGCTGCAGTGCCCTGCTCTGAGGGAGAAGGCAAGCTCCTTGCCCCTTCTTCTGTTGAGCTTGAGCAGCTTGATCCAGGTGCGTCCATGGCCCCATATAGGGTGGTTCTGTCACAGGTCCTTTCCTGCAGAGATGACAAATGTTTTCCCTTTGAGGGAAACTCTTCTCTCTGGGTGCTGGTAGGGGAGTAGTAAAATGGAAATGATGGAACCACTAGAGGGAGAGGTGGGTGTAGGGGTGATGCCAGGCCAAACCCAGGTATGCAGTGGTAGGAGGTGACCTGGCTTCCGACCCCATGGGTGAAGTCACTCCTTAGTTTTGCGTAGACAAGTGGAGGCTGTGTGCCATATGTGCTGCCCACAGGAGGTCACTGGTGAGCAAACTGAGCCCATGTTCCACTCCCAGGTCTGCCTGGTGATGACTGGGGCTTCCTCCTTTGTCCTTGGAATGTGCATGGTGGCCTTTCCTCTACCTTTTTCCCCCATCCTCTCCTTTGGGCAAGAGCTGGACTTGGAGGCCAGGTCACTGCCAGTCTGGAGTGTGCACTGTTTTTATCTCCCGTGACTTCTTTATTTTTGCCATCCTTCAGGATGATCCAGAGGCACCAGCTGGTGCAGTCTGTGCTGCAGGAGCTACAGGAAGCCACCGAATGCTTTGGTCTGGAGGGCCTCACCAGTGCTGCGCTGGAAGCAGAGAGGACCTTGTCATCTTTCTCCCTACCTGGCTATTGTGGAAGTCAGTTCCAAGAGGAGCTGGAGGTTGACCGGGTAGCCAGGAGCCTCTATCCTGAGGATGCCCCAAGTAACATGCTGCCTCTCGTTTGCAAGGGTGAGGGAAACCGCCTCTTTGAGGCTGCTAGTGTGCTGCTCTGGGGCAACCCCAGCCTCAGCCTGGAGCTGCAGGTGCGTACTGTGGTGGAGATGCTGCTGCACAAGCAATACTACTTGAATGGCATGATTGATTCCAAAGTGATGCTGCAGGCTGCCCGCTACTCCCTCTGTACTGAGGAGACCCCGGAGATGACCAGCCTCCCCATGGCTATCCTGGAAGCCATCTTTGATGCTGATATCAAAGCTACCTGCTTTCCTGGCACCTTTGCCAACATGTGGCATGTCTATGCTCTTGCCTCAGTACTGCAGTGTAACATCTACTCCATCTATCCCATGAGCAACTTGAAGATCCGACCCTATTTTAACCGGCTCATCCGGCCCAGGAAGTGTGGCCCACGAACCTCCACACTACACATCATGTGGTCAGGACAGCAGCTCTCCCGGCAGGTCTTCAAAGCGCAGTACTTTGTGGCTGTGGTTGGCCTGGAGGAGCTGGAACCCACAATACCTTCACCAGAGCCTCCTGTCCAGCCCATGAAGACCCTTGAGCTGCTGAACAGTGACCCCCAGTTGACCTACTCCAACCTGCGTGACCGCTACAGCATCACCAAGAGCACCTTCTACCGCTGGAAGCGCCAGTCTCGTGAACACCGGCAGAAAGCGGCTGCCAGGTTTGCAGCTAAACACTTCCTCCAGTCCTGCTTTCAGGAGGGCAATATAATCCCCCTCCAGCACTTCCGACAAATGTTTCCAGAAATCTCCCGATCCACATACTATGCCTGGAAGCATGAGATGCAGAGCATGGTCAACGGGGATGCCTCTGCTCTGTCTGAAGCCCACAGGTTGCAGGAACTTCAGAGGGTTGTCCCAAAAAAGGCTGATGTGAATGAGCCAGCAAATCCACAGGGGAGCTTAAAATCCTCAAGTCCTTCCCCAGATCCCATTCAAGCAGGAATCTTTATGCAAGGAGCCAAATCCTACCTGGAGAAATGCATTTCCATGAACACTCTGGTGCCTTACAGATGCTTCAAACGCAGCTTCCCAGGCATCTCCAGGTCCACTTACTATAACTGGCGAAGAAAAGCAATCAAGGAGAACCCCAACTTCAAACACCCCCAGTCACCCTTGGATAACCAGAAAACTCTGGCTATAGGAAAGCCATTCCTGCAGCTGAAGCCAAGCAGTGTGCCTGTTAGGAAGAGACAGAATGGAGACCGGCCAGCATCCAGGAGTCTCCTGCAGCTCCATCCTTCTCTGTGCTGGAGAAAACAGCTGCGAGATGTGGCCAGGAGGCAGGTCCAGCAATGGCAGCTGCCGTTCTGCAAGTACCGCCTGCGCTATCCATCTCTCTCCTCCACAGCCTACTGGTTTTGGAAGGGCAGTGGCCAAACCGTTTGGCAGCATCACCTGCCTTGGAGCAGCTCCAGCCTGCCATTGAACCGTGTGGCTTCCCTGGCACCTCCAAGAGCAGAGCCAGGCCTCAAACCCCAGTGCCATTTGGAAGTAGCCACCAAGCACATAGATAAGCCAGTGCCTGCCATGCCGTGCAACACCACCATTTCAGGCTGTGCCATGTCGGAGAGAGCCAACAGCCGGATGTTTGTGATGGATGTGATCGCCACTGCCCAATTCAAGGCACAGGCCAAGCTGTTCCTGCAGCAGCGCTTTGAGTCGAAGACCTTCCCAACCTACAAGGAGTTCAGTGCCCGCTTCCCACTCACAGCCCGTTCCACCTATTACATGTGGAAGCGTGCCCTGCACGATGGGCTAACATTGGTGGATGCCTGAGCTGGCCACAGCTCCTTTGCTGATGTGCCCTTTGGCTCTCTGTTGCAGTGCCCAGGTTGGGGCCTCGTTAATTTTTGTTCTGGTTCGGTTTTGTTTTGTTCCTAGTCTCTGGCTTTCTTTTTTGTGTGGTTCAATCAGGTATGGGAGCATCTTCACAGTGCCTATTCCCAGAGACTGGAGGAGTGGAAGGAGAAGGCATTGAGTATCTCAAGGGAGAGGGGCCAGGTAATTTTCCTTTCTTTGTGCTCAGAGGATGAGCAAGGGAGGTAATACTGTGCCAGTGTCATGGAATGCTGCTGGGCCTCATGAGATGAAGGATGTGAAAGTCTCTCTGCCCCAGGCAGTTGCTTGAATGAGTAATGTGGATGTGCAGGATGAGCACGGAGGTGCCTAGCATCTCATCAATAAGCAGAGTAGTACTGGCTCAGCTGTAGGTGAGGAGAGGTTTGGGGAGTGCTCAGCTTTATGTAAGAAGCCACATTTGGGCTTTTCCCAGCTAAGGAGGATAAAAGCTTCACTTGGGATGAGTGAAGCTCTGGTTTCTAATACCTGCCTCTGGCTGCCCTGATATTTTCTAGATGGAGCAGAGGCTGGTAGATGAGGGGACTTGTTTGTGTCCTCACTGTAATCTGTATGCTGGCAATGCTAAGCTAGGAGTCAGTGTCTTTTGCAGGCTCTGGAGAAGCTGTCCCTGACCTTTCAGGTCTTGTAGCAATAACCTTTCACATAAACCTTTATTCTCTCAGCTGGCAGCTACCTTACTTTTCTAGGGTCTCTCTTCCCTGATGTCTAGGAGAATGCAGAGAGACTGCAACTTGTGTGCCCAGTGCCCCTGCATCCCCTGTGCTGTGCTGCAAGCAACATGGATATGTATTTCTCACTTGTAAGAAACCAAAGCAATAAAGACTCTTCCAGTCCTAGTCCTGTGTGGTTTCTCACTCTCGCTGCATGATTTCTAGGCAAGGCTTTCCCCTCCCTCTCTGCTTTCTAAAACTGTCTAATGAACAGGGAGAGACTGTGCACACCTCAATCCCTGCTCCTGAGAAGGGCCTCTTCTGGTTCCTGGTGGGAAGTGTCTGCTTCTTGATGTCTCCTCTCTGGAGGCCTGGCTGGAGCTGTGCTTTCCCTGGTAAGAGCCTAAGGCTTGCTTTCCAGAACAGTGTGCACAGCCCTGTGTGACAGCAGGGGTGCAGAGACAATGTCTGAGATGTTGGTGGTCCTGCCCTGAAGTGGTGGTGGTGTACTGGGAGGCTGAAACCACCTGTTTGTACCTCTGCCCTGTGAGCATCTTGAGGCATAAGGCTGAGGGGGTCTCTGCCTGACTGTGTGTGAGTTCTCTTGTGGTGTCTGTCAGCATGGCTGTGCAGGACTAAGCTGTAGGATGTCTAGGGCTGGCTGGTACCACTGGCTGTCACCACTGCTGTGGTGACAACTGCAGTACCTGGTCTTGCTTCCCAGGAAGCTGTCAGAACTCAGAGCAACCTACAGATGTGGGGGAGAGCTTCCCAAGCTCTGCATTTACAAGGTCAGCTCCTGAGGCTGGGTCAGCAGGACTGACTCTTGTCTTACTCTCAGGCCTTTGACAGTGCATTGTTGACCATGTTAAGAGGAGATGCCACAGCACATGTGGTGTGTCTGTCCCAAATCCATCCCCCTGATCTGCCCCACCCCCTCCTCCCAAAATTGCTTGCAAATAACTTGTTTTTCCTTAAGGTATCTGAAACCTGTCACTGGCTGCTGCAGCCCAGTCCTGTTTCTGACTGGCTGCACTCCCTGTGAGCCTCCTAGGCAGAGGGGCCCTATGCTAGCAAGGTCTGCTGAGCTTTCTTCTGCAGCAGCCTGCAGGAGAAAGGGGTGCTCAGGGTGGGGTGTCCTGTGGTGGGGCAGCCACGTTGAACCAGGATCTTTCTTAAGAAACCATTTAGCTCCTTGTCCTTGGTGATGGTGGGATCTCACCACTGCCCATCCACTCCAGCATGTCCTCTGTGGTCCCAGAGGAGGGGTTCTGGGGCACTTGCTGTTTTGGGGAGGGAGGCACATAAGGAGGAGAGAGCTGCCAGGCGGAGCTGTGTGCTGCTGCAGAGAGCCCTGGGCTCTGTGTCAGGAAGTAATTGAAGTAATTAGCTGCCAGGGAGGGCTCATCAATGAACTCCTCTAAGGGAGTGAGCTGGTAATTACTGCAGAAAGATTACCTATGTCTCCAAACTGCTGGAGGCTGGAGATAGCTGCTTTCAGCAGCAGCTGTGAAAATGGATGGAAGACACCCCCCCCAGAGTGTTCCCTGCCATACCTGAGCCAAGGAAAGCAGCAGGCAGGGTGTGTTTTCTGATGGTGGGTGGTGCCAACATGGGCCCTATTTGGGTGGCCATGAGGCTGGGGCAGACTGTGCCTGACAGCAGGGTTGGGGCATCCATCAGCATGGCACAGCACAAGGGATGGTGGTCAGGTGCTACTGGGGGCAGGTGGACATCAGGAGAGCCTGGGGGAGCCTTTGTGGTGTGGCCCAGTGCTCTGCAGGGTGAAGGAATGGCTTCTGATTCACATCACCCAACTCTCCCTGAATTGGGACCGCTGCATGCGTCACACTGGGCCAGTTGCAGGCTGAACCTCTTCTGGGTGCTGGGCTCCACAACCCTTTACAAGACAATTTTTGGAAGCCCTGGTGAAGAGATCTAGGTGTAATATTTTTCCTGCCCTTAGCTGGATGCCTGGGTGGGGCATGGTGGGGAAAATAATACTTATTTCCCTCCCTATGCCATGATGGCAGTAGGCCATGTTGGATCACTGCCAGTTGGCACCACCAAAATCTGAGTGCTTGTTCGTTATTGATGTCGTTTGTGGCTGAGCAGAGTTTAAATGAGGGGAAATTGTAGCATTTCATTGGTAAATGTCATGCTGCTGTCACACTGAGCTGGTGCTGGGAGATGAGTTTGAGGCAGGCTCTGCTGCTCCACATCACACTACCAGGCACGGGATGTTGAATCTCTCCCTTTGTACCTGGGCAGTAAGATTTAGCTCAGGTGTCACCTAAACTTCTTCACAGACAGGTGCTTATGAATACTGACCCCAGAGTAGATGAAAATTAAAAGGTGACCGAAAAGCAGAAGCTTGGGGGGCTGCAAAGCACATGGGGACCAGCCTTTTGCTTACCTGTACTTTAGGGCTCTCCTCTGCCCTGCCACTAAGGCATCTCATTTGCGTCCGTGGGAGGAGTGTGGAAGGTGGGCAGTGCAGTGCAGTAGAGCCTGCCCAGGTGCTGTGGGAATAGGTGATTATGCCCAAGCAAAGCTTTGGGACATTTTGATGATACATGTTAGCTCAAGCACAGCTTTGCCTCCAGATTTTGCACAGGCAGCTTGTTTGTTGGTGCAAAGAGCAATAGTGTTGGTCTTAAAAGCACATCAAGGTGGCAGAAGGGTTGCATTTCACAGGATAGCTCCTGTGCTTTCCTGGGATCACCAGAGTGGAAAAGTAGCAGCAGCAGGAAGATAGAGAAGCCAGAGCCACCATTCAAAACTGCTCACGTGCTGACAAGCATAGCAGCAATTCATTATCAAGAATATCTGTGTGGGGAGATGTCAAAAAAGATGAGAAGAAAAAGAGGAAAAAAAGAGGTCATTTTTACCAGCCCCCTGCATAATTCCCTCCATAGGTCCAGACTACAGGCAACTAGTGCTGCCAGGCCAATTCAGCTGTTCAAACAGAATCTTTTTCCTCCTGTGTCCCAGGGGTATTTGTGGGGAACCATCTGCCTCTGTCCCAGCAGGTTACACCAGCCACTGCCAGGTCCTGTTTGCTGTTCTTCTACCACCTGCTCTGCCTCCTTTCCATTAAAATTCATCTCTCGTGCTGTGGCTGAAAATGTCTTCTGGAGTCCAGCTGTGGCCCATCACTGCCCTGCCATTATGCTTCATGAATATTTTTTTACTGAAGTAATTGCCGAAACATCAGATCTGCCTTTTTCGTGTTACAGCAATGGCTCAGGCCATTTCCCTGGTTGCTGCCAGCTGAGGACCTCCCTGCCTGCTGCAGCAATTCCTGCTGGCAACACCTCATTGCATTTCCCTGCATTTCATCCTGTCTCCACCACTCCTGCCTTTAAGGTAGCCCAGTTTCTCTACTCTTCTTCTGTATTTCAAAACCCTCCTAATTTGTCTCATTAGCAAATGACACTCTTTTCTATGCCAGCTTGCTAGTGAAAATATGGAAGATCAATCATCACATAGATGCTCAAGGATCTTGCCCTCCAGCCCAACTGATCTTCTAAAATATCAACAGCCCATTAATACCTGTCCTAACTTTCTTGGACGGGCCCCTACCTGACAGCTCTTGGTGAGCTTCCATCCCAGCAGTTTGGCCAAGTTCCAGATGCAGCGTTCCCAGCCTTTCCTCTTCTAGAAAACAAGTATGCTGATGTGTAAGGCTATTTTAGCACAGTCAACATCTAGAAAATACTGCAGTTTTGGAGAAAGTACTCAGGTATGAAAGCACTTTAGGAAGCAAACTTTCCTTTTTCTAGCCTAATACTGTCAAGAGTTTGGTGCCTATGCCTAGACTTTGCTATACTGAGAATGGCATTTCAGCAGATATTGCACTTATATCTGCATTTCATTTCTCCTCCCCTGGCATCTTCCTTTACTGATCTCCCCATCCCTTTTCCATCACTTCGGTAACTGTAGTGCTGGGAAAGGTAGGAGAGCTGTGGCAGGATGGACATACACTCCTGCCAAACTCAGGTGCTTGAGAATAAAGTTATATCTTCAAGGCACTTCCATAACTGGGTGAGTCTGGGCAGGGAGCCTGCTTGGGTGGCTGGAAGAACCCCTTGCCCATTAGGCTGTCCCTCACCTCTCTGTGCCAGGAGAAGGCAGCACTCTGCACTCTGACTTCTGTGAGAAACTGGGATTGATCCTGCCTGACATTTTGATTAAGCAACAAGATTTATTTAAAAATGAAGTCAGCAAATACTGAAAGAATTAAAAACTGATTAAGCATTGTGTCTCCAAAAGTAGACAGAGCAATTGCAGAGTGGGGGCATTTCTGCTGGGAAGCCTTCAGTGGATGGGAGCAAGTTGAGCACAGCCCCGCAGCCAGAAAAGCTCCTGATCAGAAATGGGCAGGAGTGGGGCAGAAGAGAGGGGGGAGAAAGACTCTTCCACCACTGTCCCCATCCCATCCCCATCCCACTCTCTGGCATTGCTGGAGGGGCAGCACCAGCTTCTCTGCTCAGGGGAGATCCTGCTGATTTTGGGTGGGGAGACACAGACTCTGTCTGGCCTAGGAACTCCTAAGCTGGGTGCTTCTGATACCTGTTAGTCTTGAGTCCCCAAATCTTCTGAAGTACCATCAATATTTAAATTGCATCTTCAACATACACCTAAATGCTAAAGGGCATTTGTGGTCCATCTACAAAAGCCTTCCCTGCTTCTGAGATCCAGCCCAGACATAAACCAGAGCAAAACCAGGGTCAGCTCAGACAAGCAGCACAGCTGCAGATGTGGTCCCCAAATGTCCCTGTGCCTGGACACCACCAGGACATAGAGTGGAACAGTGGAGAGGGGGCTGTATTGGTTACAGTCCCTTGGCACCACAAGGGATAGTTGAGCAGTGGAGGGTGGTGCCAACACCCTCCCGTGTCACCCTCACTAACCAAGCCCTCCAGAGGCATCACAGCAAGCCCTGTCACTCACCAGTGACCATGGAGACAGCATATGCCTTGTCCTCAGCAAGGTGTCCCCATCTAGTGCTCTGTCCCCTCTTGACAGCACTTGTCCTGGGGACAGCTTGACCCCAGCAGTGTGTTCTGGCATGTGTGGCTACCAGAGTCTGTGGAAGAGTGAGCTGGTGCCTGCGTGTGTGGTGAGAGCAGAGGTAATGAAGCTCCTGATTTCCCAGCAGCTGATGCCTGCCTGAGTGATAGCTCTTAATTGGCTTCTCTCTGCAAAAATCCTCTCCCACCAGCCCCAGGAGAGATGGTATTGCCACAGGCTGTGCCTCCCCATGCTCTCTCCATTGCAGGCTGCTTTTGGGGAGCAAAGAGGAAAAGATAAACTAGGTGAAGAGATGCACTGCTACATGATTTTTAAAGGGTTTTTTTTGGACAGAAATAAAAATTTGCTCTGTCTCAGATAATTAGCTATCTCCTTAGTGGATTACTGTGAAGGGAAAACACTCACTATGCTATTAAGTGAGCCAAAGGACTCACTCTGCTTTTATTTCCCCGTGTCTCTTTTCTCACCATCCTCCAGATGAGAGATGGGGGTGAAATAAAGGCATTTCTGCTCCACCAGCATGGTTGCAATCCCACCCCACTGATGGGTGCTGGTGAGAAAAGCAGATGGTGGCTTTGCCTCTTCAAGGGGCTTTGTCCTCCCAGGGAGTGAGGGTGCTGGGAGTGCAGCAGGAAGGACACCCCATATTCTGCTCTGATAGTTTCCACATCACCAACCTTAGGGCTGACCCCAAGGAGGGGCAGGTTGGCTGGGGGTGTGTGGGAGGACCAGTGTCCTAGTGGATCCCATTGGCTGGGGACAGTGTCCCACAGGGGTTCTGAGTCCCCCACAAACCACATCAGTTTTTTTCCCCTTTGCCATCCTCTCACCTCATCCCTGTGGGAAGAGAAATGAGATCCAGCATGGCCCCATCCCAGCATCCCCCATCAGTACTTCCCAGCTCCTATTTGTAGCCAGTGAGACTGTTTTGGCACACCACAGCACTTGCTGAGGGGTGAGCAGTGGCAGCAGAGCAGGCGACAGCTCAGATGTATTGATTGCTCAGATCTGTGCTGAGGTGCTGGTGCTTTTTTCCTCAGCAGCTTTCTTCCTGGCTGCATCCCAGAAGGAGGTAGGATTCAAAGGCCACTCCCCCCACCCCCACCCCTTGGCACAGACTTCATCCACCCTGTCCGTAGCTGCTTCTGAAGAGAAAGGCCAGCAGGAAGTGCTCACCTTGATGCTGTGGAGGTTACAAAAGGAGCTCAAGCTGGAAGAAGTATTTTCTGCTGCTGTGAAAAGAAACCAAATCCCAATACACCTCAGACAGTGCTGCTCTGAGCTCCTGGCTGAGCAAGGAGCATCTCCAAGGCAGGGGAGGGATGGAGGGGATGTTCAACCAGTCCAAGGAGTGGGGCTGGCTTGGTCCCCAAGTTCTTGTCCTCACAGCAAGGAGGACATCTGGGACATCTGGTCACGGCACTTCTGGCAACCCAAAGGCCACAGAGTGTGTGAAACACGAGAGGAGTATTTCTGCACAGATTTGGGGAAGGGGGCAGGGAATGGGCTTTCTGGTGACTGTCCATGTCTGTCGCTCGGTGTCACTGGCTTAGGATGAAGGCTGGTAGTACTGGTGGGGCAACAGAGCCAGGGCATGGGCATTTGGGGAGCACTGGGGAGGAGGGTGATGGTACAGGGTTGCTGAGGCCAGGGAGTTGAAAGACCTGTGCTGAGGTGCCTGTGCTGAGGGTGCCAAACAGTACCTGTGTTGACAGGGACGGGCACCTGCAGCCATCTGGTGGAGAACATGGTTACAAGCAGATGTCCCAGTCATGAATGGAGAAGGGGGAATTGTTCTGCTATGTCATGGAACTCTTCAGTCCACTTGTGGTTATTTTTTAGAAAGCTCTGGGATGCAGAGAAGGACAGCAGGTTGTGGTCACAGGACATCACTGTTTTACCAACCCTCCTCCACCCCCATCTCAGAGATCCCAAAGTCTCCCTCATCAGCCACCAGAGATCTCACTTTGTCACCGCCCCTCTACACAAAGATCATCTTTGCACTTTCTGCCCTCCGCATCACCTCCCACAGCAGTCACCTGCCAGGCTTCCTCCATTGCTTCTCCTTTCTGGGCTAGACATGTTGCCAGGCCAGAACTTGAGGCTATTCCTCCTTCCCCCCAAATTTCTGAGTATCCCCTATGGGATTTGGACCATTACAGAGCTCTGCTGCTGAGCTGAGGGTCCTGGTTGGGAGAGGGACCCCTTCTCTGGGAGGACAGGAGGAAGGGGGTGAAGAGTCACTTCTACCACACCCACTGGTAGTTTAATTTAATTTTTTTTTTAAGCTAAATCAAATTTCTGGAGCTTGAACCTTCCCTGACTGCTGTGTCTTGTTGCCTTTTTGCTTACTTCCCTTCTGCTTAGGCAGCTACAGCAGACGCTGTGAGTCTAAAATAAGTTATTCAGCAGTGATCATGCTCTTCCTTGGATTTAAATTTCCACATGTTTCCCTTCAGGCTGTTTCCAGCTAATTTCTGCATTTGCATAATGCCCCCCTTAGGGATGCTCTGGCACAGCCCCTTCTCCCCCGCTTTGAGAAGTTCATCAGAGATTCAGGCTATTAGAGGAAAAGACTCTAATTCTGTTGGCCCTTTAGCCCGCTCCTTCCCCACGCATCTCCAATTAAAAAAAGACAAGCAGTTTGGGGTTCAGAAGGATGGAATGCCCATGGGAAGTGGGCTGGAGACTGCTGGACCCCCCACCCTTGGAAGCCCCTGGAGGGAACCAGCTGGAAGAATTACAAATTCAGAAGCAAATGCTGTATCTTATTGTAGATTCTGGTTTGGCAGCCCAAATAATTTTGTCTCAACCAGAATCAGCAGGGACCCCCCACCCCTGCTGATTCTGGGGTACTTGAAGGGGAGGGATGAGGAGGGCTTTAGCTGGGACAGCAATGAGCTGGGGGTGGTGGGGCTGGTCACCCCTGCTGCAGATGCACCTGCAGACATCCCCTCTCCTGAAATAATACTCTTGCTTGGTTATTTAGAGGGCTGGGCATCCAGGAAGGCTGAGCACATGCAGGAGAGGAGAATGAAAACCATCACATGGGTGCCAGGTGAGTCTGCCCCTTATTACTCTTCTCTAAGGCCTCTTCATCTCTTTTGGACATGCCAGCCCTTCCCTGCAAATTCTGCCTCTCTGTCTGCCATCAGAAGCAAGATCTGCTTATTTCCTCCTTATGTTTGTATTTTTCTGCCCCTCTTCAAGCAGATTTTATGCTTCTACTACACACAGATGCTCCAGTCTCTCTCCTTAATTCTTGTCCAACTACACAGAGGAAAAAAAGCCTACACCACCATCCTGCTCTCGGTGGTATTTGCCCACTGTGATCTACACTGAAATACACCTCCCTCCAAGATACCCAGACACCAGCTGGATTATAACTTTCTTCAGAAACAGGATAAACACCTCCAGGTTTAAGTGAGTGCGGCACTCTTGTGAAGCTCGCCTCTTTGACAGCCAGCTCCACATTATTATAAACAGAGTCTTTTCTCCCACTTTTTTTATTAGTTCTTCCATGTTAAAAAACATAATGGGAACTTTCAGACCAGCTTCTGTACAGGTCTCTGATGCACTTCTCTCTTTTATGGCTCAAGTACAATGGCAATCGCAGACATTAACATGCTTCTTTAGGAGGAAATGTACATTTGAATGGCACCCAGCTGGAGGAACATGCTGCATCTCTTGCAAAGCTGGCTGCAGCCTGCCCAGAAACTCTGGGAAGGGGGTGAGGGATGCCCAGAGTCTGCCTGCAGTCTCCTGCACATGGGGAAAAGAGGCAACAGGAGAGCCAGAGAGAGGAGGGATGGTCAAAGGTGGATGCTGGAGAGTGGGGGGTGAGCCCTTTGGGGCAACCATTGCCTTCATACCACTTCTGAGCATTTAATGTGTTGCTGACAATATACGAATAAGCAAAAGTAAGATGTGTGAGGGGGGAGTGCTTGGTATTTCCTTGTTATCAGAGGCTTTTGGATGAATGGAGATACCTCTCTCCAGGGCACAGGAAGGAGTGTATTGCGGTCACCCTGTGTCTCAGACTCCTTCCATGTTTCTTCCTTCTCTGGATCTCGTCCCCTTACAAACAGCACTCCCACCCCAGATTCTGCAGGTTTTGTCAGCCTTTTCTTTTCATCCCTCTTTGTGTGCAAGGCCCTGACCTAGCACAAGGAGTGGAATCCTTCAAGGCCAGCACCCTCCCAGGACACTTCTTAGGTAGAGATTTCCATTACAAATCTTTTGAGGACCCAGCACTCTGGGACAGCAACCTTATGAGGGCTCTGACATGGGATCATCATGGCAGTCACTATTAACACAGAGAAAACCTTGTTGTCTCTACCAGCTTGCGCCAACAATGGGACAGACGGTGTGCCTGCCTGCCTCCTTGTTTCTGATTTGGGATAGACCAGCAACTGGGATGTTCTCCTCTGGATCAGGGGTCTGTTTGCAGAGGAATGTAGAGAGCATGCCTGTTGGTCTTGTCCATGCTCTGTCCTCCTACTTCACTGCAGCTGAGGGGTCAAGCCACCCCATGGCACTGAAGTGAGAATGTTGTCCCCATCACAGGAGTCTGGAGATCCCACCAGGACTCTGGCCTCCCAGAAGCAGCAGCAGTCATTCCCTGGCACCATATCCCCTCTTCTCCCTGTGTATACCCTTCACAGGCCAAGCCTGGGCAAGTGATGGATCTCCCAACGGTGGGGCTGAGAAGGGAAGCTGCAGCCCCAGACTGGGGTGGTTGCACCAGCCCAGCAGCAGCGTGTGGTTTCTCTCCTGCACATCTTCCACCAGGCAAATGTGCTCCTCCTTGTCCCAGCAGCCAGGCTGGTGCTCGATTCCCTGTTGTTAGATGGTCGCACGCCACAGCCTCAGGGAGAACAGGGGTCTACTGTTTGTCTGAAAGAGGAAGAAACCTGCACAGGACATCCATGCTGGGGCCCTGCTGTGCCAGCAGCCCTTGCAGGCACTGGTGCTCTGTGCTCCACAGGAAAGCTCAATCCCAGAAGGGTCAGCGGCCAGGGATGGCAGCAACATGCAGGTGGCAGCTACACGTGGCCCCCTTTCGAGAGATAAGCAATCAGTGCTACCACCACCCCGATGTACACTCCTGTGCCAATGGTTATGGAGAGCGCAGCAAGGAAGAGAGCTCGGCGGGAAGCTGAACTGGCCAGATGAAAATCTCCTTTGGAGACAGCCTTGCTGGTCTGGAAGGAGAAGAAATGCTTGTTGCTCACAGCTGTACCAACCTGGCCTTTAACCAGCATGCAGTTGTTTCATTACTGAGTCAGTGCTTCTGGCCACTGCACCCCATGGAGGCTGGGAACAGACATGGTGTCTGTCAGTCTGGGAGGGCTCAGAACAGCAGTGCCACCTGCACACATTTCCCTGTGGATTTTGCCTCCAAGGGAAGCATGGGCTTCAGCTACTTGTCTGAAAGCACCCATCTGGGCACACAGCCAGAGCTGTGAGTGGGTGGCTGGACTCTTGTAAGACCTCAGTTCATGGGGTGATTGCTGTGGTACTGACTAGACATCAGTGCACCCCATACAGAGATGTAAAGAGAACTGCCTAGCCTCAGGGAGCTGACTCTTGATGGCATGGTCTGTTGGTCCATCTGTGCTGCCAACTGATTTTTCCTGCATGGCGTTTTCAGCTGAAGCCTATTTGCTGTTGAAGGGCTGATGAAACCAGCAGTGGAGACAGATCCTCATCTCTCTGGAAAAGGATGGCAACTTCCCGCTTCTTTTAGTGCTCAGGGCATACTCCAGTATCTCTTGTTACCTACTACTTGAGTTCAAGTTGCCAGGTGGGCATCAAAGCACTCAATGTGCAAAGACACCAAACAAAGATATGGTCCTTGCCTCAGTGAGTTAACAAAGGGGGTAGTTATAGAAAATGGAGCTAGATATAAATTGCCCCACCTACATCACCACGTGGAGAGTGCACTGTGCTATCTTGCACTATGTGGAAAAATGTGAAATCAACTGCTCCTTGGGGTCCTAATCAATTAATGCTTCCCCTGCCTCTCACCCCCTCTGTGCCAGGAACTCAGGTAATATATTTTTCCACCTCTGTTCCTATCCTCTTGATTTAACTTCTTAATGCCTCCCCCATCTATTCGTGGTACAGCAGCATCTATGCAAATGTGGAGTAAATCCTCTGGCTCTGCATGAATTATTCTGGGTCAACAGTGATGTAAGTGAGCCCAGGCTCCAGGCTAAACCCTCAGGGATGCAGCAGCTCCTGTGAGCTGCTGCAGCCTGAGGGCCATTGCCTCTCCAGCCTCTGCCAGCCTGGCATTGACTCCCACAGGTTAGCCAATGTGCATCAGAAACAAGTGCAAGAGAGGAGCTGTAGCGTGATACGGACACCAAGCTCCCCTTTGCGTCCAGCCTCCAGAGCAGCCCGGCTCCTGTGGCATGAGCTGCCTCAGTCTGGGTCATGGTGTAGAACCTTCACATTATTGGAGGATGGGAGGACAGGTGGGAAAATGCCATTTTCCTGAACCTGGCTGGAGGGTGAGAAGCTGGGCAAGGGGCCAAGAGAAGCTCCAGTTCCCTAAATAACAGCCAGAAAACCCAAAGGAAAAGCCTGACCTCCAGTAACCCACACCAGAACTGGAGGAGTTCCAACCCCACAACAGTTGTGGAGACATCCAGGAGCACCCTTTGTCTCAACCCTCAGAGTTATGGCCATGGCACAGAGATGAGCCTTAGATTCAGAAAGGTGTTGGTCGCCTCCATGGGCTGCTGAGGCTTTCAGGGCCTCTGCTGTAGCACTTGGCACATGCAGGCAAGCAAAGGGATTCCTTACCCCTTGGGAGAAATAGAAGGCAGCAATCCCCAGGGGCCAGAAGCAACACAGCATGGAGAAAAGGGCCAAGCCCAAGTGGTCCCGGGGGGGAAGCATCAGGAAATGATCCTCGCTTTCGCTGTCGCTGGAGGAGTCGCTCTGCAAAACCAGATGGATTCAGCACATGCCCACCTCCCCATGCTGCTCTGCAGGCTGCATCTCAGCACCTTGCCTCCCAGCTCCCACTCTCTCCTGGTCCCGTCACATGTTCTCATACAATTCCCACTGGCAAATTCAAGGAGTAAATTTCAAAAATATTTTAGACTCTTCAGTATGGTTTGATGAGGAACAACGTAGCTCAGCAAATTGGATTCTCGGCTCCCTGCCAGAGCAAATGCTGGGGGTCTGGGATTTCCCTGCATTAGAGAGAGTCTTAAACTGAAATATCTTCAGCTTTGGCAGAACTGACTGTTTTTCAGCTTAAACAAACTTAAACAGAGTGACTTATCCCCATTAGAGTCTAGGAGATCAATATCTTGTTAAACTAATTTAGGAAGTGAGGGAAAGCATTTGAAGTGGAGCCTCCATTGCAGGGGCAGCATGCCCTGTCCCCTTAGTGAGTCACTGCTCAGTGGCTTTGGTGAGCCCTCTTGCCTATGGGCACTGCTGGGCCAGCCTCAGACCACCCTGCAAGTGATGTGTCTTGGTGGGGAAGGGACGCAGAGGTGGGGACATCCCTGCTGCCATCTGAACAGGCTACATCACCAACACCAAAAGAAGCAGAACTGTGCTGGGTCATCAGGCATCAGCTCCAGTGAGCTCTGGGACCCTCTCCCACCTCTCAAGATCCTGGATGAGGTTTCCCAGCCTTGGCACCACTGTTCAAGCCATAGTGGGGCACAGCACAGCAACGAGGCTGCTTTGTCAGCTCTCATTCTTCCTGTGCAGGATTCATCCTGTCTTTATATATATATAAAGCTTTCTCTCAGCTGCTGCCAATCACGCATGTGAATTTTGCTGTTATGCAAGAATTGCTGTTCCTCTTTAGCTCGAGTGCCACAGCAGCAGCAAGCTGCCCTTCTCAAAGCAGTCCCATTTCCCAAGGGTCCTGCAGAGACCCAGCTCCCTTTTGCTCCCAGCAGCAGGCAGCCAGGCTTCTCTTAGGGAAGCTGACCTCCTTCTGACGTCAGCAGTGAGGAAAAAGGAGCAGAAGTGATAAGGAGGAAGAAGAAATACTGGGTGCACAGGGAGGCTGGTGAGGCAGGAGATTATAGGATTTGGGGGGGGAGTTCTGAGTAAAGAAGGGAGAATAAATTATCAAGAATTTGAGCCAATGTCCAGAAAGAATGACCACAGGAGTTTAGTGCTATCCTACCTGTCCAAGCTCACCTCATACTCCTGGAGCTCCTCTTCCTCCACCTCATAGGAGACAGTTTGGATACGGATGTCACTCTCTACCAAGCAGGATCCTTGTGCCTCTTGCCCTTCAGGAGCTTCAGATGAAGACTCTTTGTTTTCTGTAAAAGTGGTCTCGCAGCTTTCCATCTTGCTGTCCTTGGCCTTGAGAGCTGTCTCATCCTTCACAAGGATGAAACTGGGGCCGTACAAAGCTTCAACAGCCAGCTGCAGGGAACTGGCATCCAGCAGCTGGTGAGTCCTGGCACCACCAGTGTTTTGGAATATGTAGGAATACAATTTCCCTTGGCAGCGATGACTGGGGTAGTCCTGGCTGTGATGCTGGTGGTAAGAATAGCTGCTGCGAAGGTGGCCATTGGATTTGGCCAAGAGCGGGTTTTGGAGCTCACGCACGCTTTCCATGCTGCCGGCAGCCGTGGTGGTGGGGAGATCCTGCAGGAGCAGAGGGGGTGGGAGGGAGTAGGCTGTTATCAGCAAGGCAAGGGAGCAGAAAAGCACAGCCAATGTCAAGAGGCTAGTGGGAACAGAAAAATTTGGCAATACTGGAGAAAACAAGACCCCTTCCCACCTCTACACAGCTCAAATGCTATCTCCCCAGGTGGTAGCAAGATAAGGATGCAACCCTGCAGTAAGGTTATCTGATTCAGGCTGGATTAACATGAGGACTTGCTGTATCTATAATGCATCTTAAGTTGGCCATGTGCAGCCTGACAGGAAAGGACTTACTGCATCTTTTCTGCTGGTTCATAATGTGTGCTGTGACAAAGACTGACAGCACAGAAGTAGATAAGAGACTGACAATCATTCAGGGAGCCTCCCTGACTTCTCAAAGTAGAGGGCTGCATGATGAATTATATCCCACTGGACATTAGACATACACATAACTGGCTTTCAGGTGCATGGGAAGTTCTCTAGGACTCATCCAAGGCTGAACTGGGACTGAGGTAAGTGCAGCGACCCACCCAGGGAAGCCAGGGGGCTGCTGTGAGGACATGGAGGTGGTGTTTAGGCTGGGGTGGGAGTGTTGGATGCTCAGCCAGCTGTGAGAAGGAACATAAAGATATGGAGATTAAAGGGGAGACTCCATAGGGTTTGGTCCACTTTGAAATGATGAAATTTTAAGTAAATGATCCATCACATCAAAGTGCTGTTTAAACCAGCTCCACCCCTGGGTACAGCAGCAGCCAGACAGCCTTGGCTCTGGGCCACCAGCTTCAGAAAATGCTGAGTCCAAAGGAGATTCTCAGCTACAAATGTCAACATGGGTTTCTTCCTCAGGGAAATTCGCCTCCCTCTCCCTTCCTCCATTGCAGAGTGCTGAAGGCTTGTACTGCTCTCATTTTTTTTTCCCATGAAAATTTTTCAGATGAAATATTTCCACCCCTTTCCTTCAGAGGAGCATTTACTATTTTGGCTTCCCAACCCACCTTGGAACAAAGAAAAAGTACAGTGAAATATCAGCACTCTCAGGAGAGAGAAACAATTACTTTGCCCTCTTCACTACCTGAGCCCCAGGTTTTAGAGTCTCTTTAGCATTTTCCCAGCTCCCAGACCATGCCACCTTATTGCCTTGCAACCTCAAATGTTCTTGTTCTCCTTAGAGACCTGGGTCACTGACTCCTCTGCAGGATGCTGTGCAGCAGGGTCACATTTCCTCCTGCTGTAAGAATCCCTGAGGTGCACTAGGTTTTCTGATAGATAGCACATCACCTTGGCTTTAAATCTCAAGAGGGAAATATAAATAGAGAAACTGAAGACTTTAGAAACTGAAAAGCCCAAGTGGTCCTGTTTCCTCGGCCAAACTCTACCACATCATGCAGATGGAGAGCTGTGCATGGTTTTAAATGGACCTGTCCATTGGCTTTGTTTGGGCAGTGGTCCTCACATTTTGGAAATCTGCACAGGAAAATAGAACTGTTCAAAAGCCCTCTCGTGCTGCTAAAACACTGTGCATTTTGGTGAATGCCCTTCACTTCTCCCTTCCTAAAACCATTCCCTGCCTTCCACAGTCTCCCACCTTACTTATAAAGCTGGTAGTGGCTCGTGCAGCAGATGGTCATTAAGTATTTTCAAAATATTTAAGGGAGATGCATATTTATAGCAAAGACGGTTTTATTTTCTGCACAGACACAGAGAAGCTCAAAGCTACATCCCAGTTTTCAGACAAGGAAACCACAATCCTCTTCTTTGCTTACCTTAACATGCAAATTAGATTTCTAATAAAATAACCTATTTTTTAACAAAACTGTAAGGAGAGACCAGTCACCAAGTGTCATTTGAGAGCAGCAGCCAAAGCAGGAGCCCAGCAGTAGCAAGAGAAAGTTGACAGTTTTAGTACAGCATCCATGCCTTATTTTAAGAAATGATTCTGGCAGCAAGCTAGGGTAGGAAGGAATGGGATCTTGCTGAGAACTGCTGAAGGCAGTCAGTTCCAAATGTGTTGAGGAGCACCAGCAGATGGACCTCAGGCAGGCTGCTGGCCACTGGGCAGCAGGTGCTGCCTGTGTGGAAGTTGCTGTGCTTCTCACTTTGGGTCCTCAGCAACAGGTTGGAGAAGGAGCAGAGCTGCACAGAAAAGCTATACGTTCACAGCAGCAAGCGCTGGGAAACAGAGAGTGGGAGGGGGAAAAAAGGGAAAGGAGCTGGGAGGAATTGGAAACCTAAAAGGCAGTTTGGGAGGTGCCAGGGAACCAGTGTGGGAAGGGTGCATCTATGCAGCTGGACATGGACTCTGTTGTGTCCCATAGGATGCTACAAGGGCTGATGGGAGATGTCTCAGTGACCTGGGCTGTGGGGAAGAGGCAGCAAGGGCTTGCAGGCAGCAAACATCCCAGGGTGAGCACACCTTGGGAAAGTGGGTATCACAGGGTGATACAGTGTGGGTATCAAAAGAAATCACGGGGAAAAACCCCTGAAGTATGGGGAAGTCTGTGAATGTGGGCTGGGCAGGGCTGAGGCTTCATCCCAGGGAAGTGGGGTGCGCTCAAACCTTTCTGGTCCCTCTGGTCCTGGAGCTGTCCTTAGAGCAGAGCCAGGATCTTGGAGCTGCTACACAAAGCATGGACAGGGCAGGGCTACAGCTAGAAGGATTTAGCCTGTGCTAGTCCTAACCCTCTGGAATTAAAAAATATTTACCTGTACTAAAGTCTGTTTTCCTTGCTGCCTTCTACTCTTGGGAGTTGGGGCTCATGCTCTCTCTGGGAGACTGCAGGGACAAGGGGAAAAGTAGAGAAGAAAATCTCACAGTGCTTCTGATAAATAAGCAAAGGAGCCACCAACTGCACCCTTCGTGCCCTTTCCTGGCATTTGTCAGCAGTGGGGAGGGGGCAGTGAGGGCCAGTGTCACGACACGCTTGCAGCAGTGTGCTCAGCCCTGCTTGAAAGCAGCCAGGATGAAACCTTCCTCTCCAGTAACAGTGAAGATGTGAAAGGGTCCCAGTACCAGAGGGGTTAGAGATGCTTCCCACTCCTCAGTCACGAATATCAGCACATCACATAGAGGCTGTGTACCGAATGGTCTGGGTTTGCTGGTGTAGACAAGGGCCATCAAGCCTCTAGAGATGACATGAGAGAGGGAATGGCAGAGAGGGTGAGGACCAGCCCTGCATGCACATGTGCAGGGAAGGAGAGAGTCAGACCAGCCCTGCAGTTGTCCTCAAACCCCATTTGGGTTATCTGAATCCTACAGGGAATTTAGCCACACAGGGACTTAAAAAGGGAAGCCTAGTAATAAAATAAGCCTGGTGATAAAGAAAGCCTGTTAATAACCAAGACTGGGGAAAGAGGAATGAAGTCAGAAAGAGGAATGAAAGCAAGAAAGCAGTAAAAGACAAAATTTTCAAAGAGTGGCCATTCTCTCTGTTTATTATCAGTAAGACTGGATAGTGTGCATATCCATCAGCCCCATGGGGCTAGTCTGGGCAGTACTGGCAGCAGGTAACGGTGGTGAGATGCTGCTAGGTGCACGGGGAGGATGCACACGTACAAGCATACACACACAACTTGGGCGCACCTGGGAGGAGGCAGACTGCGGTGCCCTAGTTGAGCTGAACCGTTGCTGCAGCTCTACTGCTGCCTGACAGCTGCTGGCTCCCTACCGAACTGCCTCCCCCTGTGCACGGCTGCTCCTGTAACCAGCTGGCTAAGCGGGCCCCCACACTCCCCAGCCTGGTTGCAGCAGTCCCCAGCAGAGTGGGAAATGCACAGCTGTGTTGTGTACTCTCAGCTTCTTAAGGCGAGTACTGGGTAAAATGAGCCAAAATAAGGCATGAAAATAAAGAGGTAGCAAATTTAGCTTTGTATTTCACAGATCTCACCTCCACACCACATCCCCTGAGGCAGTTCTCAGAGGGACCCTTGGCACAGATGCCGGCTATGATAAGCCAGCTAATGATGAATTAAGTAGCTGTTCCAGGAATCAATCATCATTTAATTGCCCTGTCAAGCAAACACTCTGCCTTGCTTCCCGGGCTCATTAGCAGGTTGTGGCTGTGGTGCATGTCCCCAGACTCCAGAGTGAGAAGGTTAGCCCACCCTGGCTGAAGGCTTTCCCCTTCAGGACAGTACCAGGGGAGGTCAGTGCCCTCAGGTACTGGTGTCCTGCTGCACTGCCGTCCCCTGGCTGGTCTGAGGGCAGGGGACAGTGTGAATGCCTGTTCCTGATCCAGCTGATGTTAAGCAGCACCATGGCCAGGTACAGCTGCCATAGCCCCAGGACAGATGCGGATCCACTCCTGATGGAAGAGGAAAGCATAGGAAATTTGTCAAGCACTTATCTCTGAGCCTAGACCTTCCTAGAAGCTCTCAGGATGTGCTTTGGATCTTCTAAGCAGAGGCCCAGGTCCAGTCAGGACACAGTACCTCTGCCTCAGGGCATTCAAGCTTGTGATTCTGACGAAGAGAAAACCATCTCACAAAAGCTGCTGAGAAGCAAAGGCACAGCATTGCCTGAGCAGCTGTCATTTTGGAAAGGGGGGTGAACGAAGGGCTGTGAGAGCTCATGGACAATGTGTCTGGCAGGAGTGGACCAAGCCCTCTCTCAGCCACAGGAGCCCGTGCAGCAGCATGGACCCCTGACATGTCTCAGCCCTGAGCCCTGCAGGGTGAACCACAGCTCAAGGGGAGAAGGAAGTGCTTTTATCAGCCCCACAGACATGATTGCAGAAAGCAGTTTGACTCCAGCCAACACTGAAGCACTCCCACAGGTGCTCGTCTGACACCACTGCTTCTGGCTTGGGCACAGCACAAGCATGTTGATTGAGGGGCTGTTCATCCCCGGGGTGTAACAAAGCCTTCACCAGTCCTGGCAAAGGTTGCTGTGGCACAGGCATCAGGTGAGGTGGCCTGGGGGGTGGAAAGGTCAGAGGGGTGACGTGGGAGAGGCAGGTCTCAGTGTGGGGCAGGAGGGAAGGGTGGTGAGACATGACAGCCCCAATGGGGCTGGCAGAGATGGTACCCAGAGAAACTAAAGAGCACAGTAGGGACAGCAGTGGGAAGGCAAATGGTGGGCAAGAAGCATGGGGCAGGGGAAGCAAAGTGACATCTGAGCCAGACAGAGAGCTGGACCCTGGCCACCAACATAGAGAAGAAAAGGACTATGAAGCTGCTGGAGGGAAAGAGTTGGTGAGGACCAGGAGGGAAGGAAGAAGGTGACACAAAGCCTGGACTTGGATTAGAGGGGGGATAGCTGAGGCATTTGTGATGTAGAGAATCTGATTCACACCTTTGATGCAGCTGGTTTGATAGAGCTGGAAAGGAGTGAATAAAATGCTTGTTCTGATCTCCTGACAGGTGGAAAGACAGTACCAAAGGGCTGCTGGCTCCAACAGAGACTAAATTGCTCTGAGAATTGGGATGCAATGGGCTGCTTTTCAAGGATCACAAGTCAAATTGGGCAATTTCCAGGTGGAAATCGGGTCTTTATTGTCTCTGATAAAAATGTTTCTCTGCAGCAGTGTTCTGACCCAGCTATGCTCAGAACTAAGGTGTTGTTTCTAATGGTAGGGAGCAGCAAATCCATCCCTGGGGCTGGCAGGGAAGAGCCGGGCTGGTTTTGGAGAAACCGTTCCAGGGGCTCTCCAGGGCTGGGGCTCCCACCGCTCCCTGTCGCCAGCTCCGGTGCCAGCTATCTGGACACACTGCCCGTGCCCACATCAAGAGGGGAGCAGTGGAAACTCCATCGCGTCCAAGCAGGTATCCCCATAACACTCAGCTTCACACCGGGAGTGCCCGCACACAGGCTGTGCGGCGCCGGCAGGGTGGTCGTGGCTGCCGGGTCCCCCGCNAGCCCGCACAGTCCTCCACCGCCCGAACAGCCCCGCACAGCCCCGCACCGCCCCGGCCGCGGGGCCCAGCCGCTCCCGACCCTCAGCGTCGCGGGGCCGGGACGGCGCCTGCGGGCATAGCCTGGTTCCGGTGCCTCTATGTCCAAATCGCTGGGCACGCTGCGGCGCCCCAGCACCCCATGGTTGGCGTTCGCTCGCTAGTGCGAGCACGGCGCCGGCCCGGGGTCTGAGCTCACCAAGCTTGTCGGGATGCACCTCGCCGTGCCCCCCAGGCACGAGAGGTACGGGAAGGGCTCATCGAGCTGGCGATGAGGAAAGAAGGAAGCATGGATGGTGGTGGAAATAAAGCACATGGTGGTGTGGGTGGCTAGGTGTATAATTAGCAGGTTTGGACTCTCTCGGCATGCCCTTTTTTAAGCTGGAGACGCAAACAAGTAAATAAGGTGGCTGTTGGAAATTTCTGCAGGCTGTCCTGTGTACATGGGACCAGGGAGGAGGGTGGGCAGTGTCAGGGAGCTGCTCCTGCGGCTGGCCCGGAGCTGGAGGGCAGCAGAGTGGCCATGGGGTGCCCAGCTGAGGCAGAGCAGAGTACGTGACCTGACTGGTAGCACTGGGCCAGGGAAGTGGACCAGGACAGGATCAGGAATGGGCAAGTTCTGAAGGTCTCAACAGCCACACTGGGACACTCAGAGCACTCCTGATGGGTTTGCACCCAAACAAACAGTAGCACTGCAGCACCCTCAACAAGAAGCCCCTGTGAGGGGCTTTAAAGGGGCACATGACACCAAACAAAACTGATGGATTGCTCTCACCAGAGGCTTCTTCACTTTCCTGTATGGGGACCCAGCAGGGTTGCTGGGAGGCAGTAGAGGTCAGGACAACGACTCCCAGATGTGATCACTGCTAGGACTGTCAGCATCTCCAGCCCTTTGAGGCTTTAGCCAGTGAAGACAGTTTTGGAAGCTGTTGGGCTCTCACTTCTCATCAGAGCCAAAAAATACCAGTTGACGGTTAGAGGAGACTAATTCCCCTGCCTGCTACAGCATCTAAATCACTGTCCTGGAGAAACATGAGCTCAGACTGGGTCTGGGCTTCAACCTTCTCTTCCTCAGCTCAGGACCACCCTAAGGAATTACACTAAGACTGCTCTCTGGAGAGAGGGGCATTGGCATTCTGCCCTCAATGTAGAAAACCTACTTAGAAAAATCCATGTGCGCAGAGCCACTGAGAGCCAAACTCACTGACACCTGGGCTCTAATGCTTCCAGCACAAAGGCAGCCCAACCCCTCCCCCGAGATCAGGCTCCTTGCTCAGAGTGCCCAAAGGGACAAGTATCCCACTGGACTGCTCACAGAGGTCCTTCAAGATGTGTTTACTATCAAGATATTCTGCTGCTGGAAGATGCACAGAAGCTCTTGCTGGCAGATTGTAATTTTGCTCATGGCTGATTTTCCTTTGCTAATGACTACAGTCCTCGATTTCACATCAGGTTTTCTCCATCACTATTTATACCCAGGACTGAACTGAACACAATGGTTATCCTAAATGGCTCCATGCTCTTCTCCAAGTAGGGACTTTCACCCATACCCTTTTCTCCAGTCCCATCATCTCTGCTTCAAGACTCTTCTGCTCATGAGGTCCCGCAGGCCATTCATGGCTCTGTTGCTATGGGACCCTGTGCACCATCCTCCCCAGAGACCACTCTGAGAGCATCAATACCCTGTGCTGGAGCAGACCTGTGCCTCATGCTTCCCTCCAGGACCAGCCGTGTTCCCCTTTGCCCTGCAGCCCAGCCTGGGACCATGTGCACGTCTGCATCCCAGGGATGATCTCCCTTCAACATCTTGCACTGAAGGGGTCAGGCAGATGGGACCTGGCTTTCTTCCAGGTGAGAGACTTGCACCATCCGAGACCAATATGGGGACAGGGATGTAGCACTCAAGGTGGCAGCAGTTGTTGGAGGCACATAAAGATGTCCTCCCCTTCACAGCTGTGGCTTGCTGATAGAGTGGCTTAGCCACAGCACCTAACTCCATCCTCACATCTCCCTGAAAATCCCTGTCTTATCAATTGAAGCTGGCAATGTAAAGCATCTGTTAAGGGCTGCTCATTTGTCTCTGTTTAGAACATATCCGTACTCAAATGATTCATTAGCACCCTGAAGGCTAGCTCGTGCAGCACCCTCCTTTCCCCATTGCCCTGTTTATTTTATCCATGTCTCCCTGCCTTCAGCGCAGGGCTATTTCCACCTTGCTTACTGTGTCCTTATTCTCCTGGGGATTCACAAGACTCCTCTGTAGTTCAGATGTTTAATTCATCTGCCAATGATCTGCCCTCTCTTCAAAAATGAACTTAAGTTGTGGAGATGACACCTTTCTAGCTTACTTTTCCAAACTCTAAGTTTCCAATTATCAGCAGTAAGATGACTTCATGGTCCAGCAAATAAGTGGATTGCTGTCTCCCCATGTGGCAAACATCTGCAGGCCCAGACAAACTTCAAGGTGTTAAAATTATTACTAGGGTCAAAAAGTGCAATCCAAACCAGATGTTGAGCGTCCCTTCCATATTCCAAAATTCCACATTGCCAAAGAATATTCAAGTGGAGGTGTGCCCTCTGAGTTTGAGGAGGGGCAGTTCACACTGGTTTATTCTATTGTCAGGAATATAATGAGAGGAAAGGCAGCAGCTGCCCCCAGCCATCCCACGACTCTTGTCCATCACAGTATCAGACTCCAGGACGATGCAGAGGATAGTGCTAAATTTTCTTCCATACAGTATGGAAACAAAGCTGTTACAAAACAATATCACATTTTCTTTTCCATGACCTGGTCAAGTTGCCTTGCTGAGGCGCCCTCTGGACTGCTCCTTCATTTGCTGTATGGATGTTTTCCATTTCCTCCTGGCCCATTTCTCTTCCCAGCCCATGACACCACCCCCCTGGGAGAGGACTCAGCTTGCTTCTTGCACCTATCCAGCATCACAATGTGTTGAAAGAGGCAGCTGTGCACTGGGTGAGCTGCACTGTTGGTCCTGCGTGGGCTGAGCGAGGACATTTTGCTCATGGCGTTTCCCTCCCAGCATATTCCTGCTGGGTGGGGACCCTCTTGTCCTTCCCTACCACCATGGAAGTCATGAAGAGCAGGAAGGATTTGCAGAGAAACCTCTGCCCAGTTCAGGAGCAGCATCATTGTGGCTGTGACACATGGCATTGAATCTCTGATGTGCCTTGGGCCAATTTTTCACACCAGCTGTTGAGCTTCCAGACACATAGCTTGGGGACAAATCCTGCAACCAGCTCTGGTTTTCAAAATATACCTGAAGTGTTTTACTCCAAAAGGAAGCTGGTTTAAGTGATGCACCCAAGAAACACTGGGGATCATTGTAGCCTTCCCTTCCAGGCTGAGCAAAGTGTTTGGTTTGCTGTCTTTTTCACTTGACAGAGAAACTGCCACAGAAGGACAACTTGGAGGAAACCTGTAATGAATTATTTTCCTCTCTAATGCTGCGCCTTGGCCCTTCACTCAGAAAAGCCAATCATTTGCCCATCTCCAACTCTATAAACAGAGAAATTCTGTCTGAAGATGTTGCCTGAAATTACCACCCTGAAAGCAGCAACGGAGTTGCAGCTCCTGCAAGTGGTACCCGCCAGTCACAGGCTCAGGTCCAGAGCTTTAGAAACTAGGCAGAAAAAGGGGAGCAGAAAGGGCAGCGCTTTGGACTACCTAGTGAAGTCAAAGATGGTCCTGGGAAGATGTGAGTACGTCCCAACACAAGCAGAGGGGCTGTGAGGGGGGCAGAAAAACCAAAATGGCCTGAAGTGCCCACGTCCCTGCCAGGGGCCCACAGACTGCTCTGCCATAAGCTCCTGGGCCAGGCAGGATTGGCCCTTTTGGGCTTGCTTCAGGGAGCTTGTAGGTGGCAGAGGGAGATTTTAAGGGCCAATTTTTTTCTGAGTACTTGGTCACTTCTCTGCAAGTGATGGTGATGTCTGCAGGCTGGGCTGAGGGCAGGAAGGAGTTGGGTACCATGCAAAAGCAGGGATCTGCTGTACAAATTCACCGTGCTAGAGCTGCAGCAAATTACTCATTCTTTAATAATGGTGTTTATTACCTGCCTCTGATAGTGGCTCAGGGAGACAAAGTGAAGTGGATTCAGCTCCCCAAAGCTTTAGCTCTGCCAGCTGTTTATATGACACAAGAAACTTTTGTCAGAGAAATGCAGTCACTGCATTTTGGCTTGGGTAATTTCTTCTCATGACAATCTACAAAGTAACCAGCAACTATCCCTCAGAGACCAAAGCTATTTTTTTCCTTTCGCGTGGCAGGCAGGCTCAGACCCCACTTCTCTGGTTTCCCCTGGTATTTTATATAGTGCTACCTTCCTCCTGGGAAAAAGATTTTTACTGGTGGCAGATCCAAGCTAAAAGAAAGGGGAATTTATCTTTTTTAGAAGCAAAGGAATCAGCCCAGTAAAATGGATTTGGGAGAGCAGCATGGCTTTTGTGAAACCCGCAGCAGCTTTGGAGAAGGAATTATAAACAGGCACTGGGTAGAGAAGGAAAGTGATTCCCATTGAAACTCCTGAACGAGTGGCTTTTTCCCCCAGACACAAAATGGGAGGTCATCCTCAGGGCTACAGGGAGATGGTGCTGCTCAGGGAAGTCGTGTCGTTGGCACAAGTCACGGCACCTTCAACAGCTGTATCTACCGAGGTCCCCGGACCGTTCCCCTGCTCCGCTGCATCCCGCGGATGGCCGGCAGTGGCGTGGCTCCCGCCAGCTGCTGAGGCTTCTCAGAAGAAGAAAACCACCCCCAAACTTCAGCCGACGGCTGAGCTGCCACCTGGGGAGAGAGTCCTGAAGGCGGGCTGGGTCCAAGGTGTCATTGCAATTGCTCCGACATATCTGGCCTCCAAAACTTTGGTTGAAATCCTTACATTTTGGCCACCCTAGAGCCTCTGCCGAGATAATTTGTCCTGGTTTCTCCAGGTTGTAGCCTTTCATTTTTACATCCCCCAACCTATTTTCTGACCCCCCTGGCGTCAACTCGAGCTCGGCGCGAGGCTGCCTTTCCCTGGGGACGTGCTGCCATCCCACTGGAGCAGCCTGGGGACGCCGGGGACGAGCTCCCGGACCCCTCGGGAACGCCGACCCGCCCGGGTGCCAGCGGAGGTGCCCCCACCCGAGAGCCGTACGCGGCTCCTTACCTGCGTGTCGAGGAAGGGCTCACCCGCCAAGTTGGAGCACCGGCGGCAGGAGTGGAGAGGCGGCGGCTGGCATGACGGCGGCCGGCAGCGGCNGCCGCTGTTCCCGACGTGACTGCTTCTCCTGCTGCTTCCGATAACACGGCACAAACTCTCTCCTTTCTCTTCGGATCGCTGCATTTCCCAGGGCACAGCCCTTCCCACTCCTCTAGCAAGGGAAAGACCCAGTGCCAATGAGCAGAGTTTAAAGGAAAATGATAAAAGCGATTTCTCGCTGCCCGAGCCGATGCTGAGGGGACAGGCAGCCCGGCCTGGGGGCTGCGCCCCAGGGACAGCTAGCTCGTTTGCTGGCTCAGTCAGGTATTTTTCTGCCCTGCTCCGTGAGAATCAGGGTGGCAGGCTGATTTGCCCCACACACATCTGGACATCACTCCGATTAGTGGAGGTAACCCAGGTTTGCACCATCAGGGCAAGAGTCAAGACCACAGCCCCAACAGCCCATTCTTCCTGAGCCCGTTTCCGCGCCCCCCCCCACCCCCTCTAAATGTCCCGGGGAGCTCGTGATGCTCCCTCACGTTTCGGCAGCTCCCTGAGCCCTGTACCGATGCCCTGCAGTTCCTAAACTCCCTAGATGTCCCCCTAATAGTTTTCCCCACCTCAGGACCACCCAGCACCGAGACGACTGTTGGCAGATACACACGCGGCTGGAGCCTGGTCTAGCCACAGCGACCTGCTTGAGCGGCAGAGCCGCCTGCCTTCACCCGTCCTCGGTGCTGCTTTGCCGGGAGCAGTCCGTGACAGGCAGACCCAGGTGCGACCCACAGCCGCCCATGTCCACCAGCAATACAACCCAGCTGTCACCCCCTGCCGCCCACAGTGAGGCTCCCTTGGGACTATGCTGTGTCTCCTCAGTACAACGTGGCTTTCTGAAGGTCCGGGCTTGTCTCTAACACCTCCCAGCTTCTTCCAGGAGCTGAACTGACAGCTGATGGGCTGTGTGCCACGGCAGCTGGGTCTCAAGGTCCCATTACCCGAGGGGCTGGGGCACTGGCTAGGGAAGGAGATGGGCAGGGCAGTCTCCCCTCTGCTCCAGCTCTTTCAGATAGCTGCACATCTTTCCAGTAGCAGCAGAGACACCCTTTTGCAAAGCCAAAAGGCCTGAATTACGTGGGCTAACAACAGGACTGAAGTACATGTGCTCCGCAAAGAAGCAGTGACAGGTGGCCAGCTTTCCCTCCCTGGGAGTAATATCTGTGTCCCACTGTTGGCAACCCCCAGCAGGTCTGGGGAGGATTTGAGCCCAGAATGCAAGCCCCACGCTGGGGGCCGCAGCAGGGAAGCTGTCTTTGAGGATGTCAGCCAGAGCACAAAGGCTGCTGCTATGAGCAGAGTGATCTCCAGGGAAAACAAGTCCCTGTGGCCAGATGCAGCCAGCATAGCTTGAGGGGAATCAAAGAAGGAAATAGTTGTCCTCATGTCCCTAGGGAGTGGGACAGACAGGAAAGGGCTAGGGGAGCAGTAAGGAAGTTTTGCGTCTCTGCCATCCTAGGTCTGTCAGTCCAGATTAGAAGAATACTTTGGAAGTGGCCTCAGGATGTGACTTGGGACACAGGAACAGAGCGGATGACTTGTAGGGGTTGCTTCAGCCCTGCTGACTCCAACTGCAGCAAAGTCCCAGCACGTGTGAAGTAAAGCCCTGGCTGTGCACACCTCAAGATATGGTGTGGGTGTGGGGTGAGCTGCAGCCCTGTGAGGAAGCAGGGGAGTCAGTTGGACTTGCTGTCGCATGGATGGGAACAAAGCGGTTTGGTGGCAATCGCCTTCCCCGAGTCAAAGTCCCTGTAAGGGCCCTGCTCGCATCCTTGGGAGCTCGTGGGGATGTGGTCACCACTGCCTACTTCCCAGTCCTGCTGTTTGCCTCAGTTATGAGATCCCATGCAGCCCTGTCCAGGCAGCATGCACTAATTAAAGGCAAAGAGGCCCCATTCCTCAAGGACAGCCTCTTGGCAAGGATGGAGAGGCTGTGGAGTTATAGGGAAGCAAGACATGCTCAAAACCCCATCTCTCCCTGTCCTGGGGGAGCATGAAAGAAAAACTCAGTTGCTGGATGGAGCATCTTCATCCATGGCTTGCTGAGGCCCAGAGAGCTTCATTGGCTTTTCCACATGCAGAAGGCTGGGAGCACGGAGGATAGCTCACAGGGGCATCACTGCCTCAATGGTGTGCACTGTCACCTCCACCACAACTGTCCCTGCACAGCTCTGGCCAGCTCCTTCCATCAGCTGGGGATGGCTGCTCCATCCTTCACCAGAGCCACACATATCCCCGGAGTAACGTGCAGCTGCAGCAGTTGCTTGGCCAGGCAGAAGATTAGCCCTCACCAACTTTTGCAGATATGCTGCTTAGCAGCAGAGCTGCAGCATTGTTTCTCCTGCTTGAACAATGAGAAGATGACATTAGCATCCCAAACCAAAGCCTCTCTGACCTTGAGTGGCTCTAAGAGAAATGTATGCATACGTAGATATGTACATGCTTGTGGAAGTATGGTGAAAATCAGGGTAAGTGATGTGGTTTGGGGCTTTGCTTTTATAAACACTGCCATTCAGTCCAGATTAGAAATGGGCAGTGTCCCTGGGAGGTGACATGAGGCAAGAGGCTGTGTGACCTAGAAGAGTCAGTCAGAGATAAAACACTTCTGGGGCACTGAGGATAAGATGCCAGTTGGAAACTTTCCTGCCCAGAAAAAGAAAAGGGACAGACTCTGAAGGGAATGTAGCAAAATCCACAGAGCCTCCCACTCCACTGAAACTTCTTGTTGTATTTATGCATCCACTGGGATGCCTGAAATGAAAATGGATATCAAAATGGCCCTTTGCTCTCAGCTGCAAGGGAGACTGTGTTGAGAACCCATCCAACAGAAGGAAATGAGATCTCATTACATTAAATATTAGCTGATGCACTATCCTGTTTGACTTGTTATACAATCCAAATGATGCACCTCTTCAAAAAATAATTAGAAAAAATGTTGTTGGAGACATAAAATACAAAGGAAAAGGCTATACTTGTGTTTCAGGCCTGCCTGGCATGGAAAGGTGGGGTTTTGTTTTTGATTATGTTCTCTCAAACATTAAAATCTGCCTGCCAATGCATTCTGAGCTTCACATGCTTCATTTAACTACAGACATAGCAACAGATAAATATGCCATGACAAATTTGGTAACATTACTTTACTGACGGCCAAAAAAACGCCTCAGATCACTCAAGACTAAAAGCCTGAACTCCTGCCAAACAATCACAAGTGGAGTGCTGAGATGAAAGATTTCGCGCCAGAAATGGACAGACACTACTAAAACACCCAATAACTGGAAGGTCTCTGCAAAGGTAAGGGCTCAGCTGCAGAGCATCCTCAAAGAAACAGAAACAGAGAGTGAAAACACAACGAAAGGGAAACAAACCACACCTGAAGTGACTGGTTGTTGATGCTCAGGTGACTGCATCAGCAGGACAAGAAAACATCAGGCAGGACTCACTTGTCAGAGGCACTCAGTGCACCTTGCGCCGCTGAGGTATGTGGGGGGATTTGAAGTACCTATTTATGATGGCTGAGGGGAGCAACGAGGAGATTAAAGTTATATTTGCAGCTATTAAAAATGATCAGATTAGTGAAATCTAGAGACGAGAGAAGCTTCAGAGGGATGAGCCAAAGCTAATTAATTGGGCAGTGTGATGGGAGAAGAAATTAAGCGTGGACAGGGGGAAGGTAAAACATATTGGAAGGAACAAGTTCAGTGCTTCATAATCACTAGTGATTTCTAAATTAACTGGAAGCATGAAGGCAAAAAAATTATGTGGGTGTATCTGTGGACAATAGAGCAAAAACCATCTGGCTAATGTACAGTGGTGAGGGAAAAAACCCTGAACATGCTGTCAGATTTCTTTCATAGAAGGATACAGAAAATAATAAAAAAATTACAGTACTGTGTTGGTAATGACTCAGCTGTTATGGATAAATTGAGACTTTTCAATTAGAAGACAGATTCAGATCATTTATTTTGAAAAATACAGTTAAAAAAATCCAAGTCTTCCGTAAAAGTGAAGCATTAAGCCCTGGAGGGCAGAATGAAGTTTTAAAAGTGTTTATGAGGAAGTCTAGCCATTTAGGAGGCAACAGTAAACACACATAAGTTGCAGTTCCCTTATGAAACATAGCACCCAGCATCAGATCTTGTCAGGACTCTGATATGATGTGAATAGCACCTGATAACACAGATAACTCCAACCTCACATGTAGTTAAAGCTCCTGAGAAACCTGTGTTTGCAATATATATGAATACCATCCTTCTGGAATTAGAGTAATTTTCCTCCTTCTTAGCAAACATTGTCTTCTGGGGAGGCTGGAGATGAAAATGCTTCAGTGCAGTAAAATCCACAGGGAATCCCTTCCTATCCCTCCCTCGCTCCCCATCACCAATGGTCCTGTGTGTCTCATGTAGCCATGCCAAAGGGGGGCCTCTTACCCCTTGTGAGTGGCGCTGAAGCAGTGTTCAGGTGTCAGGCACTGTTCTTTGGCACATGCTGCATGGAGGAAGGAGGTACTTTTGGAAAGCACCTGAATTCTGCAGTAATTAAGCTCCCAGTTGACATGCTGTGAATAGACATTCAGTGTGACCTTTTCCTTGCTCCAACTACGAAATCTTCCTGGGTGCCTAAAGTACGTGGCAGAACCTCCAGCTCCTCACAGCATAAGAAACTCCCATTCTCCTGCACAGTTGCCTCAGGAGGACAGGACATGGAGGTCATTATAGAAAAGGGCAAGTCCTCATGAGGGCAAGAGACCTCCATGAATTCCAAGTGTCCCCATCAGAACTGATGCTCCTGGGCCAGAGCCAGCTGCAGTGTAGGCTGGGAGAGCTGGGGAGCAGTGTGGGATTTTCAAGGATATGAAGGGGACAAGGAGGGAGAAGGAGGTGGTGTGTATGGGTGCAGTCGCATCATGCAGGGGATATGTTCAGGGAAATAGCAGACATCTGGAGGACAAGTGGGATACGGAAGGGAACCCTGTGTGCTGTCTAGCTGCTTTGCATTGCTCTGGAAAAGCAAAGCAGCTCTAAACCCAGAATAGCTGCTCCATATGCTTTGGCTGTTTTTGCCTGCAGCCAGAGTTTTGTGGTAAATCTGGCCATGAAAGATAACAGTCTCTTAAAAATGCTGAGCTTGTGGGACTACTTGTCCACCATGGATGACCTCAGAACAGTCCTTCCAGCCTGATTCACTGTGATTCTGCAACTGCTGAAGGTAAAACTCTGAGTTATGAAGAAAATCAAGGGGCTCAAAATCAAGGGGAACACCATACGACTTCAAATCTCTACTCCCATGTAGCCTGAAACAAAAAAAGCTCAGTGAGCTTCAGGTGTAAAAATGTAGATGTGCTTGGGACAGGGCAGAGTGTTGAGGCCTGTCCGTGCACTTCTGCACCATATTATGTTGAATTTAAGTCATAAACTGAAGACTTCACTTTGACATAACTCTTCCCAAGAATAGAAGTCTGTAACATGTGGTTGCCTGGCAAATCTTGCCCATCTCTGATTGTGAGAGAAGTGAGGTCAATGGCTGACTGATGTGATCCAGCCTTCCTGTTACCAGGGCTGGTTCTGCTGCTGGTACAGACTGCAGCCACTAGTCCCCAGGGCCTTGGAGGGCACGGAGCAAATAGCAGGATTCAGCCATGTTTTCAGAGGAGATGACAAAGAGAAAACTCCTCATGTCCCACAGCTGGCTTTGAGACAACAAAGTTCAATCCCATTCTCTCACAAGGGCCTGGACTGTGGTGTGTGCTTCACTCCATTAAAGATTCTTCTACTTACTGTTTTTTACTGTTCCATCTCATTTTTCAAAGTTGTCCTGCTCTGCCCAAAAAAACCCATGTTGAGTGAGGATGTGTCCCAGCCTAGGCATGTGGGGACATGGACAGCCACAGCAGCTGGGGGCTCTCAGACTGTCCACATGCTGTGATGTAGTGGCAGAGGGTTTAAGTCCAACCCCAGGAAATACAGCTGCTACCTGAGGTGGCCATCACTTGCATGACAGCAGGTCTCCCACTGACTAATTGCTAAATAAACCCTCTTTAGAGGCTGGCAGAGTGATCCCTGGGGACCTCCTTATGCAGCTAATAGCAGGAGGCAATGCCTCTGGAAATGAAGCTTTACCAGGCTGCTGAAGCCCCAGAAGGAAGGCAGGCAGCAGGGTTAGGATGAAAATATCAGCGAGCGGCTCTGTGAGCACTACAGGGACCGTCCCCGTTTGTGCTCAGTCCCTTGCTGGCTCAGAGGGGCAGTGGTGGGCTGCATCCCCGTCCTTGGGATCCTGTAGCTTCCTGCAGACCCTTTTGGATCCCTCTGCCCTCCTCTGGGGGCTTGTGCTCAATTTGTGAGCAGTTGAGGGCACCCTCCACTTCATGGCTGTAGTGGGGAGTGGACCTTGCACCAGGGCAGCCTCCTGATGCAACCCCCTGCACACAGACCTGCAAATCTCCTGATTTCTCCTTGCTTCTTCATTTCTGGTATCAAATCTCTGAGAAACTGACTGTGAACATATTAAGGAAATTCAACTTGTCAAACAGGAACAGAAGGACTTTGCCCCCCAAACCCTTAAAAAGTATTGAAATTCACTCGAATAAGCAAAAAAATAACTGAGCTGTCACACATGAGGCACATGAATCATCTTCAGGGAGGAAAGCAACTCTGGCGATGTCTGGGCTTGAAGTAACTGTAGTTAACATTATAATGACTCATACCACATATGCGTCATATCGTTTTTCATTAAGAGCAGCATTCTGATGTCCTGTGACTAACTGGAAGCTGGAATTGTGCTCCCAAAGCCTTGGGATGGGAACTTGTCTTGCTCGTAAGTTCTGTCTTAGTGTCAAAGGCATTATCAGCTTCCAAATATTAAAATAATAATAATAACAACAACAACAATAACAACAATAATTCTCAGATCAAACACTTCATTCAAATGACAAATTGAGATGGGCTTTGTAGCTGTCATCCTCAAGAGTGCCATGACTTTAGTAGGGAGAAAATGGATAAATTGAGGGCAGGCACCTCCAGAAAGGCCATTCTTCTGCTCTCAGCTCATTAATGTCAAACCAGGCTCTTCAGCCCATTTCTGATCTTCAGACAAGGTCAAAATTTCCATTTTGTCTCTCCACAGAAAGACCTCGGATTCTTTTTCTATAACCCTATGACCCCCTCAGCATCCTCCCAACAAATTTTTTGATGTGCAAATCCATGCTAGTCAGGCATGGACATCAGCTCTGGCAGCCCAAGCCACTCAGCCAACATCACCCAGAGCAGCCTGTGTGTCACCAAGCCTCTGTTTGTCTGTACTTGCCAGGGACCAGAGCTAGCACTGACCCTTCACCCTGTGAAACAGGGTTCTGGAGGCTGGCGGAGTTTGGGGTGTCAGAGGTGAAGGGGTAATGTTGCACAAGAGATGAAACACAAAGATGGATGAATTGGGGGCCACAAATGCAGGGGATTAAGGGAATGAACTAGTGGCAACTCATTGAGGACAACATCAATGTTTTGAGAGCAGAATCTGCAGTTTTTGTGAGCTCAGTCCATTACACTTGGCCAGGGGAAGTGTCATCGCTCTGGGATGATGTTAGCTCATCTGATCAGACCAGTCCCCTCCACCATTTCAGCCTTGCTGTTGCCCCATGAGGTCAATCAGGCTGCTTTGGGGGCTGCTTGCGCTCTGTTGAGGTGGGTCTGGAGGACAGTAAGCACACCCAAGGCAAAGCTAATGGACCATTGCCTCTGTTCCAATGCCAAAATACTCAAATTATATCAAAATTTGATGAGTGGTGGGAGAAAATTACCAGGCAATGGGAGGTAAAGGTGAGGAGATCCCCAGGAACAACTTGTCACAGGGAAAAATGGGAGAGATGTAGCTCTGGGATATGAGCCAAAGATGCACTGAGCTGCCAGGGGAACAGTTTTGGGCGCCTACACCACAGCTATGTTTTGATGGTAGCATAACTCCACTTCCCAGAGGGCTGCCACGGGCTTTGAAGCACAACTGATGTCACTTATTGGCCATGGTTGCCTTGTTTTTATGCTGGTAGAGCTACAACACCCACTCAGGGATGGAGTCCTCTGTGGGGGATTACAATGAGCAGTCCTGAAGTGACTTCTGGAGCCTGCAGGAGGTCACAGGCTGGATACCATAAGAGGTTGTTTGGAAGCCTCTGTGTAGCTGGGAAGCATCCTTCCTGCTGAGACCTGCTCTGCGATACGGCTTTGAAGAGATGGGTGAGAAACCGTGGTGCAGAGCAGCGGCAGATGTGCCATAGCAAGATGGACTTCCTATGGCACTTTGGGGTCAGTCTCATGTTCTCAGGGCAATGGCTCCTCCAGGCTCTGGGCCCTACTCAGTATTGCGCTGTCAGCTTAAAACCACTTCTCATAACCAAATTGTCCCGCAGCGGAATGACCACATCGAATCTGGGTGTGAGCAGAGTAGCTGAGGGCTATGCTGGAGTTACTGTATCAAACTGCAGGAAGAGAAAAAACACAATCTCGAAGACACCTGCAGTGCTAAACACACATGATCCTGCTATCTGAAGAAACAGATCAGCCAAAAAAATTATTATCAAACTTTACAAAATAGACCACCTATGGGCTGAAGGAAGCAAGAGAAAGTGCATCTCAAAGGAAATATTTATAGAAAAAGTGATGAACTACAAGAACAAGTTGCTTACATTTGAAGCTCCCTCTCAATCATTGCAGCAGGACAAGGACAGTACTCCCCCTTCTGAAGAGCAAGCGCTGTCATGGGTGGCACTGATGCACCATCTGAAATCCATAGCAGGCCAATAATCATTCACATCAGCTGCCGAAATACCTTTTAGAGGCTAGATTGGCAGGAGGAAGAGTCTTACAAACCTTGGGAGGTGAGATTGCCTAGAGATAGAGACAAAAATACAATAGCAATGGGGTCCAGAGGGAAACAGCAGTCATATAAATTGCCCATTCAGCTTTGCCTCCCTAACCCCAGGACATCCATCCCCCAAGGTGGACCTGTGAGAAGGCTGCAGCATCTGCAGACCAGCTCCAAAGTACGTTCACAAGCAGACAGGCCGTGGTGGGGAGCTTGACTCTAAGAAGTGGCCAATATATTTGTTTTCTTGTGGACGCTTGGTTGTAATAGCAAACTGTTCATGAAGTCCATACAGCTACTTGTTTTTCATTTGGGTCCCTTCTCAGGGTTATAGATTTAGCTATAGCATTAACTGCCTCAACCTCAGACTAGAGATCATTTATAAACAGGAAAGTATTTCAAGTGTTGAATGTGCCAGGCTGTGACATAAATGGCTATAGTTTGGAGGGACTGTGCTATAATCAATTGTCTCAGGATACTGTTATCTGTGAGACACAGATACAATCTCATAAAAACAGTTCTAAAAGCTGAGAATACAAATAAAAATATTTTACAAGCCTCTCTCTCATTGATGCATTTTTAATACAACATTTCTAATACAGCATGTCAAACCCATCAGCATAAATGGCATCACTGCTGCCCCAAAGGCCTGCCTGCCCTTTTTTTTCACCTCCCTCCACCAGCTGGTGAGACCCACCCATGCAGCCCTGTGGGCTTGGGGCCACAGCTCTGGGCCTGAGCAGGTACAGCCTGAGCACCAAAATGACGATGTAGCTTCTGGATTCAGGTGTCCCAGCCAGGGTCACCTCATAGCAGCATGTCCAGGACATGTGGCTGGACATCATTCCCTATTGCAGCTTCTCTCAGCGGTCCAAAGGTCCCTTGTTTTTAAAAATAAGCTTCTGCTCTAGACTGATGTGCCAACTTTGCAAAGTTGCTCTGATTTGGCTCTTCAAAACTGAGTATCATTGCCCTGCACTGCACCCCATATCAGTGTACTTTCAAAGCATCAGGGTCCTGCAGCATCTCTGCTGGCTCTGGAAACAGGGAAGGTGGGGGACCAAAGTGCATTCTTTGTTTTCAGCCAGTAGTGCAATTTGCACAGGCTGTACTCTGATTTACTACACCCCCTGATGACCATGCAAGAGCAGTAAACACCTACATGGCCATTTGGCTCAATTATTGTAATTCCCTCTCCACGGGGCTTCTCCATTGTGCCTTGCAGGTTGTTCTGGAAGCAGCAGCACACTGGCTTACTGGCTGGAGATTCATTATCATATCATCTTCACTTCTGCCACCTGTAAAGCAGTGGATTGATTGATTTGGTCTCGCTAGTCCCTAAAGCCTTCATCAATGTTTATTGT
Source organism: Ploceus nigricollis (assembly GCA_013399945.1). NCBI lineage: Eukaryota > Metazoa > Chordata > Aves > Passeriformes > Ploceidae > Ploceus > Ploceus nigricollis. Next base: position 100,943 of record VXBC01011111.1, read on the forward strand.
GGATGTCTTAAAATCCCATTCTCCATCCACATAGGAACTGCATGTCAAATCTTGTCAAACCTCTGTCCTCACCTTAGCCCTCTCTGCTCTTTCAGCAGTGCTGCTATAGAGAGGGAAGGGCGGGGCCCTGAAGACACTGCACGATTGGTATTATTCTTGTTTCTCACCCAGCTGCAGTGTAATTTGTAATGGTAATTACTGAAGTAATTACCATTTTCTAACACCCAGAGATGTCAGTGACAAGCAGTATGCTGGCAGCAGGTATTGCATGGACATGAAAAAGAGAAATGTAGAGGGCATATCTGGGATGCTGCACATAATAGCACAAAGCCAGAAGTGGACACAGAATAGCACTCAGCAGAAGTGCTTTTGAGAGAGCTCAGAGCTAGAGTGGTCAGTAGACCACGAAGAATGATCAGAAGCTAAACAGAAAGGAGAGGAAGGATAGAGTTAAGGAGTTGAGGATGAGAAGTTCAAACCTGATTCAAGAAGAAGCCAACAGAGAGAAAGCAATTGATATCACATCCTGGAGACAGCAGCAGGCACTGTTGGGCATGGGCTGAAAAAGGCAGAGATAAAAGAGCATGGCTGGGAGCTGAAAAGCTGAGGCTATCAAAGCATGATTTTGACCAGCACCTGATTAGAGCTAGAGCTGTCCATGCACTGGGGGCAAGCCAGACTCTAGAAAGGCCAGGCACAATTGATTGGCACAACTTGGACATGGGCTGGGTGTGCAAGTAGAGGGATGGAGGATGGATGAAGGTGCTCACTCCATCTTCAAGCTTCGGTCGCAGTGTGAGGAGCATCACCAGGAGAATGTCACGCTGCTGGTATGGTAGCTTTTTAAAATTCTCCTTGCCACCTTCTTTTTCCCTCCTGTTCTGCACCAATTTCCTTTAATTTGCTCATTAAAGGGAGCTGAGTTATTACAAAAAATTGTGGTATTTTCTCTTTAAACCTGTGGAATAGCCAGGGCCCTGAAATTACCCTGAACTCTAATAGGTACAATCCTGGCTCTAATAAATTATTGGCAAGCTTCTCACCAACTCTTGCAGAGCCAAGATCTCACCTTGGACCCTATCTTTCAATTAAATGTATTACTCTTAATATTCATTAAAATTCTGTCTAATCCTAGCTTTGCAACGGGCAAACCCTGAAATTCATTAAGACTTGTATAAAAAGCAGAAAGGACCGGTCAGGAAAAGGGCCTTATTTGAGAGGCTAAGGAATGCCACCTTAAATTGACCTTAAATTGCCCAGGTCTGAAAAGTGGGACAACTTGCTGCTGGAGCCCACTGGGAACATGACGTCCCTGGGTGTGAGTGGTTACGGAGCTGGTGGGAACTCCTCCAGCTCCCCCTGGTTTTGCTCTTGTAGCTCCTTGTCTTTTCCAAGGGTCCCAGCGCTGAGGCAGAAGAGGGCAGGTGAAGGAGTCAGCATGGAGCTAAAGAAGCTAGGAAGTGTCCAGCTAATGCCTTTGCTTCACCTTCTCCTCATCCTTCAACCTCCTTCAGGTATTCATCCACACAGACATGATCTTGCTCATGGGTGCTTCCCTCAGCTGCCATCCCCGGGAGCTCAGCCCACAGCCATACTGTGGTCACAGGGCAGTCTGGTCTCTGTGGTCCTGCAGGCCTCACCTTCGCTATCCTGTGTTGTGTCCATCTGCCATCCTCTAAAGCCTCTCGCAGAAAAACCTTCAAAGAGTGCAGCCAGCAGTGGGGAGCAGCTGCTGCCTGTTCTGCACTGAGGGAGAAGCCAACAGTTCTGCTCATCTCGGGGTCTGCTGGTGATCATCTACCCTTCACCGCTCTTCAAGGCTACAGATGCAAAAGACACTCTATGCTCATGAGGGAGACAGCCCAGAGCCCAGCTCCTTACCAGATGGGGGGGCTGTCACAGCTGACCCTTCCAAGGACCTCAGCTGCATTCCTGACTCTGGGTTATCACAGCATCTACCTAGGGAGCTGTGCTGGTTCTCAGCTTCCCAAGACTTCTCCAGGCTGGAAGCATGCCAGACACTGGCTCCAGCTCACAGACTGCCAGCAGACTTCAATGCCTGTGTGAGAGAAGGATAAGGGTGACAAGCAAACATGGGAACCATCTTGGCTGACTGCTGCCCACCCTCCTCCAGCACGCTGCCTGCCGTTGGCTAGGCAGCCATGTGCAACTCCTTCCTCTTCATGGCACTTTGGCCTCTGCTTGCGGATCAGGAGGTCACTCAAGAAGTGCCAAGAAATCCAGGGGCCACCATATCCCTGAAGAAAACCAGCCCTGGTTTTGCACTTCACTCAATGAGACCCTTCACCCCCACCACAGCCCTCACTTCATCGCACACCTGTGCAAAGCCCCACAGGCTGCTTGTGACTTACTGCTGGCATCTGATGCTGCTCTGGCCTTCAAACCCAACACTCACCAAGCCATTGAGAGAACACCCTAATAAGTTGCCCAAGGATTTGCTGTTAGCTGCCTGCAGAGGCAGCCCCTTCTGGCAGCGAGCAGGCAGCTGGCAGAGAGAGCCAGTGCACACAGCCCTGATGTTGGCTCTGGGATAAAAAACCTACTGGAAGGAAAAAATATCTTGGAGGCTGGAAGAGGGAGAAATGAAATGGAAGAAGCTGGCCAGGTGAACTCTGCAAGGGTCTTTCTCCAGACCAAAGGCTGGGATCAAGTCCCAGGATTAGAGACATTTGGCCAAAAAGCTAATAGTTACCTCAGTCAGGAGCTGAATCCCAGATGTCATAGTATTTCCTGGCCCTCAGATGTGAAGCAAAGTGCCTGGGGTCTGTCCTTTGGTCACTTTATTTCAGTGTAGGCATCCTAGATTCTCTGCTTGTGTTTGCAGATGCTGTAATTTTGTATGCATTCTCATGAGGCTCATAAAAATAAAAAATATTTCTTCATCAAATAAGCATCAGTGCATTATTCGCAGGCTGCAGCTGTAGGTGGTTGCTTGACCTCTGTGAGAAGCCCTGGTTTGCTACATGTTAGACAAACAATTTTTCACTGTCCCTAGTGTTTCTCTGCACCTCTTAATTCCTTTATTTTTATTTCTAAAGCTGTCCCATCAGACTGAATGACTCCTAAATCCCCGTTCTCTCTCTCTCTCTACATTCTGAAATACAGATTTAACCTTAGGAGTGCTAATGTTGTCTGAAGCCAGAAAGAAGGCTGCCCACAGTTCCTGCTCCCTCTTCTCCCAAACATCACCTACTTTTCCCAGCTATGAAATATGCTGGATGAAACACATTAGATTCCCTTGGTCGATAATCCATCAGTACTCCTGAACACCAGGGAAGCAGCTATCTTCTGCTTCTTCCAGCTAATTCCCTGAGAACTGTTCTCTCATCTCCCCTGTTGCCCTGCCAGATTCTGTTTCTCTCTATCACTCCCTTGTCCCTGTCTTGCTTCCAAAGTCTGGCACTGCTCCTCCTTCTGCTCCTTTCCTTAAGCTGTGTCCATAATTCTCTTATTTCTTACTCTCTACCTCTCCTTGCTTTCTTCTTCTAGCCTCTCCACTCTGCTTTCTCCTTACTTCTCTCTCTTAATAAATTGTATACTGTTATTTACAACTATAATGATGATGAAAGACCAGAGATGTGAAAACATCAGGCATCAGTTTCCTACCTGTCCCTTCCCTCCTCCCCTCACACCCTGGGCATATTTCATTTTTCCAGGACTCCTACAGCCAGTACAGCAGACATCCAGCCTGGCTGGGGAGCATCCACGTCACGCCAGCAGATGCAAAACTGACGGAGGATGTCAGAAAGGGCCATCTCCCCTGGCTAAGCTCCTTTGGGAAGCTGTGATATTACAGCTGGAGCAAGGTGAGGGCTGGCTTTGTAGTGCTTTCCACCCAGCCATCACCAAGTGCTCTGCAGTGATAGGCAAATTGCTTTATCTCTGTGACACAGATGGAGAAGTTGAAACAAATCATTGGGTTCTGTAATGAATGAGAAGGACACAGGCAGAATGCTTTCCCTTTATGCTGTGATGGGAAATATCACTCAAGGGCCCTGGCCCCAGGGACCAACCATAGCTGAGCTTGACTCTCCCAGTGGGAGCAGTAGCAAACTTTTCACTGCAAATCTGGAATCTGCAATGGGAAATTCAGCCTAAACTTTGACACTCTTCTGCCTCCAGCTTGATGCTGAGGTGGCAGAGGGCTGACTGACTGGGAGCCCATGCCAAGGCTGGACCTTGGCTGCAGCGCACTGTCTGCTGGAGAAAGCTGAGGGGAGCAGCCCTTTGGCAGGGAATCTGACAGAGTAAATGAACACAGCAGTGGATATGACCCAGGCATAGCAAATGCCATGAGAGGCAGTCATAGCTCACGTAGCCTCACAGAAACTCCCATCTTCTCATTACCCAGACCCCAGGGAACAGATAGATTTATTAGAAGTTGATCCAAGCAGTCCCTGGACAAACTCCGCCCATCATCTCACCTTGGCCATAGCTACAGGCCAGGCCCACAGAGCCACCAACCAGCTCTGCTCCTGTTCATCCTATTTTCTTTGCTTTAAAGGAGGGGATTTTAGTTACCTCTCTTCTTCAAGTGCTTTTTGGCCGTCCCTCCTCTTGAAATACCTGCACCTGTTCTTATATTGCTTGTGTCATTCTTGATGATCTCAGTAAATCAAGCAGGTAACCAACTGGTGGCTGAACATTAGCCGTGCTGGAGATGCTTTTCCAGTGGTATAAGCTGTTTCGATAAGATAATGAGAAATTAGTCAAGCATTCATGAGCAGATGCTCTTCCTTCTGAAGAACACAAGACTCACTTCATTGTTTGAACAAATCCTTCTGCTAAGCCACTGCTATCTACTAAGGTGCTGATTTGATGTGACGTGTACCATTTATCTTCATAACAGTTTCCAAGTTGAGTGCTACAAACTGAAGCCTGCCGACACCCATGGGCTGTTTTGGCTGAGTCAGACACACGTTGCAGCAAGTGCCTTCAGTAGATAGAAAGAAAACTTCTTGACCTGGTCCGGGAGGCCACCACATTGAAAGTGGTGGCCACCTCGTTTCAATGTCTCCCCACCACTGCTCTTGCAGCGCCACTGGGCACTTGGTCACTACGTGTGCGATCCACAAAGCCCATGGTTGTTCTTGTATTGGTTCTGAGGAGCACATAGACCAGTCCTCTCTTTTCTTTCCTCTGTGGAAAGCATGCACAGCTCTCCACAAGGGCACAGTGTGACATGAGGATGGAAGGTTATCTTCACGGTGGGTCATCTTCATGGCAGTGGCCCAAAGGTGGGGATACCCAGTCAGGGACAGACACCCAGATCCAGCGTTTCTGTCCATTTGCAATAATGAGTGAGAAATTTAATGTCTTCTCAAGAGGGCCAACTCAAAAAAGCAGGTCAGTGTTGGTTCAACCATGTGATACAAAGCCACGCTAGCTTCACCTGATATTTGTAGGGAGAAATGAAAAAAAAAAAGATTTTCTTTTGTATATCAGGAATCCCTGTGGGAAAAAAAAAAAGAGTGTATCCAAACAACTCACATTTCTGGAATAAAAGCAAACACTTGAGTTTGGAGGCTCAGTGGCTTCATTCACATAGATCAAATTCTCTATAAAAGGTTGATAAATTGATACTTCTGCTTGTGAATCCAAAAGCTACAGCTCTTCACACAGGGTCTGGATGAACCTGGGCTTCAGGACCCTTATTTAGTATCTGTCAGGCTCTAACCATTTATTCTTGTCCAGCCTCTCAAAGGTTTAAACATCAAGCACAGACTCATGCTGCTCACTCCATGGGGTCTTGTTTCTAGGCTTAGCACAGCTTTGTGCTGCTGAAATCCTGGCCACTTGCACCAACACATAAAAAAGAGGTAATTCTCCTGAATGTATAGGTCTTTCCATTGTTCTTACAGCTCTGAGGCTATCTTGTATTGCAGCTCTTTTATTTGGTACAAGCACATAGAGTGTATGAAGCTATAACCCAGCCCATTCTTTTTCTTCACGGTTGCACACCCAAAGCTCTAGTTTTTTAGCCCCACTTCTCTCCCTGGGATGCTATATTTATTCCTTGTTGTCTGATGTGAACTCAGTCATGGACATCATGGGGCACAGGAAACAATTATAAGGAGCAGAAATAGCCTCTACACACAGTGGGAGCAGCTCTAACTCAGAGCCTTTATTATAGATCACAGCCCATAAAATTCAAAGTCTATATAGACCGTAAGAGACTGTGTGGTCTCTGGATTTCCTCTGAAGCATGCTATGGCAAGTAGAAAAAGACATGTCTGTCATGTAAAAAAAAAAAATTATTTAACCCTTGCCAGCCTGGGGTGGAACAGTGTAGTAGAAAGATGGGGCTAGGTTAAGGCGGGACACATTAGACCAGACACTTTTACATGTGGGTTCTGCAGCAGCAACAGATGACTTGATTAGGACTGGCGCTGGATCTCCAGGGCTGATTGGACTAATTTTCTCTCTTGACCTGAAAATGCACTCTCATCTCAGAAAACTCCTTTCTGTGTCCATGGGCATCTTCTCACTCACTGATTTACCTTGTACTCTAGTGGAAGTCTTAACACACAGAGGGGTCCAGCAGATAGGACACAACTTATTCTGAGAGATGTTTCTAATCAAAGTCATTGCCTCTCCAAAGCAGAATTATCCTGAATCCTTGGGAAGTCCCCAGTTTTGTGAAAATGTACCTGATCAGGTTGCATTTCATGGCACTGTTTCCCCTGTGGCTCTGTGGTGCAGGTGGCAGAGCAGGGATTTCTTCACCTGCTTTCCTGTTTCTACCTCTAGCCCCAGTGCTGGACCCATCCTTTCCTGACACCACTTCCTTGGGGTGTGTAGAACATTACCTGGATCTGCTTTACAAAGCATTTTGCACCACACTCGGTGCTTCCTGATCATCCATCATGGCAACTGAAGAAGCAGCCCCTCCTCGGTGCTCCCAACAGAGGACACTGATACTTGTTGTTTCCCCTCTGCTTTCTGCTGTCAGAGATTCACACACCGCCCTGCCCCAGCCCGACCGCTCGTCAGTGCCACGGGATGTTTGCGAGGCCCATCAAAGCTGGGGATTAGGGCCTTCACAAGACACCAGCTTTCGGCTGAGTGCGCCCCCAGCGCCACTGACAAATCTGCAGCAGCAGTGACCCAATTTCATCTCTCCACCACTCAACCTTAGACAAGAGCATGGGATTTATTATGCTGGGATTTGTGTTCTTAAGTGTGAGGATGTTGCTATTATCAGCAGTCGACAGGCCATCAAGAAAACATAGCTGTCAAAGTGACAAGCCACTGGTTAGCATTTCCCAAAACCCCCATTTGCTGGCAAACAGGAGGATGAGTACAGCTCCTGCCCATGAATGCAGGTTCTTGGAGACCTGTGGGAGGATCACCCCCTTGACCAGAATGGGACATGGGTCTCAGCTGTCCAGCATCAGTGCTGGAGGATGAACCATTTCTGATCTGGCTGCTGTGCCCTGTTGCTGGCAGGAGGAAGCCCTGGCTGGCTTGCCAAGGACTTTTTTGGTTGGTGAGAGATACTGACAGTCAGTGTGCTGGGGCTGTCCACCATGTCAGCATCCTATTTTTTTGAAGAATGTGTGTTAGGCTTGAATAGTGTCTAAGCACAGCAGAAGAGGTCTCAACATGGAGCATTAGGCCCACAGGCTTCCTAATCTAAGAATTACCTAGGAATGGCTACTAGCCAGAGATCACATCCTTTTTCCTTTTTTTTTTTTTTTAAACAAATTCTTTCTTGTTAAGCCTCCTTTTCAAAATTTAGAACCGGAGTTCTCGGTGTGCCATTTTCCCTGATGATGAAGACACTCTTACACTGTGTCCTCAATTCTTTCAGAGGAGGATGCCCTGCCAGAAGCATCAAGGGGCCATCACACACACAACACTGCCAGGCTGGCAAAGAGGAGGTCACCTGCACATGCATTATTTAAAGCAGAGCCCAGACCGACTTCTCCCTTGAGTGCTCTTGAGCTGGGCTGCTCTAAAATGCAATTGTTTGAAATGTCATGTCAGAAGGACCTTTACCAGCAATTGCTGAAAAAGAGACGTTTTGGAAGGATGCATGTGTTTTAGATCTTTCTAGGGGTTGGTGTCGCAGGGGAATGGGCTGTTTCCATCACTTTTTGTCTGTTTTCTCTGGGTCAAGGCAGTTCATAGCTGTTTGATTACTTTTCATAATGAATATGGGGTTTCTGTCTGAAACAAAGCCAGTGCACAGGATGTAAAATGCTCTTCCACAAGGGAAACTAGCCTAAGGTTTCAAGGTATTGAATTGCTCCCTTGTGTACATGGGTGTTTTTGCTTTAAAAATGTGTCACAAAGTAATGGGGACAAAAAAAAAGAAAGAGAGGGAAAAAAGTGATGAAGTCCATTTGTGATTCAAACAGCCACATCCAAATTTTAAAGACAGATTTTAGCACTTATATCTTCCTTTTAGAAAATCCTTCATCCCTGTGAGGTGCTTTAGTGAAGTGCCCAGAGGTATTAAATGATTGGGGATGATGCACAACCCTGGCTCTGAATGAGCACCCTTGGCTGAAGTTTCATCACAGAAAATCAGGAGCCACCTATTCCCTAAAATTAGATTTTTTGCAGCCTGTTTTTTTCATCCAGGCAGTGTCTGCAGCATTAGGCAGGACACAGAGTAAAAACTCAGCTCTGCTGTTGGCGGGCAGGGGATGAGCTGGAGCTGTCCTCTTTAACAGGAAAGGAAACCAAATGAATCCTCTTCAGACCCAAAAGACTCAAAGCCTACCATCAGAGGAAGGCTGAGAGGTCAGTGGAGAACTGCTCTACATAGCCACATTTTTGTTGTATTAATTCCCCTGCTGCTCACTCAGAGGATTCAAGAGCAAATCCACTTTGCAACTAACATGTAAATAGAGAAAACATTTTAGGAAATGGTGGGAACCAGTATCACCATGGTGAAAATCTGAATCACCCAGCTTTGCTTTTCTCAGAAACAAGGCTACCTTTCCAGGGTGATCTCCTGGTACTTGTTCTCATGGTCCTTGAAAGCAATAGATACTAAATAGAGATTTCACTGATGGGGCTGACTCAAACTCAGTGTTGAGCATTACACTGGAGCTACTAGTCTGGGGCAGAGTTCCTGCCCTCTTGCCTTATTTCAGAGAGCAAAGATGGCAGGTTTTTCTCCCAAAACCTTTCCTACAATCTCAGTTGGAAAGGAAAGATTCCTTGTTTCACTCAAAGTCAGAAATTCAGAAGATTAGAGAAAAAAATGGTCAATTGCTATTTTTAACAGTTAGATAGAGATCAACTTTCTCTGCCTTGAATGAGCTTCTCTTTCTTCTCTTGCTAATGTAGAAGCTTGCAAAACAGTTTCCCAATTAACTGGGGATGGTATGCATGTTAACTGCTGAACTGCATTAAATTATTATTACTTCATATTGTCATTATTGGAAAGTTGGAGTAAAATTTAGCTGTCATCTCATGAAGCTGAGGCTTGATTTCTACTTTCCCAGTGTTTTGGCTGCTCATCTTTGCAGGCAACTGCATGGACCTGGTGAAGCAGCACAGTCTGATGGCTTGGGAAGGGCAGCATAACTATCGGGAACTGTTTCCCTTATCCCATTTGAACATCCTCTTTCTGCTGCTGATGTGGAGGTCTGTCTGTAAAGGTGCTTGCCATAGGAACTACTGTTGCAGGGGATTTCCAGTGTTTCCAGCCCTGTGAAGTCTCCATCATCACTCTGTTAGGAAATGCAGAGCTCACCAGCAAAAGCTGAGGCTGGTGCCTGCTCCCCCCTCCCCTAAAGAGGGACTTTGGTTACTGTTTGAATTATTTGGGTCCAGCAAGGTTCCGTGAGGGATACATAAGACTGCAGAGAGGACTAGCACCCTGATCCCATAAGGGCTAGAGGAGCTGAGGACCAGAGCCCAGGACTGGCTTTGGCATAGCCACTGGGATGGGGGAGCACTGGTTGGGGAAGTGGGTGCAGCAATGCAGAGGACTTGGGGTAACAGGGAGGTGCCAGACAAATGTAACACTGAGGTGCAAGATGAAAGGAAGCAAAACCTGACCAGAGGTGCTCTGAGCACCTAGGGACCATCAAGGAGCACCCAAGTCCAGGCAGTGGCTGACAGTGCTGTCCCTGACCCTGTCTTTAGCCTCACTGCTGCAGAGCCCAAGTTCTGTGTACCCCTCCTGTGGAGCTTGATCAGCCTGCAGAGGAGTGCTAAAGAAAGGAGGCCTTATTCCCACCCAGCTAGTGCCTTGAGATGCAGGGACAGCTACAAGGGAAATGGCAGGAGGCTGCAGTCATTGCCACACTGAGTAAAGTGATGTTAGACCTGCCCCTCAGCATGACTGCAAGCAGGACGATGCAGGGAGGACTCTTCTGTGATAATTCCATTTGTCTCATTTTTATCTCTCTTTTGCTACCTTGCCTGGTCTTCTCCTACAAGACCTCTTTCTCTGACTCATCTCCCTTTTCTTCTTACTGCAGGACTCCTGCATCCCTTCTCCCACCTTCTGGTTGGTCCCAATTTTTTTCCTTCTTTTCTGACACTTCCCTTTCCTCTGTGCCCCCATCCCTGTTTGGAGTTTCCAAATGCCAACACATCAATGCTACATGTGACAAGGTCAGCCTTTCTGATCCTCCTTCACACCTAACCACACTATTGCTGACTTCCAACAGGCAAGAAAGGAAAGGTAGATAGCTGCTCTCCTGGGAATGGAGAAATGCTTGAGCTGGGTGGCCCAGGCACTGGATGCTGTTGGATCGGGTTCTGCTCTGATCCAGGATGGAAAAGCTGCTTCATTGCCATTGAATTTTGCTGTCTCTGTTGGGCTGGCCTCAGAGTGGTCTCAGCTGAGTGCACACTAGAGGTGATCCTCAGGCTCTGGGGCTGAGCACAGGCATCCCCTTGCAGGTGGATGGATCTCCTCTGTGCAGGTCTTCAATGACAGTTTTGCTGGTCTTGAAGACAGACTGAGGTCTGACAGAGAACCTGTTATCTCTGCTTTACAGGTGCCATGCAGAGTGCCCACAGCCTGCAGTGCCCGCTCTCCAGGCCAAAGGGAGAGACACCACGCTGTGACCACGTGGTGGGGGGATTCCTGGAAATCACCTTGGTGGGCAACAAGCTTCAAAGGACCTGCCTGCCAACCTGCCTCCACAGCACCCCACCCCAGGCCCCTTCCTGGGTCGCATGACCCAGGAGAACGTGTATTTCAGGATGTTTTTAGCTGATCCTGTGCAGGCTGCTCTGGTTGAAGTGCCTGCCAAGGCAGGGCCCCTTCACTGCCAGCACACTGCTGACAGTACAGGTTCCCACAGCTGGCCCTGCCAGCCCCTTCACTCACACTTATTGGAAAAAATAATTGGATGGATTGAAGTGCAGCACCGTTTTATTTAACAGATAAGAAATTTCATATCTGCCCTGATTAAGGGCTAGGAGATACGAGCTGGGTCCAGAGCCAGCAGTAGAGGCAATTTCATTTTGCTTCTGCTGACAGAGAAAGAAGTTTGAGGGGCTGAGCACTGCTGCAGTTTGCTGCATTAATGTCACCACAGGAGGGATCTGCCTGCTCCCAGTGGGCATGGGGGTACTGAGGAGATCAGGGATGCTGAGGAGCTTGGCCAGGAAGGTGTCATGCCAGCTGGCTGTCATCTGGCAGTGAACACAACATGAGGGCTTGGGGCACTGTGAGATGCTCATCCTCCTGCTCAGCACTTGGAGGGCAGAGGGTTCCCAGGCCCTTGCTGCCTGTGCTGGTGGTACCTGGCACCTCTGGTCTTTCATCATAAGTGCAAAACACCCAGACTGGTAAAGAAAATCAAAGTCAGGCTGAAGCCATCATAGCTCATGGGTGTGTTTAAGCTTGGTGTCACTCTGTGTCAGATGTGTAGCACTTTTCTGATGTCTTTCACATCTCAGCATGACAAAATGTCTTTACTAGATGTATTGCCTAATTCTCTTGGAACTGAAGTCTCTACTGCTTTCTGGCTGTCTTGCTGCCTCAGACCATGTGAAATGGGCTGTGACACGGCACAGTAAGCTCTGCACATGGGCCAGAACACAAATCACGTCACAGCAGGGGCACATGTGCTTGAGCAGCTCTGTCCTCAGCAGGGGTCTGAGGTATGCAGCAAGTCCATGTACTCACCAAGGTAGGCTGGATGTCCTTCATGACCCAGAGAGGCCAGCTGGCCAGGACCAAATTGGTCTCAGTAGTCCTGGCATCCAACAGGGCAAAGCTCAAGTGGGGAAAATTTGGACAGCTCTCCAACTCTGCAACCAAAGCTGGAGTAGGTGAGTGTGCAGGTATGAACAGGAGGCATGAAGAGAAGGACATTTGCCTGTACTTAGAGTGAAACCAGTGAAGTTATTAATTGCCATCAGCAGGATGCTACACTGAGCTGGGGGAAATGGCATCTGAGGTTGAGGCAGCAAAGTCAGGAGGAGATATAAATGACAGCAGCTGTGAAGTTACTCCTCGAACACAGGGTCCTCTGAGTGGGGACAGAGGAGGAGACGTGGAGCACTGAGGGCCAGGCCACTTGTTTCCTGATAGCACAAACACTTGTCATGCAGACAGTGCTGTCAGTCTTCACGACATCATTCCTAAGGTCATGGAGTTTGACACCCCTCCTTTGAGGCCAGTGTCTACAGGCATATTTCTGTGAACTGTAAATAAAATTTTTCATAGATTTTAATATTGTTTATATATTAAAAAAAAATTTCTAGCCTGCCACAGTGTAAGCTGGACTATGCAACTAGGAAACATTGGCAGTGTTGTATCCTGCATTAGGAGCAATCCTTGTGAAAGAAATAGGAGTGGTTTGGCTAAGGTGGCATGTCCTTGGGATCCAGGAACATCCAAAATGCTCCCAACATCAGGCAGCAAAGAGCAGCAGGTTCACATGGTGCTGTTTTTAGACCTCAAAATACATCAGTCCCTAGCTGATCCACAAAATGGAAGATATCAAGCACCCTTCACATACTGAGAGGCTTTTGGGGAGTTGAGTGCTCTGTCACAAAACCCTGCACAACACATAGGGCAGAGATGAAACAGGGACAGAGAGCAGTGTGATAAATGTACTCCTGCTGTCAGCCAGGGCCAGGCACTGGTGTTCACAGGTGGAAACCAGGAAGGTTTCAAATCTCTTACAAAACTGATGTTGAGTTTTTAAATCAATAACTTCACCTTCTAAAATGTTCCAGAAGAACCTGTAACGATTTTTAATCTATTCTAAATGTCAGAACAACTGAATTCTCTTCTGAAAAGCTTGCAGGCAGTGGTGCTGGGAGCCAGGCGGGCAGGGAGTGCAGCTCCATCTGTCTGCTCTGGACTACACAGCTGCCACAGGGGCCGTCTTGTACCTATCCATGGTCCTTGGCTGCTGCAAGGAGCCTTGGCCCCGGCTGCAGGCAGCAAAGAGCTTTATTTCTTGAGCTATTTTGTATTAAAGCAGGAATATATACAGAGAAGACCTGTGCCTTGAGACAAAACTTTATCACTATCTATTGCTGCTATATATGGCCTAATTTGAAGGAATCAGACTCCAGGGAATGTTTTCAGCCCCCCAGAGGGGAAGGATGTTAACCCTGAAACCTGCTTTTGCTTAAGGTAAATGTCTCTGGCAGCTGTCAGGGCTGAGAGGTCCTCAGGGCTCTGGTCTGGGAGTGCTGGTGTCAAGCCTGTTGCAGTGACACAAGGCATTCTCAGGAGTGAGCTGCTTCAGTGGAGATGTTTTCAGCAGCTCTCTGGTCCCTCTAGGGATTTGCAGGCAGCTCAAGTCACAACTGCTGCTTGCTTTTTTCTCTCTTACCTTTGCAGATGTATTTTCCTCACACTTCCTCCAGCAAGCCTCTATTTCCCTCCTCCAGGCTGCAGTAGAAGAAGCAGTGAAGACAGGAAAATGCTGAATTCATGGAAATAGGTCAGAGACTCTCAGGTCTCACAGTGTGCCAGAACAGGTTATAGTGACAGGCAAGCTTTAAGCTATGTAAGCCATGAAATGAGGCAGAGGGTTCTGCCTGGCACCAGCTTTTGTCACCCTCCCAGTTCAAGGACATATCTTGTAAAAGTCTGTGTTATTGAGCTCAAAACAAGCCCCAGACAGCCAAGCCCGGTCTGGCATGGGCAACTGTGAAATCCCCTCCCAGACCTGTGCCCTTAGCCTCTCTAACCTGCTGAGGCCTAGGGTGAGAACTGGTGAGAGGTGTGTAGGTGGTCAAAGCTGTACCACAGCCGGTGCCCGGCCCAGAGGTGCTGTGTGAGACCAGAGGTCTCAGCATGCAGTGGTACACTGTGTTGTAAATGGTAATCTCCTCTTGACATCTAATCTTGCTGCTGAAAAGCACATAAATCTCTCAATAGGCTACACAGGACACAGCATTCAGTGTCTGTGCCTGCTCCCCTCTCTCCAATCTATTAATCTTGCATTCAAGCTCTCCAAGAGTCCCCTTGATTATGAACATGATTATGCCAGAAACCTCTGTGTTTCCTTCCCCATGCTGCATGAACAATTGAAGGATGGTTCTAGCTTATTTATAGTTCCTTTCCCCACTATCATGTGCTAAATATAATCAGGGCCCCAGATTTCACCCCGACAGCAGAGCTGAGGCTTGAGCCAAAGGCAAGAACAGGCACATTATCCTGTGAGTTCCTGTGCCATGCTTGCTGTGGCAGGCAGAGAAGTGCTGGTGGGAGTTGGGTCAGGAGGAAACTGTAAGGCAGCCACATGGAGCTGCCCTGGGCACAAACGAGACCTGCCCAAACTGTGTCAAGCAGCTCTGCTCCCTGCGCAGCTCTCTGGGGTTTGCCCAGCACTGCTGTGCTTCAGATGCCTGGGTTGTGCCCAGGAAGATGTGAAACACGCTTGGCACATACGAAGCTTGCCTCAAAATGCAGTTTTCAGGATGCACAACTTATGAGACACATTTGTAGCAAGATTTATCTGAAAATGTATGGAACAATTTTTTTCCTGAAAATGTCAAAACATTATGTTTGGGCATTTTACAAATAAAGTAGCTTGGCTTTCTTTCAACATGACAGTTCCATTTCAAAACTAACCTACCTTTTAATTATTTTTTAAAGTTAAATACTATTAAATATTTGGGGTTCAAATTGACATTTTAATTTTATTTTTTGCAAGTACCCCCTCAAGTTTTCCATTTGGTTTGAATGGGCAGGTCTCCCCCTTGCTCCTATCTGTGTATGGAGGAATAGGGATGGGTTAGCAGATGATGAAATTTAGTCTCCCCATGGAGCCAAGAGTACAGGGAACTTACCCAGGATGCTCCTTCTCTTTGTGCTGGAGCACTGTCTTATATGTCTGTATTCCCTACCCTCTTCTCCCTCCCTGAGGTTTTACTCTACTGCCCTGTTGACCCATCCTGGAAATAAAAATGCTGCTGCCAAGGCTGCCTGTGCCTCTCCACTCTCCACCCTCCCTGTCTCCCTCCAAAGTGTTTTCCATTAAAGGTAAAGATTAATTTCTGACCTTGCTGACTGACAATGTGCCAAGGGGGAAAAAATGGTGCACGCTGAGGAGTGAAAGACATGGAGGCTATGGAAGAAGACAAAAAATCAGGGGTGGCATCAGTTCTATCTCAGTAGCTTTCTAGCAGGGCAGGGTGTGTGTGGGGATGGCTCTCAGGTGCACGTAGTCCCCCAAAACCTGCCCTGCAGAGCCCTGGGACCTGCGCATTCCCATCACATTTTTGTCCCTGGCCTGGCTGGGGGTGAGCTGAGGCAGCCTGGGTGTTGCTACCTTCATAAGAAGCATCAGGATGGTCCTGTTCTCCCAGCCTTCAGCTGGCCCAGGACAGGAAGAAACCCTCATTTCCCTCCATTGACTTCCCCGCACAGCTGCCACCACCGATTGCTATGGAAACCCGGGAGGATGCAAAGCAGGGGAAAGCTGCCTGGCTGGGAGGCTCCCGCAGCGGGAAGGGGTCCCGCAGGAGGAGGCTTGATGTGGCAAGGCTGGGTGCTTCTGCTGGGGTGAGCCCAGGGCCAAGCCCCTGCAAGAAGGCAGAGGATGAGCACTGGCTTGGCCTCCCCATCCCACTGACACCCCGGGGGGGGCTGAGGTGCTAGTTATTGCCTACAGAGGATTCTGTGCTTTTCCTCTCTCTGTCTCTGCATCAGTCATGACAGGAGCTTGCAGCAGAAAAGCACCTCCCTCACCAGCTGGGAACTGTTGCCAGATTTCAGCTTCACCAGCCTTTCTTCCCCTACCAATATACAGAGGTTTTCTTATGTGCAGCTCAAAGGCTCTTCTGTTTGACTTTCTTGTGAGGACTGTCAAAGTACTCGCAGAATTTTTTTCTTTCTCATTTTTTAATGTTAAGCAGCTTTTAAGAGGGGTCTCAGCACGGGCGAGAGGCTCTCATCAGGCACGGGTTCTGCCTTCCCCTTTGAGCAGCAGAAAGACAGCAGAGAGAGAATGCCTCTTAATTAGCGAGCCAGTGCCTCCCTTCCTTTCTCTCCCTGTCCAAGCCCCAGCAAAAGGCCATGAACATCCATCTGGGGCACCAAAATCAGCTTCTGATGACAGTGCCCTTGGTTAGACACACACGTGTCCTGGCAGCCCCGTTAAACTCTGAGGAAAACATGTAACAACTTTCTTTGTCAAAGACACCAAACCAGCTTTATCTACCCTAGGCATGTTCTCAGTTCTTTCCTTTTAGTATCTCTTAGCTGTTAATGCAGACTCATACTGATACTCTTATCTCAGCATAACAGATCATGAGGTGACATAAGCAAAGGTCATGTTGGCAAAGTTAAGACAAGCTATCTGTGTCGGCAGTCTCTGAATTGCATGGCCTGTACTGGGATCCTCAGCCAAAAACATATCAGAGAGGCACACGCATAGGAATTATTAGGTTTTTAAGGATGTCCAGGTTGTGTCTCCTCCCTCTCTTCCCCTGGGATAAATTCATACAGAGAAAATCCTTTGCAGTGCTGCTGGCTCTGCCAGCGATGCACACGTGAAGATGTTGGGGACCCAGCTCTACCGTGACCTCGCTAATAAAATATACTCTTGGGAAATGTGCTGTCCCAAGGAACAGGCCTGCCTGCACAGAATTGAGCTGGAGAGAGAAAGCAGATGTTTAGATCAGACCTGAGAGACTTTAGTAAGGTAGCACCTGAATCACCATGCTGCCTGAGGCAGGGAAGAAGTGTGAGCAAGCCCAAGGGGCAGACAAATGCTGTCTGCAGCCCTTGTTGAGGAATGGTGCAGTGCCCCTCACACCAGTTTGTGAGAAGAGGGAGCCAAAAAGAGAGCTGCTCCCTGGCACTCAGCATCCCTTTTTTATGTAAAAAGGTGGGTGTTGTTTTCAGTCGTTCCTGAATCCTGACTTTGATGTGACAGCTTGTGCAGGAAGGTACAAAAGAAAGCAGGGAGATCTGGAAAATGCTTCTTGCCTGAGCTGAGGTTTAGTTAGACTCCTATAATTAACGACTGCGGCTCTCCTAAGAAAGATCCCAGCTGCTTTCCTCTGCAGCTTGCTCTATAAATTTTTCTCTCATGCAACTGACACGCACCAAAACTCATTCCTGTGAGGAAGGGAACGAGCATATATAAATCAAATGTATCTGAAAAACATGAACAAGAGGAGAGGGGACAAAAGGAGCACAGACTCCAAAAGAAGTTACATAAATCAGCTTCCCTGGGAGGATGCGATCAGGTCCCTCTGAGCAAGAGGTAGCTTGCAGGCTTGTGTGTAGCAAGCCCTTCACATCTGATCAGTAAGTGAGGAGCTCAGGCAGTAAGTGAGACCTCTCTGTGCCCAGCATCAAACATGCTGTGCAAAGTGTGTCCTCCTTTTGTCTTGGGATAAACAACTCATTCAATTAGCTGTTCCGCTGAACTACTTGGTGTTTGGAGCGCCTCCAGGGGAGCTAGGACCTCCCTGTCCATCCCCAAGGCTCAGTCTTCACAAAGTCTCCCAAATTGAGTAGTCTCATCTGCCCTGTAAAATTATCTCATCCAGTACAGATCAAAAGGACATCAACCTACAAAGCCCAGGATACTGCAGAAGTAGGCATTCTCAACCAGCAGAAGTCTGTTCCTCAAATCCTTACAACAGGAGCCTTTACTGCTTTTGAGAACTAGCCCTTGCTCCTAAGCATATAAAACAATCACCAAGACTCTGTGCACCCTTGCTTTTCAGATCTGCTGCCTTTTCCCCAGGCCAGTGGGGCCCAGTTCTTGAAAAGTGGGTAATGTTCCAGTCCTTTGGCAGGTTTTTACCTCTGAGACTTTGGCAGTTTCAGTTTGCTGATGGTCCTTCTGCACAGACTGTTGCTATTCAAAGTTCAGCCAACGCAGAGAAGAGCAGGTAAGTGACTTCATGGATCTGGCACCCCCAACAGTTGTATCTTGGGATGACAAGTGCCCAGCAGGCACGGGCACGTGCTCTCCTCAGGCCTTTCATTCCCTTGGTCCATCTGCCTACTCTTTGTTCCTCCAGCCCCTTCATTTTTGTCTACTTGAACTATACACCAACACTTCACCAGTTCTTGTCTTCTCAGTCTCACGGGTCTTATGAGGTTCTTTTGCCTCTTACAATACCTGGACAGCTCTAAGTGCCCTCCCACTGTCTGAGAGGTTCATCCACCCACCAAACCGTATTTCCTTAGCAGAGCTGGGGGAGGCTCAGCATATACCTCTTGTTGCCTTCCACCCATAAGCATCTCTCTGGGCTATTCCCCCTTCTCCCAAACCATCCTGTTTTGCCTTTGCTCTCTCACAATCCTTTGAGCTCTATTTGATTTGCAGACACAATTTTCTTTCATGCAATTCAGCTCTGCCCTGTGAATCGGCTCTTCACTGATACATTTTTGCTTAGCTTGAAGAGGATTAAGTAAATTCTTTCACCATGGCAGTCCTATTTCTGCCTGTGCCTGTTATCAGGGAACATAGGACAGTGGCAGCAGGGGGAAGCATTTTATTAAGAGGCTAAGGTATCTGCCACACAGTCCTACTGCTTTCCTGCTCCCCACTAAGCTTTTGCAGACATTGGTAGACAAAGTTCTGCTAACAATAGCATTGCCCCATTACTTCTGCCTTTGTCACCAAAGGCAGCTACTGAATTTTCTTTTCCAAATGCTATTAGCTCTTCCCTCTAAAGTTTCTATACTTAATGTAAATCTTCCACGTCTAAAGTTTATGGCAATCATGCATGGACAGGCAGGGAGGTGAAGGGAAGCCTGCACGTGGCCTGTCCAACCTGCTCACCTGGATGCAACACAGGATGCCAAGGAGGAGCTGAACAGGAGGCCCTGCCACTCTCTCAGTCAGTGCCTGCTCAGCTGCTGTTGAGAGGAGGGGAAGCATCTAAAGCCACCCTGGCTGTGTGGTTCTGAGCCACAGCTGCAGGACTAGGACTGAGCCAGCACAGAAACTTCCTGTGGGTCCTAGCCCACAGCACAAACTTGCCAGCCCACAGCAGCCCTCAGCAGGATTCTGCTCTCAGGCTGCTGCACAGCAGGTTAGCTCCCCACAGCAGACAGAGCATGTACAGCAAAACTTTCTCTGTACCCTCTACCTTGGCACCTCGTGGGGCCAAGCCAGCCTGGTCCAGCACCAGCAGCATATCCTCCAGCAAGCTTCTGTCTATCCAAACCACACAGTTTGTCCCAGTGCTCAGCACCTAAGGAGGTCCTCACAGCTTAGAGAACATTCTCAGTGCTTTCAAGCAATAGCTCCCAGCCAAACCCTGGCAATGTGTCCAGGCAGTAATCTTTCCAGGATGAAATGTAGAGGTCAGCAATGTAGAGGACTCACTGGTCTTTGTTCTTCCCTTGACAAAACAACACAAACCGAGGCTGACTGTGACAGCTCTTTGTCATGTATGACCCACTACAGAAAGGAAAACCATGCTTGAGCAGCACCTGCCTTACCTGGCTGACCTTTTGTGAAGATCACCTCTGTCTCCTGAATGGACAGAGCTTTATCATCCTGTGCTTCAGCACCTCGTAAAGACTAGTGGGGCAGATGTAGAAGGAGAGCTCTACCACATCCTCTCCCTGGATAACTGTTGCATCAGGCTAGAACTGTGCAAGACACAAGCTTTTTCCCCTCACTAACCAAGATGAGACCATGAATAAAAGGAATTAGCTAAAGGTCAAGCCAGCTATAACAAGAATGATGAAAGCAGGCTTAAGGAACAGCTGTGTGCAATTGCTCAAAGTACAGTAGAATTTGTCCTTTTCCTGATTCAGTGTCTGGGGGAGGCAGAAATTTTAGCAGTGGCCAAAAGCACTTCTGGGTGGTGGACTGTTAGATGCATCATAAGCATATACCTGTTTTCTATGCCATGTATCCCCTGAGTCACACACAAAACAGATAAGCATTGCCTTTCATCCCTAACTCTCTGATGGGTGCTGCCTCCTGCAACAGTCAAAGCTGCCCCCCTTGCAAGAACATCCCTCACTCCTGAGGTTAATGTGATGTGCCCTGGTGCCTCCAGTCACAGCAGACAAAAGCTTCTTCTCCTTGGAGTCTTAGACCCTGTAATTAACCCTTGGCCCTTTGAACCAAAAGAAGCTGGGACACTTTGACCTTTGGAACCTGTTGGAAAGTTCAATTAACTTCAAGGGCCTTTGCTAGGAACATTAGTTGAGGAAACAAAGAATTCAGAGAAGTGCTGGAACATTGTCATCAAATTGTTCTGAATGTATCTATTTTTAGAGGGTGAAGAAGAGAAGGAGCTGAAGAGAATACCTTGGAGCCTTGGTGCATGGCATGGTGGCAGTAGTTATGGGCCTCTCTCAGCCCCAAGCCTGAGCCAGAGGAGGAAAGGGGGTGGTGATAATGATGTTGGTAGCATCTTTCTTTCTTTCATTTTTTTTTAAGAGATGAAGCTACATTTTCACCACCCCACCCCCATGGTCAGAAAATGAGACCCACAGATAGAGCTGAAGATAATGGCAGGTTGCCATGGAAATGTGCATTTAGTCTCACTGTTTCCATGGCAACTGAAAGACATACCATTCTGTTCCTCTGAAGGATGCCAAAGGTAAATGAGCACTGATTAAAACAGGGGCACAAACTTGGGTTCTAATCAACAACAAAGACTAGGACCATAAACTCTTATTGCTCAAGCAGGAGATATTAAGAGCTATACAAATTCTGGGAAGGCCAGTGGCAGGAAGCACTGCACACAAACTGCTCCCCACGGGCTGTAGAATCACAGCCTTGGTGCAATGGCCCATGTCACTGTCATGAACAGCTTCAGCTGACTCACACAGTATTTCTGTCCACAGCTGGATACTAAACCAACCCAAAGTTCATGATCTACTGAGCTGCTTCCTGGGCAGGTATCTGCACAGATCAAAGCCAGTTGCAGCCTAATCCTGGAAACCACGCAGAGCAAACATATTCCTTAGAACCCAGCAGGATCTGAACTGCACCATTAATCCTCTACCTAGCCCCTAATGGCATTTGGTTCAAGGATTCATCCTCTTAAAAAAAACAAAAGAAAAAAAAGAAGAAAAAAATTTTAAAATGAAAAAGAAGAAAAAGAAAAGGGAAAAAGAAGGGAAAAAAAAGAAGAAAAAAACCCAGTAAAAAGCTTCCCAAATAGAAGTTTGATACAATACAGGTGGCTGTAGTTTATTCTTGCCAATACTCTGTGTATTGAACTGTGGTTCTTTCTCCAGGCTGGCTGACAGTTGTACCAAACACACCATTACACAAGGCTATCCCTCCCTCTCCTGCCAGTCTCTCTGGCAGCTATGGCCCGTTCCAGAGAAGCATGGTCAGAGCTTTGGATGGTGTGTATGAAAACAGGCAAAGAAAAGGGAATATCAAAACACTGCACATGCTGTCATGCTCTCTGCTAATGAATTTGATGGTGGTGTTAGCTAGTGGAGACAATGTTTGGTTCAGTCCTTAAGCATGTGTTGTAGCAGCTCATCAGGAAGTACAGCACACTTGCTCTGAATTTTTGTCTGAACTCCCAAGAGCAGCCCCACGGAAAGAGACCAGGGATCCTGGTTGATGGCAAGCTGAATATGAGCCAGCAGTGCCCTGGCAGGCAGGAGGGCCAACCCTGTCCTGGGGTGTGTCAGGCACAGCATGGCCAGGCAGGCAAGGGAGGGGATTGTCCTGCTCTGCTCTGCACTGGGGCAGCCTCACCTCGAGTGCTGGGGACAGTTCTGGGTGCCACAATACAAGAAGGATACAAAGCTATTAGGGTGTCCAAAGGAGGGCAATGAAGATGGTGAGGGCCTTGAGAGGAAGTCGTATGAGGAGTGGCTGAGGTCACTCGGTCACTGTTCAGCCTGGAGGAGACCGAGGGGAGACCTCACTGCAGTTACAACTTCCTTGTGAGGAGTGGTAGACACTGATCTCCTTTGTAATGATCAGTGACGGGGCCCAAGGAAATGGCGAAGTTGTGTCAGGGGAGGTTTAGGTTAGATATTAGGAAAAGATTCTTCGTCCAGAGGTGACTGAGACTGGATTAGGCTCCATGGGGAAATGATTACAGGACCAAGCCTGCCAGAGTTCAAAAAACATTTGGACAGTGCTGTCAGGTACATGTGACTCTTGGGGCTATCCTGTGTGGGGCCAGGAGTAGGACTCAATGATCCTTGTGGGTCCCTTCCAACTCAGGACATCCTATAATACAATAAACTCCACTGACCAGTCCCAGGTTACAGTGTGAACAGTGGAACTATTCACAGTGCAAAAACTCAATTTTAAAAACTCTGATTTTTACTTGCAGCTGCCACCAGATGTTTGAAATGTTTGTAAGGTTGAAGGCAGTCTTGGTACAAAGCATGTGCCTTCTCAGCGTGGGAAACAGACAAGAGAAGCCTTCTATCATGCATTTCTGCCTTCCCATTATTGCCTCCTCCACTGTTCAGTGATTCCTCCCCCAGGTGCTGGATTCAGACAAGCCCTTAAAGTGGCAAGAAATGACACTACTGTGTGGGAGAAGCAGAAGTCCCAGTGGGTGTCATCCAGAGGGTACTGGCTCCACAACCCTAGTTGTCTTCCTGACTCACCCAATAGCTCTATACAGATGTATAATGACACAAGAGAAAGTTCTGATTAGTGAAATTTTGCAGATGAAAATTTGTGGGTGAGACGGACTGCTATTCCCCTAACATTCACCTTAGGTTGGCCACTGGTCCTATTGTAGCTACTCACCTCAAAATGCTCTTTGTAGTAAATGATACCACACAGGGGCCCACCAACGCAAGCATAGCACTCATGTATATACCTAAACCACAAAAAAAAGGGGATAGAAGATCTCCTATTTCCCTACTACTGCCTGGCTTGAGGCCTTGAAGTGGGACCTTCAGTTAAGAGACAGACAGACAGACAGACAGACAGATAGATAGATACTGAATCTGAAGAACAGAGCCAGTCACAAGCTGAGGATGTGCTGGTCATCTACCAACAAGTCTCTACAGAGCTCCCAGAAGCTCTCACCAAAGGGAGAATTTCTATTCCATCTTCTTCTACTTTCTTGTCAGTGACACTGATGATTATGCCCTTTTCCCTTGAAGTTTCATCTTAAGGTTTCCATAAATATCTTTCTTGATCATTCACTCCTTGTCAGGTGGGTGAACTGAGAGAATCCTCCTTCTTTATGTGGGAGCAGAGAAAGATTTTTCCACTGCAGTTTCTCATTTGGCATGAAGTGAAGGCAGCACCTCCAGCTCCTTCAGCTTCTTCTCAGTGGCTCAGTACAAGGGCTCCCAACTATTCCCACACTGCAGACATGCCTTGGCAGCCCCTCATGGTCCAGACAGCATCAAATTCCCTGTCTAATCTTCTGTGTCCTTCTCTTGGCACCGTAAGTCTTGCCCCACAGGCTACAGTGTGGTGCCATCTTTGTCACCTATTCAGTGCACAAAACTTGACAGGTTAGGCTTTTTCAGTAGGAACCAATACCTAGCCTTTCTGCCTATACAGCCAAAATGCACCAAGATCGCCTTTGTACCCCTCTGTCAACAAGAGCCCCTTTGCTGACTTCCTAACATTGACAGAAGTTCTGATGTACTGACAGATTTCTAAAGAGCCAGGACAACTCTGGAGGTGACAGACAGCCCTTTGCACCCATTCCCTAATGGGAACTGGAAAACCAGTAGCTTTCACCAATAGGTTACACCTTTTCCCAGGAAGCAGGTCTAGGAAGCCAAGAACAACACAGTGTATGGGCTGGAATCTCTCCAGCTCCTAGCAGTTTCTCTGATCTAAAGACCACCCTGCAGCAATACCAGCCTGCCTCCAAAACAGACAACTGCAAAGAAACTTTTGCTCTTGCTTAGGTCCTGCATGGAGCAAATCCAACCTCACCCCAGAATGCCTGTGTATGTCCAGTGCAGTGAGTCCCAAGGAGAAAGGGGTCCACCTAGCGCAGTCAGAGCAGTACTGCCAGAACCACGGGCAGAGCACATCACACATGCGAGCTTCACAGCAGCGCTGCAAGTGACACTGGTGGGCACCAAAGCCTTATCCTCCGCATAGTCCCTTAGAGCAAGGGCAGGCCTTCTGCAAGGGGCAGCACCCCACGTGGACACCACTTGCTCCATCTATTGCATTGGTACAGAGCAAGTGTAGGCAAGTGGAACCTGGCTAGGTTGAACAGACACGGCAGATTTACATTTAGCAAGAACAGTAATCCAAGATGAAGCCTGCATGTTTACAGGGGCTGAAGGCTGGCTTTAGTCCAGGGAAGAAAAGCCTTGGTAGCTGCTGGCTTGCTACCTCTCCAGCACTACTGCTGCACTTCTATTTCCTATAAAAGATCTCAAAAGAGGCTTGACCTAGGTCAGTCTGTGTGAAATGGATCAAGAATGGGTCTTCCTGGTTCAAAAAGCAACTCCTCTGGCCTACTTATAGCTATCCCTGCTGAAAGAAATTGAGTTACTCTAACGTATTCTACCTACACAAGTTTTAAGGTTTTACACTTTTCAAAGGCAGTTCTGGCTGACACCACCTTCAAGATTTGGGAGCATAAAGGTAGGGTCAAAACACCCTGAAGGAGTTTAGACAAATCTTTTGACCACATTCTTTTAGTCCTTTTTACAAAATGTGACAGCTTTTTCTGATACCAACATAACTAGGCAGAGGTTGTTTGCCACAGGAAATGGAAAGGGCTAAACTGAAAGAGCCACTGCTCCACATCCTATCCATGTGCATCCCTATGTGACAAAGTCAGAGCAGATCATATACCAGCTCCTGTAACATCTGCTGATGCAACTGAAACCAGCTAGCTATCAGCTCTGAGCACTAGAAATAAATAGGCAAAACAGTGCTGAACATAGGCACTACTAAATAGTTTAAAAAGGCTTTTAGGAAGCTTAACAAAAAATGCCTGTGGCATGGCCTTGAAAAGATCATAGTTTGCCATAGGCGGTTCCCTTGAGACCAAAGTCATGCAGTGCTCCCACACTCACGTGAAAGTCTCAAGTCTTAAACAATTTGGTTATGATCAGATAAAACACAAAAGAGGGAACAAAAATAGCTTCCCCAACTCTCCTTTCATCTAGAAGCAGGTGAATCACTGACTTAAAAGACATCTAGTGGCAGATAAAAAACTATAGAAAATGACTAATCGAAAGGATGTTATTCTGGAAACTTCTAGACTTCCCATTCCATGGGAGTCTTAGAAAGGACAGGAGCTATCCCAGTCTTTCATCAAACCATGCATATTAGACAGACAAAATGGTAAACCAAGTTATGGAAAAGCTTCCCAAACAACTGTAAGTCAAAAGGACTTGTGAACCCTTAGGTAGTACTCCTGCTCTCCTCTATCACCTTAACCTCCCTTCCTGCTGGCAAGAGCAGGCAGCAACCACACTATGAAACCTGAGAGTCTGTATGACCTAAAATTCCAAGTCAGGCTTAAATAGCACTGGAGCATAGAGAGCTGTGTATTTTATTTTTATATATATATATATACACAAGGTTTTTCTTCTTTTTATATATAAAAGACACAAGCTATTAATTCTACCTACCTCTTTTTTTTTTTGGTTTCATTTACTCTGAACAAGTAAAAACCATCATCCCAGGAACTTACAGCAAAGCCACCATAGGTTCCTGGGACCAAGAGAATCCTGTTCAGCAAGAAAAAAGAAAAGTATCTGGAAAAGCCCACTGTAAGCTGGGCAGTGGAGAGTCAGCAGTACATGTGAGAAAGACTCCAAGTCCCATTTGCTTGGAAGATAAGGAATAAGCAACACTAGTCTGAAAGAACTCAGATTCTACCTGCATGTAAATGCACAAGCAGTACCAATCAATCTCACAGACTTTTTTTAGTAAGAACTTTCAATAAACACACACACATATATATACAGCCTTCTCTTGCAGAGACAGTTAAGTAGTTTCACAATCAGGACAGGGCAGGCCAGTCAGCACCACCTGGCCAGTGGTTCACAAGGCACTGAAGATGCTCCTGTGTGCATGCTCATGGTTACTTCACAGTTTCTGAAAGGAAGGCCAATACGTCTTGGAGACAGGCTCAGTGCAAACAGTGTTGTGTAACAGCTGTGTCACAGGTAAGGGAGATGAGAGGGAACAGCAGGGAAAAGAACAAACATAAACCCTCTGGAGATTGCCAAAAGTGTCTGCGAAGAGTGTCCATCCATGGTAAGTCCAGTCAGAATTTGACAGAGAAGGAAGTCCCACATGAGCAACCCTTCTCTGCCTGGGGGTTGCTCACCACCTGGAAGGAGCTTCGGATCAGCTCTTGGCTGAAATCCACCATGGATCCTTTCACAAAGGCCAGGCTGTCCACATCCACAACCACACGGGCACCACCTTGTTCAAACACCCTGCAAAAAAAAGCAGCATATTAAACCGTTAACTGTGCCAAAGACCTTATAGAGAGGCACAACCTCAGCATGGTCCTTCTCTTACAGGCTTCTCTTCAATGCAAGATACTATCATGTCACGCATACCCCTCCTGCCATTTTTGCCAAGAACAGTAACACCCAACCACCAAAACGTCCCTTTGTCCTTGCCTGTCATCAGGATTGATAACTGTGTCCAAGGAAAACTTGTACTGGAAGCCAGAGCAGCCACCTCCTTCAACCTGCAGCCTGAGAAACTCTGATCCTTCTGCAATCTCCAGCAGCCTCTGCAAATAAAAGGAAGAGGATTAAAAGGTCTGCTGAACAAACTAGTGAACACTCAAACGTCTCCTCTGCGTGAAGGCAGGGCAGGCACTATAGAAATCCTCCCAGAGACACCAGACCCCTCCCAGAGTCCCCACCTTCACGCAGCTCTCGCTGAGGAAGATCTGTCCTTCGCTGGGGCCGCTCTCCGTCGGGCCCGGCTCGGAGAAGGACGACGCCCAGCGCAGCAGGGAGCCAGCTGGGCGAGCAGGGCCAGCCGGGGCCCTCGGCAGCGCTCGGCCTGGGCACGGTGAAGCGGAGCACCGGCTGCCTCGGGAAGAAGAGAGAGGGGGGCGCCTCAGAGGGGTCCGCGTCGCCGGAGCGGGCGGCGGGCCCGGCCCCTGCAGCCACCACCCCCTGCCGCGCAGCGGGGACATTCTGTGACCCCGAGGGAGGGTGCAAGGGGCCGAGTGCCCAAGGGAACGGTACCTCGTCCGGCCGCCCAGCGCCAACATCCACGACCACNGCGGCGCGGTGGGCCTTCGCGGGCCGTGCTCGGCTTCGGGGAACGCGTTACAGGCGCTCAAAGGCACGAAACTGCTGTTCGCACTTGGGGGCGTTTGCAGCCATGAAGCAGTGAAGAGTAATAAAATAAGCAGCGAGCGCTGTCCGTCCGCGCATGCTTGTCCCGGGGTTAGCCGTAAAGTTATCCTGAGCAGAACCCAGAGAAGGATCAAGGTGCCGCTGCAGGGGAGTTGGGTAGGCTGAAGAGCAAACACGGGGCCAGGGATGAGGGGTTTTAGGGTTTCTCCGTGATTCCGGCTTTTCTGGTTTGCTCTCCTTTATCAGGTGGAGGCCAGTCTTCCCTAGTTCGAGCGCTTGCCCGGCGCTGCCGGCTGTGCTCAGCCTCACACCCGCACTGTCCCTCGCCTCGCACCGCAGCAAGGGTGGGAGGAGGCCCCGCTGGGCTCACCCGACTCCAGGCAGGCCCCTACGGCCAGCCGGGACACGTTGCCCTCCCACGGTGGTTTAAGCTCCTCCTGATCGTTTGCCGTGTGACAGTGGCCTGGCCGGTCGATCACGGATGCGCTCGCGGTTAGAAGCCTTTATCTCTTTGTTCCTCATGTGCTTCTGGGGGAGGAATCCTGTTCCTCAGCCCTAGCCAGGCCTGTGGAGAGTCATACAGTGACTGTGTGAAAGACTGGTGGAAGAAAACCTGTCATCCCAGCAGGAGGGGTTGATTTACCGTCAGGGGACTTCAGGACTTTGTCATAGTTTGCTTTCTCACCATCCTGCTCCAAGCAAAGAGATTCTTCTGTAACCAGGCTTTTTGTTCCACCCTGAGCATGTAAATAAAGACTGGTTTGAGCTGTTTAATTTTGCCTACTCTTGGGTTAGCTTTAATGATGCTAGGATAAAGCCAGGAAAGTACCACAGGCAGGGTCCCAAGAGGAGTGGTACTAATGCAGGCACTCGCAATAGTTGATGAATCCTCATCAGGCATATCGGAACAGTGAATGTTTAAATAAAAACATACGGGAGTGTTTTTCAGTTATTATCAATGTGGCATCCCAAAAGCTGACAACTTTGGAGGAGGAGATGAAAACCTCCTTGGGGGGGAAAGACAAGGAGGGATCATGCCTAATTTCTTTCCATATTGCATTAGCTTTCTTTCTCACTCCTGCAGGGTGTGTTAAATTGATCTTGCTGCATTTCTCCATGTTGTGGCTGTATTCACTGTGAACACCTTTTGGAGAATGGATGTAGCCCCAAAAAACAGGCACTTACTTTGGAGTTGCCTTCATTTTTACTATGTTAAAGTGACAGAAAGGTGTTAAGTGATAGAAGTGTGGCAAGCAGCTTCAAGGGTCTTTGGGACATTGCTGGAATGGTTACTGCAGACTGAAAAAATGAGGAAAAGGCCAGCTAGCGTCACTCACAGTTAATATAATTCATAATCTGCTGTGCTGAGGAGAGACTCATGTTCTGGGGACAACTTTTTGGTGTGACAAGGGGAGGTGGGAGTAACTAAGGAGAGCAGTTATTCCCTTGCGTCTCTTATCACTGGCCATTTTTTCCTTCAGTCAGCTATGGGGTACAGGGATGTTTGGTCCCTTTTTTTCATGGAGTTATAGTCTAGTTTTTCTTCCTTCTTGGGTTCTGATTTTGTTGGCCATCTTGTTTCTGATAGGTAGACATAATCTGTTTTTAAGTTTGTGTTTTGATTTTCTGTTTTTATTCTGGTTTGTGGTGTCTTGGTTTGGGCAGTTCCTTTAGCTCTCTTTAAGCACACTGTATTGAAGAGATTTATCTGAGAGTTGAATTTTCTAGATATTTTGCTCATTTCTCCTTTGCAATATGATGCTAAAATCATCTTGTATCTATTTTGAAGGGAAATGAAACTTGTTTCAGTGCTTCAGAAACTGGTGATAATAAAACCTCTGGTATGGTGTTGAATGCGAGAGTGGATGTGGTGAATTTAAATGTGAATTCTGACGATCTGTAGCAAAAGGAGTATGTTCTGGCTGAAAGAACAGTTAAATTGATTAGTCTCTGTATGTGGATTTTCTTGAGAACCTGCCTGCTGTATTCACTGACACTGTAGTGCCTGCAAGCGCATCTGTTTACTGACCTGCAAGTGCTGTGCTTTAGAGGGCTCTGGATTAATCACGTGTAGATAGCTGATGAAGTGGAACTTCAGGCTTTTTCCTCGTGTAATAGAGTTGGTTGAACTACAAAAATTAACAAGTCCAGTATCAGTCTTGCTGGAGAGAATTTGTCTGCTAGCTTTCTTAGCCTTTTCCACTGGTGTTTCTGCACTGCAGCATAAGCTCCCTGTGATGTTGGTAATCTGAAAGGACCTCCATCTGCAAAATAATGAGATCAGCCTGAAGTTGATTTGAATCTTTCTTAAGCAATTTTTGGCCCCAAGGGAACCTGGAGCCTTATGCCTGTTATCAGATGTCACAGGGGGCATGTGCCTAAAAGCAAGGTCTGTTTGGTCCAAGATACTTGTGCTGCCCTGGGGAATTTAAGCTTTAGTAATGTTATTGCAAAACTGACACCATAGTCATGTATGATATCAGCTAAAAACCTTGGGCAGAAGGTTTCTGATTCTTTCTTCTGTAAAGGCCTTGGCTGTAGATTTACAGACTTACACTTATTAGGCTTTTTACTATTCCAGTTTAGGATGCAGGGAGGGAAAATGTTAATTTTGATCCCGGATGCAATGATTTTTAGATCAAAGTCTTTGAAATATGTGTTGACTTGTATGTACATAGTCACTGTCATTGTGTAAAAGCATCTGTGAAGCAAAGATACATGGTGAGTTGTTTCACAGGGAGGCAACCTGATTTAATGGACTGGGGAATTTGCTCCCAAGCAAATTCCAAGCACTGCTTATCCTGTGAATGTGTGACAGCGCTTTATGGTGTTACTCTGACTTGACTGCAGTTCTGTTACCAGCAGTCAGATAGGCAGCTTTGTTTACCATCTTGTAAGACTTGAAGGATGGGGATAAGGGAAGCCTTTTGAAGGGCATGCTTTCCATGCGCAAGGAAAAGCCTTTATCTGGGTCAGTTATAAAGTGTGTTAGGTAGTGTTAAATACATGGTTTAGTCTCAGCAGGGTTTTTTTGAGGGTGCTTTGTTGTTTGTTTGTTTGTTTGTTTTTATAGGGGTTTGGTAAGCATCCTGTTATGCATGTGTCTGGAAACTGAAAGCTTAGTTGAAATCTAAAAATAAACCATTAAAAAGCCCCCCACCTCTTTCTGATGTGAACCCTTTGCAGAGGGCCTGAGCAAAGCATGGGGTGCCACCTCTGAGTCACTTGGTTGTACAGCTGCAGCTGAGCAGGCAGACACCTCACTGGGACAGAGGTCTGAAGTGGGGACGCTGTGTCAGCTCTGCCACATTCCTATCAAATCAGCACTCACGTGCCTCTCTACTGTGTTCTGACATGATCCCAGAAAGGCTAAAATTTGCTACCATGTGAAATTGGTGAAAAGTTGTAAACTTCAGCGTGGGTCAAATGCTTTCTGAAGCATCATCTGGTTTGCCTTGACATCCACAGCACAAAGCAGGGAGTCTCTAGCAATTCACGAGTTTGAGAAACAGAACTGACGTGTGTGTGCTCTGTGAAAGGTGGCAGCCATGCCAGGTACTCAGCAGATATAACTCTTGGCACTCATGTTTCGCAAACAGCTTTCAACATGCAGAACACGAGGTATGGGATATGTACGTACAAGGCCACAGACGAGTCTACTACAGCAGCTTTGTGGGCGTTATGTTTTATCCCCTTTCAGTAGGGGCAGCGAAAAAACTTCCCGGCCCATGGCACTGCCTGTATCTGAGTCTGTCCTCCGGCTGCTGCCTTTGACACTGACTGCCCCAGGACAGCCCGGGAGTGGGGATGTCCTGTGGCAGCGCTTTTGGAGACTGTGTCCGTCTGCCTGTCCAAGGGCTGTAGTTCCAGCACAGCACCACCACTCCCGGGCTGTCCAGTCGTCCCCTGTCACGACGGTACTCCCACCGCCCTTTTCCCGGCTGCAGCCTTGCCCTCGACCACGGGGGCGGGCGCTCCCNGACACCGCGGAGCCGCCGCTGCTGCCGCCGCCGTGTCCGCTGCTGCTGCCGCCATGGTGCCGTCCCCGCTCGCCCTGCTCCTGGCGCTGGGCGCCGCCGCCACCGCCCTGGCCGAGCCCCTCCGCTTCGTTGACTGCGGTGAGTGGCTCTGGCCCGCGGCCGCGGGGCAGCGGGAGGAGAGCAGCAGGCGGAGACGGCCCGATAATCCCGACTCTTCCTTGCAGGTTCCATAGACGGCAAAATCCAGGAGGTGAACGTGAGCCCCTGCCCCACTCAGCCCTGCCTGCTCCACAAGGGGACATCCTACAGCATCAACGTCACCTTCGCCAGCAGTAAGGAGCACATCCCCAGCGGGAGTGGGCAAGGGCAGGTGATCTCCTCTGTGTCCCACTGCTGGGAGGGGAGAAGGGCGGCTGGAGAAGGATCTGGGTGGGAGGAAGAGTGTCCCTTAGTTGTGTTCTTGCAGCCTCTGATGTATGTGAAGGGCATGTGTGGTATACGTGTGTTCTCTGTGTTTGGCAGAGATCGAGAGCCAGGGCAGTAAAGCAAGGGTGTATGGGGAGATGCTGCACGTGGACATACCCTTCCCTATTCCTGAGCCTGATGGATGCAAGTCCGGGATCCAGTGCCCCATTCAGAAGGGCCATTCCTACAGCTACCTGAATAAACTCCCTGTGAAGAGCGAGTACCCCAGTGTAAGTATGCAGGCGGCTGGTCACCTTCTCAGCTACTGCCTATACTGGAGTAGTGTCACCACCTGCCTTTAAGGGAAGACACCTTGTTCTGTTCTGGTGAGACAGAGTAGACTCCATAGACGGTCTGGTGCTCTTTTTGCTGAATGACTCTAGTTTCAAGTTCCCACTTTGGGACAGGCCCAGCAAAGGAAGCAGCCTAGCTCCAGCTGCTGAGAAGTGGCTTCAACCGCTCCTGTATCTTCCTGTGCCGTGCTTCCCACCAGAGCCTGCTGCATGCAGCTGAATGCTCCCAGACTGGGTGTGCTTGACTCTGGAGTGCAGTTCAGCTAGGGATGCTGCAGGCTGTTTCCACTCTACTTTAGCAGGGAGTGGGAATTCGAGTGCAGCATGCGGAGATCTCCTGTGTCATGTAACTGGG
Source organism: Ploceus nigricollis (assembly GCA_013399945.1). Lineage (NCBI taxonomy): Eukaryota > Metazoa > Chordata > Aves > Passeriformes > Ploceidae > Ploceus > Ploceus nigricollis. The sequence continues at coordinate 133,697 of VXBC01011111.1, forward strand.
CGCTCTCCATCCACAGATGGTGCTCCAGGAATCAGTGCATGAGCGTGGCCCACCTACTGCATTCAAGGACAAGGCCCCAGCTCTGTCCTCTTTGTGCAGAGCTCCCAGGACCTCCTTGTTCCCACAAAAGTGATAACTTTCCTCCCCATGCCCCTGCCTTATAAGATTTCCTGAATGTTCTTATTTCCCTCTACTTCTCTCTCTTTCAGATTAAACTGATTGTGAAGTGGGAGCTGGTAGATGACCAGGACCAGATGTTGTTCTGCTGGAAGATACCAGTGCAGATTACTAGCTGAGGAGCTCTGCCATTAGTAGGGCTTGGGGAGGGGAAAAAACCAGAAACAACACAGGCCAAATTCTTTTATATAATAAACATTTCTTACTGCTTCCTTCAGAGCTCTGCAGCATCTGAGCAGCCACCACTGTATTCCTTGCAAGATCAGCCCCTGGCAAAGTGCTCTTAGTGTGTTTAGGTGACACCCCTGGGGTGTTCTCCTAGCAGCTCAAAGGGCAGCAGTGACTGCTGCAGGAGTGACTGAGCATCATCTTCCAGCCACTCTGTGGAGGCAGTTTATCTGTTAGACATGGAGCTGTCTGTCCTCACAAAGGAATTTGTCAGTGATGAACCTGGCTATTGTCTGAGCTGCTACTTGGTAACCCTTCAGTGCCTCTTCTAGAATGCCGGCTGCATCCACCCTCCTGTGTTTCTCCTGCTCTGTTGTGATCAGGATGCCCCTGGGACCTGCATTTGCTATCCATGCAGCTGAAGCAGAGGGAAGGAGAGGAGTCTTTCCCTGAGCTGACAGCCTGCTATGTCCTGGGCTTCTGCTCAAGCCAGCAGGACTCCAGCTGGGAAAACTTCCGTTTTGTGGATACAAAGCCAAATGGTGTTCAGTGTCTGTGCAGGGATGATTCTTTCTCTAACCAATGGTTTGCACTACTACTAACTTGGAGCTGCTGTGAGCTCCTGAATCTCTTTTTATAACTTTCCTTTTAATAAAGGCTAGACAAAATCTGCTTGTGTTGTATTCTGTGAGTGAAGAAGATCAGGAGGAAAAGCAGAGTGGCCCAGGCACCTGGAGTGGCTGGGATTCAGCTGGTCTTACTTCTTAGCTGAAGGCATGAATAGAGGTGGTATGCTGGCCTAAGTGTGGGTGACCTGGAAGCAGCCAAACATCTCTGTTGCCGGTATCCAGCTGGCAGTGCTGGCTGTGCTCCTGCCTTGCTAGTCCTATGCAGGCTTGAAATTGTGCAAAGGCTCCCTGAAGAGGTGGTGACATAGAACATAGCCTTGCTTGCTGCAGCATAGGTAAAGGTCTTCATACTGAGGGCTCCACTCCCAGACCTGCCGGAGAGCTCTTACCAACTGCAGTAACCTATACTATCTCACGTGGGAACTGCAGCCCCCTTGTGTGAGAACAAGGCAGAGTGTGAACAGCTACAACTTCTGTGCTGTCTGCAGGGACTGGAGTTGGCTCCTGCCACTGGTGCCGGGCTGGGGATTTGGCCTGGCAAAGCTCTCTACTCTGGTTTGGGAGTAGGAGGAGGCCATGTGCTGCTGAGAGGGCTAAGAATTGGCTTACAAGTGGGATGGCTCTGCCCTTGGCAGAGGCAAGACAAGCACAGTTCTGACAAGCCCCAGTGTCTTGAGCCACAGGGGCCCAAAATAAATGTTTTATTTAACAACATGAGAGAAGTTTCCAGCAGACTCAGTTAAAAAAAATAACCACCAACAACTTTACAGAAAGGAAGCTGGACCTGCTCCCCCTCCCCCTGCCCAGCCAGCATGGGGCACAAAGTATAGGGCTAAAGGCCACAGGGAGAGCTGGCCCTGGGACCCCTCAGGCCTCTTTCCCATGCCCCAAGGTTAGGCAGCAGCTCTAGAAAGCTGGGGTGGAACCCCCATCTTAAGCTCTGGCGTGGGGGCTGGACGTTTCACAAGGAGTGGGGCCAGCACCTGCGGTGTGGGTAAGGCTTGTCACTATGTCAGTGCAGCAGTGGCAGGGAGATGAACCCCCTTTCTTGGCAGGCTGAGGGGGACAGGCAGGGGCTGTGTGGCAAGGGAAGGTGTCCTGTGAACCTCCATGACACAGGGCAATGTGACAGGTGCTGAGGGCTGGGGTGGGCTCTGCTGCAGGAAGAGCAGGGGCTGGTAGGGCCAAGAGGGGTACAGAGGCTGGGAGCTCAGCCCTGACCCATAGAGAGAGGTGGTGGGGAAGCTGTGCACTTCGAAGGCGAAGGAACAAAGAGCCTCGAAGCACCCACAGCCGTGGGAGGCCTTTCTCTGTGCTCCCAGGTCCCAGAGCCATGTGCAGGGGAGCACCCTCACCCCTGCTCTCCTAGAGCTACGCGGCTGCTGGGTTCTGGGCTGTCTGAGGCACGCAGTGGTGTGACCGGGCCAGGGCCACGTAGCCCGGCAAGCATTGGCAGCGGTAGGAGCCCTCGGTGTTCTCGCAGGTGCCACCTCGGCACAGGGGCTCAGCATTGCCCACTTCCTCACACTCGTTGATATCTGCAAGGAGAAGGATTGGGCTGAGCTGGTGGCACAGTGAGTACTCCCAGCCCACAGCCATCTCCTTGTGCCCCTGCTGTCCCCCCTGGCCCTCTCACACGGGTTCTGCCTGCCCTGTCTCCCAACCAGTACCTTCAGGATGTCCACAGTGACCCCACCAGCCTTCCATGCCCTCAGCATATCTGCAGAGCATCTGTAGTATCCAAGGGTGGCATCCCCAGTATCCTTCAGCACAGTACTGAACCCTGCCCCGTGTACACCAGATAAGAGCCCCTCCAAGCTCTGCAGCTGGTGACACCCCCTGGTCAGCAGCTTTTGGCTAACAAGTTATAATAGCCTAAGATCTGGGGAAAAGGCCGCTTCTAGCCTTGGAAAATGCCCTTTTCTGATCCAACAAGGTCAACCAGGCAAATGATGGTGGCCCTGAGAGGCCGGTTATCATCTCCAGGACCAAAACACAGAGGGACTTCGTGCTGCACAAACAACAGCTTATTTTATTAACCTGCAAACTGTGCCAAAGGGCTCAGTTGGCCAGTTCATCAGGCTGGAGTGTGCATGTGAGCCCTACAGCAGCTGCCCTACTGTGACAGGTCTGCTCTGGTACATGTACTCACCCAGACACTCTGCCTGAGATGCACCAACTTGTGGTGGGGCCATGAGCAGGACAGAGCACCCATGTACAACCCCAGAACTGCTGTTTGCACCCACAGGTGCAAACAGAGCCCAAATCCTCACCTACCAAGGCAGGCCCAACCCCTCTCACCACAAACTCCAGACTCAACCCCCACTGATCAGCAGGGAGTGGGGAGCAGCTGATGGGTTCAGCTGGCCACCCAAGGGAGAAAGAAGGCCCCAGCAGTAGCCAATGGACCCTGGGAGGACCAAAATGCTCTGTCACCCCAGGGACCTTGGATTATCTCTAGCATAGGTGAAGGGGGCCATCTGACAAAGAAAGAGAAGTGCAACCCCAGGGAGGGATGCTGGAAGCAAAATTTTAAGGGAGGTAAGAGAAAGCACAGCAGTCACAGGAGGAAGATGGAGAGGGGAAACATGAGAAGACAGAGCTTGAGGAGCAAGGTAGTCTTCACGCACAGCCAAACTAATTGTTGAACTGACACTGTGGACTCACCCTAAACCTCAGGATCAGACATTGCCATGAACAGGGTGGCTTGCCCAGAAGCCCAAGGAGAAGCCAGGCACACAAGGGAGATGTGCAGCCTCAGAAGCAAGGGAAACTAAAGGCTGAAAGAACAGACAGGCTGGTCTGGCCACCAAATTGAGAGGAGAAATGAATCAAGGACACTTTAGCCCAGAGAGACCCAAAAGCCAGAAGCAACAGTGTAGTGTTGCTAGCAGTCTACACCAAGTCCTGGAGTTTGCCCACTTGGGTAGGGGTGGGGACACCCAGCTCACCATACAGGGCATGGACTGGTTGTTGCCATACAGAAGTGAGAGAGGAAGTGCTGCAGCAGCTGCAGGAATATTCTAAAGGCCTGAAGTCAGCAAGGTAAAAGCATGGTGATGACTAAGAAACAAGCAGGAGAACTGAAAGGAAAAAAACAGGCTCCAGTGTAAAATGAGGGCTAGTTAGTTCAGGATAGAAAAGGCAACAAGCAAAGGCTCCATAAATATGTTAGCAGGAAACAATGGGGAATGTCAGTCTATTTCTTATCAACAGAGAAAACAAAGGCTAGTCGAGCTGGCTGGAGCAGCTAACATGGGTTTTATTCCAGCCATCATAAAAACACTCGTGGTGATCAGAAAGGGCACAGACCATGTTTGAAGTGTTTAAACAAGGGTGCAGGAGCACAGGGAGGGAAAGGTCACACTGTGATGGAGAGGTTCAACAATCAGTTACATCCATAAAGGTTTGCAGCAACGCAAATTCACGTGCTTAATGCTGCCTGCAGTCCCTGAAAAGTTGACAGTTCTCTCAGAGATGGGAGCATAAAGGAGGCCTCAGAAAAGCAACAAAAGATAAATCTCATAACCATCTTCAAAAACAGAGAAGGGAAAATCCAGAATTACAGCCTGCTCACCCCTAAGCAGTTCAGGTTTGTGAGTGATTAGGTCATAACCCTCTAAAGACTAACAGGATCATTAAATAGCTGGTGGAGATCAGTTAAGGCCTGATTACATTAAGCCAATCTGGTTCTCTTCCCTGACCTGATAACTGGCCTGTCAGATAAGGGAGAAGTGGTGGATATGATGTGCCTTGGCCATGGTGAGGATTTCAACACACTCTCACATGACACACTCAAACAGATTGAGAAAATACCCTCTAGATTAAACTGTGGCAATTGCACAATGGACTGCACAGCTGCGCTCCAAAGACAATTAGCAATACCTGGCTGTTACAACAAAAACCCTTTGAAGCACAGGCTGCAGCAGTCTGTCCTTACCCCTACTCCATGCAAATGTTGTCATTAAGGTGGACAAAGGAAGAATCCCCATGCTTATAAAATATATGTGTGATGCCAGACTGCAAGCACTTTGCAGGGTTCAGACTTAGTCTGATAGAGTAGTGGTCCAAATTCAACCAGACAAAATTCACTGAAGGCAAATGCAAAGCATTATGGCCAATGAAAGGAGAACAGTGCACAAATGCAGAAGAGGGAGTAACATTGCAGGCTGCCATTTTGCACAGCTGCATTTGGGGTGGTATTGACCATGGGTTCTGTATGAAGAAACTGCACCATTGTTTTGTACAGTAAGGATGCCCTGAGTTGGAGTAAGTGCCATGCCTCAGGAAAAAGAGTGTCTTCAACTGCTCTCATGAGTGCCTGAGGTCTCAGCTGGCTTGGAGACATATAATGTGAAAAGGATGGAGACATGGCACAGGGATTTAGAAGAAATGCAGAGAGAAGATTTAGAAACCATGTCTCATAGGACAGGGTGGAAAGAGAAGAATTCCACCAGGGCAGTGGCAAATGTAGAGGACATTAATCACAGTAGCAATGCCTTGTGATGTACAAGAGTGGTATGAGAAGACAGGCGATATCAGCCGCTCTCGGTGATGCCCCGAGCTGCTCTTACCTAGCTGCCAGCAGAAAGCGGCCGGCTGAACTTCCACGAGGGCCCTCCCAGCCGTATAGGAAGGAATCGGAAGAGCGGGACTGCTCCAGCTGCCGTCCCGGCTGGCACCGGCAGGGAGCAGCCGCGGCCAGGGGACGCGGGGCCTCACTCACCCACGCAGGCCATGCGGGTCATGTCCAGCTGGAAGCCGTCGAAGCAGTCGCAGGTGTATCCCTCCGGGACGCGCACGCAGCGCCCGTTCTCGCAGCCGTTGAGGATCCCACACTCCTCTGCCTGCAGCCCCTCGAAGCCCTCGTAGAGACCTGGAGGGCGGCAAGGTGGGGTCAGAGCAGGGTGAGCCTTAGCCCAGTCACTAAGGGAATATCGGGCATGCAACAAGACAGTGACTGACCAGGACTGACTCAGGACTGACTCAGAACAGCCAGGAACAGAGCTTGCTCCAAGCCTGGAGCAGCCCGGCCAGGGTGGGAACTGCGAGGCAGTCCCCATGGACACAGTCTGGGTGGGGAGGCACTTCTCTGTGTCTCCAATACTCACCAGTTTGGCCGGGCAGGTAGCGGGGTGGCGACCGCGCTGGGCCATGGTGGAGAGGGCTGCCACGAAACTCACTGCTGGGTTCCCTCCGAGGGAAACTGGCGTCAGGGTTTCCGTACTCAGACTCCAGGTAGTTGTAGTAGGGGCTGGGAAGGCCGTAGTGGGGGTCTTCCAAGCCTGGTCCGTACTCATACCTAGGTCTTTCTCGGAGCTCAGCCCCTCTCTCACTGTCTTCACTGGCCCCATTACACAAGAAAGCAAAATCAGCTGCAGGTGGTGAGGAAAAGGAAGGGTCAGTGCAGCCTGGCTCAAGGTCCACTATATGGCCAGAAGGTGTGCATCCACACTGGGTCAGCTGAGCCAGCCTGCATTCAGTGCCCTCCAAAGCTGCAGCTCTGCAGTTTGTTGATTATCAAGAAGACTAGCTCCTGTCTGGGGCCAGCAGGTTCCTGAGCAGCAAGAACCCCAATTCCCAGGGTGCTCCCATCCCGGCTACCACTACCTCCTAATGTGTGCAGAAGCAGTGGGATGCACAGGGCAACTCTCCCCTCAAGTACCTTGGACTTGCTGCAAACCAATTTCAGGTACTTTCTACCCACTGGGGCAGCTCAGCCCTGGAGAAGTGTGTGTGGGGTTACCTACTCCTTGGGCTGGCTCCAGCAGTGCAGAGATCTTATGCAGCAGACCTGCATGACATGACAAGTGGCAGCCCAGCCCATTCCCACCTCTGCTGGAAGATGCTTGCCCATGCCACCCAGCTTACCAGAGGACCTGTGGGGACAAAGTGCACAGTTCTGGCCCCAGGCTTCGCCAAGCCGGCAGCAGCACTCAGTGTACGTGGTCTGCTGGCCATGCAGCAGGTCTTGGCAGATGTAGTCAGCAACGGTCTGCCAGCAGACGTCCAGGTGGATTTCATACTCCTCCAAGGCATCTGTGAGTGACACAAGCAAAGGATGCCATGGAAATCATCCAGAAGAGTGCCTGTCCATCTTGTCCCAAGAGAAATGACCATGTGCCCCACCTTCTGCCCCCTCCCTGCCCTGGCTGCAGCCTATGCTGGTGCTGACACACGTCAGCCAGACACCAAGTCCCCACCCACTGCTCCGTCTTGCAGGACCCAGCCATGGGGCAGGATGTGTGGGGCAAAGGTGTGCTGCAGTGGGGGATCAGGCTCACCTGCCCTGCTGGAGAAATTCACACACCGGTTGCCAGTGGCATCCAGCACAAGAGGGAGGCTGCAGAAGCAGTGGTAGGAGCCTTCTGTGTTCAGACACTCGCCATTGATGCAGTACACTTCATTCTGACACTCATCCTGATCTGCCCACACACAAGGACAGGGCAACGTTGCAGGGCAGACATGAGCAGTGTGACCCTTTCCCTGCCCAAACGGGGACCTCATGGCCCTCAGGCCCTCCTCTCTTGTTCCCCAGGAGGGTCCCAGGAAGGCTGTTACCTAGACCTGGCCCAGCAGGGGCAAGTCTGGGTGTAGCAGCACAGCTGTCCCCCCGTGTGCAGTGGGGTGCCCACTGCTCTTTGAGGCCATCTTACCAACACACTCAAGCCTGCTGGAGTCATAGAAGTATCCTGTACGGCAGAAGCACTTGTAGCCCGGCACCGTGTTCAAACACTGTCCATTACGGCAGAACTCAGAGCCAAATATCTCACACTCGTCCATGTCTGAAGGAGGGATGGAGAGAGGGCAAGTGTCTCAGGAAGCAGAGCCATGGAAGCAAGGTGGACTGGGTGCTATACCTGCAGAAAGCTGTCACAGCACCTTGCCTGGATCGCTGACAGGTCCCTGAGTGAGCCCCCCACCTCTCCCACAGGCCCAATGCTTGGGAGCAGAGGGAGAAGCACCCCCAGACAGAGCAGGAGGAGGGATGGTGTGAGCAGGACATTCACAAATAGGAAATTCATGTGTATCTTAAGCACACAACCCCCATGAAGGTGAAGCGCCAAAGACTGAGCGAGCTGGCCACTGGGAGATCTGATCAGTAACTGGAAGAGCTGTGTCTTAATGGTCCCCATCCCTGGTTCATGAGAGACTTGCACCAAGAAAGAATCACTGCCAGCAACGAGGCAGGACTGGAAGCAGGGGCACTTCCAGCTCAACAATACTGGCAGTCTGGGATTTCTCTGGAATGGGGAAAACAGCAGCAGGATGTTAGCATCCCCCACGATAGGCCTCAGGAGATAGTTTTGTCAATGCATTTTCATGCAGGGTTTTACATAGTGCTCTCCCTCTTCCCCCTGGAAGAAATGAAAGAAAATGGTGCTAGTACCTGTGAAAGAGACTTTTCCTGAGAGCAGATCTTCCTGGGGAATATAGCCCTTCCCAAGGGGGCAGATCTCTTGGTACTCCACTGACCAAGATACAGATGCCAAGAGGAGATGGAAAGAAAAGAAGCAGCTCGTTAGTGCAATCAAGGTGGAGCTGGCAGGCAGAGCACTGGCCCTGCCTGGTGTGGTGGGGTCACAGTCCTACCTGTGCCTGGGATGGGGCAGGGGTAAGTCTCACAGTTGTCACCCCAGGCTGCCCCCACAGTACAGCAGCACTCCTCCTTGGTGATGTTCTTGGCCAGGACGCTGTCACACAGGCGAACGTCACTGATGTGGTAGTAACACTGCTTGCGCTCTGCGCTGTCAGAGAGGTGGGCTGCATGTGTGTCGGAGCCCTCTAAAAGACAGCAGAGCAGGGACGGGATGGGGTCCTTGGCACCCCAATGCAGCATCCCATACCTAAGAGGTCCCAGAGCACACCCATCACCAGCAGCGTGGCCTTCTCAGGTTTCTCACTTTCAGGCTTCTGAGCGCTCTCCCGACAAAAACTTGCCCATTATCTGAGGAGGCTTGTACAGCCCTGTCAGCCCCTCATCTTTATCTCACCCCAGCCAGGGCTACCACGCTCCCGCTCTAGCTGCCACCCACGCTCTATTGCAGTTGCCTACTCACCCACAGCAGCTCGGGGCTTGCACTGCCCTGCCTCTGTGTCGTACTCCTCGTGGTCACTGGGGCAGAGGCACAGGAAGGATCCCTCCACATTCTCACAAAGCGCAGTTCCGCACACGGCTACCATCAGCTCACACTCATTCACATCTGCAAAGCAATGAGTAACAGTGGGCAGCAGGAGCCCTGCCTCTGCGTGGGCAGCCTGTGCATGGTCTGCACCATGAAGCTACCCTGCAGTAGGGAGACAAAAGCTGCTAGGGATGAGCTGAGAACTATATTCACACTGTGGCTCAACACATGTCTGGCAGGAGGCTCATGCCCTGCTCTTAGTGGATCCAGAGCCTGAACTCCAGCTTGCTGAAATCCAGTGGGTTGCTGGATCACAGAATCATCTAGGTTTGGATCACTCCAGTCCAATGCCATACTCACTTACAGGATCCCATCAGGCTGCTCAGAGCTTTTTCTTGCTGGGTCTTTAAAATCTCCAAGGATGGCAACTGAACAAACATCACAGGCAACTGTTCCACTGCCTGCCTGTCTTCACAATGAAAATTTTCTTTCTTATAATAACACCCTGCCTGTTCTCTACAGGCACCCATTAAAGCACCTTCAGTGCCTCCATCCCCCAAGGACCTCCTTTCCACCTGGACAGAAAAGGGCTCCATATTCACTGTTAAACACTCACTTTTTCAGAGCCTGGTCCTTTGCAATCCCAAAGATCTGCTGTGATAAGGGAAGGGGTTTTGACTCCATGAGCTGCCCTGTCCATGTGTGTGATTCTCAATGCGTGAGAGCAGTCCCTGTCTGTGGTCTGGGAGCCATCAGACAGCAGGGATGCCAGCCTGGCATCTGCCAATGGCTCTCCTTTACTGACTGGCAGAGTGATCGTGGCAGACTCACCAATGCAGTAGTGCCCAGAAGGTGAGCTCTCATAGCCACGGTCACAGAGGCAGCGGAAGGAGCCATCCGAGTTCTCACAGAAGCCGTGGCTCCCGCACAGCGTCTCATTGGCACATTCATCAATGTCTGCAGCAAAGCCAAAAACAATAATTGTCCTAGTCCCCACTCCTCCAAATGGACACCCCTACTCAGGCCCTTCAGCTCTGACCCCAAGATCTGGGACTAGAACAGGCATTCCCTTGATGTGAGGGACTGGGTCTGGCTGCTCCAGTTACTCACTTATGAGTGTGCATGTTAAGAGAAGCTTCTTGCAACACTGAGAGCCACAAATAAGCCATGTGAATAGAGCAATAGGGGCAGGGTGGGAATGGGAAATTGATGGGAAGCATGGGAGGTGACTGTCAGGGGTGGCTGAGGGTAGCAGTTTCCTGCAGAGGTGTAAAGGGATGCAGCCTACAAGCTCCAGCTGCTGCATGGAAGTTTTCTTGGAGCAATCAGAACAGCTGTGTGTCCACAGCCCACAGTTCCCAAGGCCAGGAGCAGCTCCATGTGCTAAGGCTGAGTCTTAGTGCAGCCCAGACCCCAGTGGCTGGCAGCAGCTCCTCCCTGCTGCAACCTTCCCTGAGCTGGGGGGAGCCTCAAAAACTGCAAGAACTCCTTTGCTCTTTCCTCTTTGCTGGAGCCTGGGCTTCAAACCCAGACTCACTGGCCTAGCATGCTCTGGTACCAGCAGCCTTTCCACTCACTCAGGCCTGCCAGGCAGGTGACTGGCACTGGCCCCAGCAAGCACAGCTTACAGGGAGCTGCGGTCCAGCCCCAAGCCTGGAATGGCTGTAACCTGCCCAGGACCCTCCCCAAGCGGAAAGCAGCACAATGCAGTGTCTGTTCCAGATGCCAGGAAGAGAGAAGTCTAGACGCAAGCAGGCAGTGCAGCCAAGAAAACAAATTCTCAGCATTATCTGCCTCTCCACCAGCCACACATTTCCTCCTCCTCCTTCTCCCCTGCGCCTCTGGCAGAGATGTTCCACAACCACCCTGTTCCTGCCAGGGTGAGGGACAGGAAGACCTAGGGCTGTACTCACCAATGCAGTCACCCAAGGGGGTCCAGTGGAAGCCAGGCTGGCAGCCCATGATACAACGGTAGGAGCCCAGGCTGTTCTGGCACCGCCACGTGCCACAGATGGCATCCCCATATTCTTTACACTCATCCACGTCTGCAGGGAGGAGAGCAAGGGGATAAGGATGGTCAGATGGGGACCCTGTTTGTTCAATGGAGCACCTGGGTCTGCTTCAGCTGGCCAGAGGCCTTGAACCAGTGCTAGTCCTCCTTACAAGTCACCAGCAACTTTGAGTGCTGGGAGCAGAACTGCCCTCCCCCCTGCACTGGCTTCATTTGTCCCCTCAAATTCTACGAGGCTGATCTCCCCAGCAGTGAGCTCTCACCCACGCAATCATCAGTCTCTTGGGAGTGTTTGAATCCATTTTCACACAGACATCTGTAGGAGCCTTCTGTGTTCAGACACTGGCCTTGCGAGCACAGGGACTTGTCTGCACATTCATCCACATCTGTGAAATCAAGACAAAAACATCAACCTGGATCTCACAGCAGGGCAGGAAGCAGAGGGCAGGACCTAAGGTATGTCCCTGCCACCCTTCAACTCACCTTGGCAGCTGACTCCGCCAGCCACATTTGAGAAGCCAGGAGCACAAATGCAGAAGTAGGATCCATGACTGTTGAGACATTCACCATTGGGACTACAGATCTCACTGTTCAGGCACTCATTCACATCTGCAGAAGGAGCAGAATCGGGACCATGCACCCAGCCCTGGGGTACATCCTTCACCAAAGCCACATAGATTCCCTGTTCCCAGTCTCTTACAGGCAACCCTCAAAGGGCTTCTGGCCCCTTGTTTTCTCATCATGGAAACAGAGATCTTCCCTGTCCATGGTGAGCCTGAATTTGACTACAGTCTTATGGATGTGCCATGCATGGTGGCATCACTTTCCTTGGGACCAGCATCCTCCCTGCTGAGAAAGAAGGGGGATCCAGTGTGTCCTGGACCCAGAGAGCTGCATGGATGGGGTTCATACCTTCGCATACGGTGCCATTGATGAGCTCAAAGCCAGTCTGGCAGTGGCATTCATAGGAGCCCGGTGTGTTTCTGCACTCTCCCCCCAGGCACTGGACAGCAGGGTCCTCACACTCATCCAGATCTGCCAAGAGGAAGGGCACAGCACAGAGTGAGGCCCCAGCTCTTGCCACCACTGGAGAAGATCCTCATCCACAGAAGCATCACCCAGCTGTTGGCCTACAAAGTGGTTTTGAGCTGTCCTCCCAGACCATCTCATCACAGTGAGAAGAGGGTAGAGACTCCCTGTTACCAAGGTGCGCAGATTTAGCCCAGACTCTTCACTCCCTTCCATCAGAGGGACCAGCAAAACACTACACCAGCACCAAGTCAGTGGTGCCCAGTGACAGGACCAAAGGCAAGGGGCACAAACTGAAATACAGAAGGTCCTGCCTGAACACTCTCTTTCTGTCACAGTGGCAGAGCACTGGCCTAGGTTGCCCAAAGACATCGTGGAGTCTCCCTTCTTGGAGATACTGAAAAACTATCTGGGATGTAGTCCTGGGCAGACAACTGTTGGTAGCTCTGCTTGAGCAGTGTGTTGATGAGAGGAACTCCAGAGGTCCCCTCCAGCCTTAGACATTCAGTGATTCTGTGAGCACAGAGATACTGCTAACCCCAGTGTCTGTCTCCAGCAGAACTCTGCTCTGCATACAACAACCACCAAGAGGCCAACTCAGAGTCACAGTTGTTGACAAATCTTCCCTTCAGCCAACTGCACAAGAGCAAACATCAGCAGAGCAACACAGCACCAGCCCTACCTTCCGAGGCTCTGCTTTCTCACTTGCCAGACTTGTCTATAATGTCCTTCTCGTGGAAGAGCTGTCCAGGGGCCTACAACAACTCTTACCCAACTGCAGAGCTCTCCACAAACCCTCTCTCACCCAACTCTCCCAGGCCTTGGTCAGAATCTGCTGGCACTCTGAAGATTTTTCTCACAGCAGATGAGAGAGGGATACCTTCCCCCGCACAGATGGCTGCAAGATGCCAGCAGACTGCCTGCAGCCCTTGAGGCAGGGGCAAGCACGGGAGAACACTGCACTGACAGGAGGTAAAGCCCTGAGACAGGCAGCTCCTGAAGGTAGGGAGGAAAACTTTCCTCTTTGCAAAGCACTGAGCATGCCACAGGCACAAAGAGCATCGCTCCCTACCACCTCAGGGCAAGATTCCCAGCTTTTCAGTCTCAAAGGGTTGCAAGAAGCAGTATTATTGAATCCTTCTGGAGAGGAACCAAAATCTAGTTTATTTACAAAAAAACTATCACAAAACCCTTATCATGTTTCAAATATGAAACCTAAATCCACAGACAAGGCCACCAGCCAAGGCAGGGAGGAACATACCATCCTGCCATCAAGTCAGTGTGACCCAAACAATATCAAACCCTGATAAGATGCCCTCATGAAATGGCTGGGGCAAGGTGGCTGAGATGGGGCAGTTCATGTGGAGTCTTGGGAAAAGGGGAGGGCAGATGTAAGGCATTAAACCACGGCTCTTCCATCACACCCAAAAATCAAATGCAAAATAAGTCCATTTCACACTGGCTTTCTCAGACATCAAAACAGAGAATTAAGGGAGGAAAACTTCCCTCTCCTCCCCTCCTAGAGGCCCCATACAGGGGGATCCTTCTGAGAGTCACATCAAAGACAAGATCTTCTATTTGCCAGCTACGTGCAGGCTGCAGGGCTCTGCAGTGCTCCAGAGATAAATTCTCAGCACGTGACCATTCTTTAAACAAATACCTTTGCCAGCTCTGCCCCTTCCCTTCCTTTGCTCCAAACAGGGAATTTGCATCAAGCCATCTCAAGCCCAGGATATCCCCCACAGACAGCCATCAGAGATGGAGTTTTCCTGCTTGTGCTTGGGCAGTTGAGCTGTAAAGCTGGGACTGAGAACTCTCATATCTCAGCACTGCAACCAACACAAATCAGTGCTGCTGTTAAGTCTCCGCCAGCATTCCTGGCACAGCACAGACCTTGTTCTAAGCTTTCCCTTTTAAACATGTTCAAGTTTTATAAGGGGCTAGGGAAAAATGATGAAACCTGGGCGCTCACAGTCTCTCCATGGGCTGTGGACCCAAGGTTTTTTCTTCTGTTGAAGACCTACATTTGAAGTAGATGCACACAGTTCTGAACTAAAAGACACACAACTCTGCCAGTGTTTCCAGGCCTCCTGTACTCCTCTGGCTTTTGTCAGCATCTTCTAGATCATCACTGGTCCATGAGTCCTTCCCCCCATCCCTTTCCTGTCTGAGCAAAATCACCTTCCTGCTGCTCCAAGTGACATCTGCTCGCAGCCTTCCATACTCTCTGCTGAACAGGAAGCTTAAGAGCTGGAAAAGGATCGTGAGGCTAAAGAAGCCCTCCTGTCCCACCAGTAACCCAGCTATGGCAATGTGTCTTCCCTCATTTCCTCCAGAACCCGCTCCTCTGTTCCTGGAGATGGGATACCTTCACACATGCTGCCATCTCTGGAGACAGCATAGCCGGTGTCACAAGACATGCAGGAATAGGAGCCCTCAGTATTGAGGCAGAGTCCGGAGGGACAGGGAGCCCGGGCTGTGCATTCATCGATGTCTGCATAAACACATGAGGGAGAGTGGGATAAGAGGAAAAAATGCAGAACAACCATGATCAGGGGCACATGTGCTGGTGGAACCAGCCAGCATGGTGGCCAGGACTAAGGCAGAGCCAAGTGCTTAGGGAGAGCCTAGGGAACCCTCTGGACTGAGTGTGTGACACTTCAGAGTGTCTGGACACATGGCTCCCTAGTACCTTGGCAGCTCTTCCCATCAGGTGCCACCTCGTAGCCCCGGTAGCAGGAACAGCGGAAGGAGCCATCCAGGTTGACACACTGTCCATGAGTGCAAGTCCCCTCCACGAGACACTCATCCACATCTGTGTGATACAGCAGAAGGCAACATGGCATGGGAGGGTGCTCAGAGCAGTTCCTCCACACAAGCTATGACTGCAATATGCCCTGGCCAAACAGGCTGGCTGACTGCAGGAGAAGGATGCTGCCTGTGCCCCTGCTCCTTTTGAGGCTTACAGGGAGCACCGCCGTGGGGGGCAAGGGTGCTGCTCAGAGGCAGCCCAAATTTCTCACCAATACATCTTCCGTTCCTGGGGCGGTAGCCAGCCCCACAGCTGACACACTTGTAGGATCCTAGTGTATTGACACATCTCCCACTGGGGCAAGAGCTGGGATCCATGCACTCGTTGACGTCTGCCAAGAAACACAGTTCTTTCAGCTCCCAAAAGTAAACAGTGCAGCAGTCTCCAATGTGTCCTCTCCAGCTGGATCCTCAGAGTTTCCCTCCAGGGCACGGTGATACCCAATAGGAGTTGAGATGAGTCTACTGGGGCTTAGGCAAAATCTCTTATGGCCCCACCTATCCCTCAGGATCCTACAACCACATCTGAGGGCTGACATAAGTCAGCAGCTAAACTCATGGCTGCAGGGTGTTGCCAAGGCCAGGAATGTGCATGGGCAGAGAAAGGGATCAGAGAACATCTGTGCAGGGCTGTCTCATCAGGGCGTTTCATAACTATGGTTAGGATGCAACCTCCAGCTCAGTTGTCCTTAAGGCAAGTGCTTTCTGGAGGCTGTGTGGGGGGAAGCAGCATTCTGTGCATGCCTGTTTCCTGTACTGCCTCCTAAAATAGCCTCCACTCTGTGATGGAGATGAGGTACTGAGAAAGGGGAATCTTTGATCAAGCACAACATACATTGACAAGGGTGAAAGCTTTGAAGGGCCCAGGTCTTGTCATGTGAATGGGATGCAGTGGGGATGGGTGGCCTGAGTCTCTGCAGCCTGCTCTCCCTGCAGTCCACCCGCCAGCATGACAATTTTGTGACAAAGCCAAGGTGGCATGAAAATATGTAGGCATGTCCTTCCATAATGGGAAGCTGGAATGAGCTGGTCATTGGGGAACTCCATGGAGAGATGGGAGAGAATCTTGGGAGAACTCCATTCCCTCTGCCCAGGAAAGCCTGTTCCTCCTGCAGTCAAAGGAGAGGACAGGCAGTCCTTGGGGAGGGCACAGGGCAGACAAATGTGGGGGCTCCCTTACAGGAGGAGACACAGAGAGATGAGAAGTGTTTAGTCATGGATAGGGTAGGTTGGAGGGAAACCGGGAGCAGCAAGCTTTACCTTCACACTGTCCTCTGGGGCCCATGGCAAAGCCCTCCTTGCACTGGCAGTGGTAGGAGCCAGGTGTGTTGATGCATTGCTGTCCTCGGCAGATAGAAGGCTGCTCACATTCATCTCGGTCTGGCAACACACAGGGAGACAGTCCTGAGTCTTCCCCCACCAGTGTTAGGAAGGCTGGGTGCAGGAGGGGACCTGCTCCCCCTGCAGCTGGCTCTACCCAAGGGGTCTGTGCTGGGGCTCTCCTCTGTCCCCCACCTGCCCTAGCATCCTCCTAGCCATGAAGCAGTGATCAGGGCTGGCATCACAGACTCCTGCCTGGATCATCATGGGCAAGGTCCTATCCCTAAGAGATATCCCAGGAGAGAGTGATTGCCATGGATCAAGCCCCTGTCTATGGGCAGGCCTGTGGGGAGGGAGGATGTGCAGGTGTGCACATGTATGTGCACATTCATGAGAGAGTGTGAGGCCGAGAGAACAAAGAGGCCCTGGAGAGATGGCAGCTGAACACTACTTACCCTCACAGCTTTGCTTGCCCACAGACACAGCCAGGGTGTACCCAGAGTAGCAGAGGCAGAAATAGGAGCCCACACTATTGATGCAGCGACCTTTTCCAGCACAAGGGTCTTTCAAACACTCATCTTCATCTACGACCAGGCAGGGAAGGAAGACCAGCAGTCACCACCTTCTGCTTGCAGCCCCCTGCCAGCCCCGCAGTGCAGCAGTGGGCAGGGCCTCAGCAGAGCTGCCAGAAGACCTTCCCCCAACAGCCAGAAGGACTGAATGGGGCTGTTGGGGCCCAGAAGGCCGAGCAGTCAAACCATCAGTTGCCAACCTACCAATGCAGTGGAGGCGGCTGGGGTCCAAGGTGTAACCAGGGTGGCACAAGCAGCTATACCCCTCTGGGGTCAGAACACAAGCACCAGCTCCACAGGAAAGGGGTGAGGAGGCACAGCCACTGACCCCTGCAAAGAGAGAGCACAGGGTTGGGAGCAGCACCAAAAGGGTGCATGGAATCTAGTGTCTGCTTTGTGTCCCCAGCACCATACCAGGAGGCTGCTTTTTCCCTTCTTGGAGAGTGATCCTGAGCCTGCTCCTCTCCTTCTTCAGAGAGCCTGCACCCATGGGACAGCAGGGAGGACACAGCAGACCCTGCCATCTCCTCGGGCTCCTGTGGCCTGAGCTGGCATGCCCCAGTGCCGTATATTGCCTGCCTGCACTGCAGCCCCATGCCTTAAACTAGAACTGGCAGCAGAGCCTGACACCTGTGATGGCGTTCCTTTTGGGGTGACAGCAGGGCCCCCTGCCTCGCACCACCCTGCTAAGCCGAGCACAGGCAGCAGTGAAGGGGCAGTGAGGCTCCACACCCCCCTCGGCATAAAGCCAGCCGGGGGGAGTGAGAGGGCAGCCCAACCCCAAACAAAAGGCTATTGAGGAAGACGCATTCCTCGGCAAGGTGCCTCCGCCAGGCCTGCTCCCCAAGGTGCTCCAGCCCTCGGCGCAGGGCAGGGACCACACTCCCAGACACTTAAGCAACCCTGGAACAACAGTACCCTTGTTTCCGGCGCAGTAAACAAGCCGCCCCGGGGGCCACATGCCTCCCCCTGCGCTCCCCCTTCCCGATGAGTCAGCTCTCGCCACGGGAGGGGCACGGGGCCAAAGCCACCGGAGCGGGTGCGTGAATCCCCTCGCTCGACCGCCACTGCTGCGCCGGGCAAGGGAGCTGCAGGCAGGGGAGGACTCAGAGATACAAGCGCTTTGCTCCCCATACAGCTTCGCTCTTGTGACTCCCCATGGCCGGCCAGGTTTCCCTGGCTGGCCGTAGCTCCACCCAGGCTGGGACAAGAGTGGCAGGTCAGGGACTTTTCTTTGGGAAGTCAAAGGAGGCATGTGGGCAGATAAACAGACTGGTTAAGGGAGAGAGCCCCTGGGCAGAACTTAGGACATAATTTCGCTGTAGTACTAGGCAAAGAGAGGCATGAAATCTTCATGACTGGTGGACACACACCCACCTGCTGGCACCTGTGTTGGAGCAGCAGCATCCCAGGTGGCAGTGGGGCCAGGCTGGCGAGGACCACGCCAGAACTCCTCTTCCTCTGCTGTGGAAGAAGAAGAGAGGTAAGTCAAGCTACCTGATCCCAGGCAGAGATGACCACCCAAGATTTACCTGTGCTGGCTGTCCTGGCAACCACAGCACCAAAAGAGAACATAGGAAGAGGCTGCAGGGTGGTTGCAACTCTATCATACTACTGTTTAACACAGCCTCCTTCACCTTGCTGGATATTCATCACCTCCCCACGTTCCAATAGCCCCACATCAGCCACCCAGTGTGATTGGGTCCTCTGTGCTGCCCACAGCCAGCCCAGCCAGGAGCCCGTCCTGCCCAGCACTGAGGG
Organism: Ploceus nigricollis; assembly: GCA_013399945.1. Taxonomy (NCBI): domain Eukaryota; kingdom Metazoa; phylum Chordata; class Aves; order Passeriformes; family Ploceidae; genus Ploceus; species Ploceus nigricollis. The sequence continues at coordinate 152,301 of VXBC01011111.1, forward strand.
CTGTCATGCAGAGAAGGGTGGCCCTTGGGGCATGGCCTGAGCTCCCAGTCTCCCCACTTTCCTCACTGCCCCGTTCTCTTCCCCACAAGTGCCTTGCCCTCCCACCAGCCTGGCACTCACCTCTGCGCATGGCAGGCTCTGCAGTGGCATCAGCAGTTCCCTGAGGGACAGAAATATAGGATTCTTGTGCATGGAACTGGGATGCAGCACCCCTGTGACATTTTCCCACCCACTTCCTGGCTCCTCTTTCTCCCCAAGACTGCCATCCTAACAGGAGAAGCTGCCCCAGCTGGGTGCATTTGGCAGGGCTGCTCTGTCCTGAGCACATTATCCTGGGCAAAACACAGCTTCAGGCCATGCTCTGAGGGCCACCCACAGAGGGGCTGTAGCAGCACACTGTGCAGGTGAGACCAGGGCACTGCTACCAGGCAGGCACCTCGTCAAGGTGGCCAGGAAGGTCATCCAGGCACGGTAAATATTGCCACTGTCACCAGCAGCTCTGGAGGGCTGAGGACAGCTGCTGCTTTGACCTGCATCAACAGTGCTCCCTTACCAGAAGGGTGTTTTGTGCTAGAAGCTCTTTCTCAGCATCCCCTCCAGGCAAACCTATGGCTGCCAAAGGAAATGCTGGAGCACAACCTGAGTCCCAAGTCCCTGCTCCGTGAACCTTTCCACAATGGATGAAGAAAACAGGCAACTGAACAATGTAAGTTCCAGACTTCACATTTGGAAGCTTTGGTTCAAATTTCTGCCCTGTCCTGAGATTTCTCACATGTACTTGAGCCAAGTTACTTCATGTTTATGAAGCAGTGACAATGGCAGTGCTGTCCCTTCCCTCAGAGGTGCTGCATATGTCTGAGGGATGAGCTGATATAGCAAGAGGGCACAGAGAGATACACTCAGGAGAGATATGGTCAAACCTCTACTGACAGCATGGATCAAGAGGCACACATTTCTCAAGTGAGACTCAAATAAAGTCACACAGCCCTAGGAGAGCCTAGCAGCAAATCAGTCCCCAGGCTGATTCCATCCGACATGGTCAATTCACACAGCCAGTGCTGGAGGCTCCTGCCCTGACTGCTCCAGTGGTATTTCTGCTGCACCCACCTCAACACAGGGAGAGCTGGCTGTGAGCTGGGCTTGAGCAGGACACTGGGCTCCATGAGAGAAGCACACCTAAAGTTGACTGCATCAGTTCCTCTTATCCTGCTGCCCATCAGCCCTACAGCCAGGCCAGTCCGACAGTGAGTGCCTACACCTCAGCTGTGTAAATACAGCTGATATTAACTGAAGTTAGTGAAAGCAGAGCAAACTTGAATATGCAGCATAGACCAGAATTTCAAACCAAAGTTCTCCTTGATGTCCTTTTATAGTGGGATAGATCCTTGCTGTAATTCACCCTTTTGCTCTTTAGGACTGAGTTTATCATGGATAATCCCTCCCATCTAGAGCTTCAGTCTCTGTGAGATGCAGTGTAGACATGGCTGGAGCCACAACTCACATACCTGCCTGGCTGAACAGTAAAAGAGTGTAAGCAGGAATAGAATCATAGAATGGTTTGGGTTGGAAGGGACCTTAAAGATCATCTAGTTCCATCCCCCTGCCATGGGCAGGGACACCTTCTGCTAGACCAGGTTGCTCAGAGCCTCATCCAATTTGGTCTTGAAAACTTCTAGGGCTGGGGCCTCCACAACTTCTCTGGGCAATCTGTTCCAGTGTCTCACCACCCTCAGTAAAGACCTTCTTCCTAATATCTAATCTAAATCTCCACTCTTTTAGTTAATTTGTATGACATCCCCCTTCCAGCCCATCCAGCTACCAGTGATGCATCAAGCTGTAGCAAGACAAACCTTACTCACCTGCACAGCAGGAGAAATTTCACCTGGAAAAGGAAACAGTGCATGATGAGTAGAGAGAAGACAGATAGGTATCCTCCTCAAACCCTGACTGCCCTAACTTCACCCCACCTCTAAGTTCACCCTGCCGTTCAGTCCCTCAGAATTGTCTGCAAGAGCTTGTTCCCAAAGCCAACACACCTGGACTCCTGGCACTGTGCAGACCCCAGGAACAACTGCTCCAGCAAATACTGGCGCAAGCAGTCGGTCACACTGCCCTCCAGCTGGGCTGGACAGAAGCCCAAGGACTGGAGTGCTAGGTTTGCCATGCAGGCCTGAGGTCCTGGTGGAGGCAGCCTGGCCAGTCAGCACCAACTGCAAAGATGCAGTTGCAGGAGCCTGAAACACTCAACCTTCTCTCCAAAGACTTGAAGACCTAATGCCTCATGCCTCAGGTACACTACAGTCATACAGATGTAGGGAGCCCTTTGCAGCCAGAGGTTCATCCATGATATATGAAAGGACCTGTAAAGTTTTCCATCCTTGCTAGGGGCCCAGATAGAGCAGCTTTAAACTGTAGACCCCACACTACCCTGTCTTGCTGAGGTGCCAGGGTAGAGGAATGCCTCCAGGATGCTGCCACGCAGGCTGTCCTGCAGTTGCTGTCTCCTCGCTGTCCAGTCCAAAGTCCAGTTGCTGTTCTCTCCTTGCTCTTCTAAGCTGAGGGGCAGCTCTTCTGTCTCTGCTTTCCTCATTGACAGTCGGATATCAGAGCTGGAGTAGGTGTAGCCATGTCCTGCTGGGCAAATTTCCTTGAAGGCCTCTGTGAAAGAAAATCAAATCAAAACTTTAGAAAGCAGAGGTTGGAGGCTGGTAGAGGGATCACCTGGCTTCCATACCCTGACATGATAATGGGACAGTGGAATAAAGGAGTGAAGATGAGCAGGCGGTGAAGATGTGAGTGCGGGTGCCAGTTTCCCCAATCCTATAATTTTCTGTAATTTCTAAGGGTTAAATTCTTAAAGAAACACATCTCGATTGCAGTGGGTGGAAGTTTCAAGCAGAAGGAACTCGCTCACAGAGCAGGGTGGATTTCTCACAGGCATTCCCAGACCTCCAAAATGAAATCCCTTCCCATGGTCAGTACTGCTAGAAGGAGATCATGCCACAGGAAGGTCCAAGCTGAGCAAGGGAGCATATAAAAGCAAACCCAGAGTACCTCAGCGCTGAGCACTCTGCACAGCACTCAAGATACTCTGCACAAACCACCTGAACATTTATTTTTCCGGTCCCTGAGGATTTTTGTGCTTTCCCTTCCACCCAATCCCATGCTGAGATATTCAAACTCATCCTCACTTATCTTTCTTCCCAGCAAAATATGTAGGACAGAAAAGGGCTGTTGAATAAAGCCAGGCACATACATGGCTGCGTTCTCCCTCTGGTACAGGGTGGTTTCCCATCAGGGACTTCTCCACATTCCCAGTATTATCCAGGTCTGCTTCCTGGGTTCTGTCCCCATCTCACAAGACAGCATTTGCCCTGCTCAGCTCTGGGTCCTGCAGTTGTCTGTGTTCAGGCAAACCCAAACCCCAGTCTAACCAGAACAAAGCTGAAGCAGGCACACCTCACCTGAGCCGGGCATGGGGCACTCCTCGCAGTTCTCGCCCCACCCCTTGCCGACGCGGCTGCAGCAGCAGATCTGCTGGGTGATGCGGTGCGAGAGGGGGAAGGTGCACACGCCTCCGGCTGCCGAGCGGTAACACAGCCCCTGCTCCATCGACACCGCTTTGTCCGCTGAAACACAGCAGCCGTGTCAGTGCCGGAGGTGCCCCGAGCTCTCCAAAGAGAGAATGGGGGACACTCAGCTCTCCCCCTTGGCTCTTTCTCTGCTTGTGCCTCCCAGCCTGCCCGACGGCTGCCCTGTCTTCTCTCCAAGACACCCCCTGGCCATCAACCATTGGGCCTTTACCCCAACAGTGTCATCCCCAAGAAAATCCAGCTCATGTGGGAGTTCTCTCATCCCGGGGGGCTGTGTCCTCTGCTGCCACACCACACGCACAGTCCCTTCAGCCTCTTCAGAGACCATGCAATGTCCATGGAGAATGATAATGCATGATTGGGACCCATTCTGCACACAAGTGCAGACACAGCCCAACTCAGGTACACTCAAAGGAGATGTGAAGCACGCTGTGGCTTCCACTCAGCCATGGGGTCCTGCTCAGGTCCCTCCCCAGACTGAGGGGTTCCCTGGAGCACTTACAGATGCAATGGCTACGGGATGGGTCTAGCATGGTTCCAGGCTTGCAGGTACAACGGAAGCTGCCACGGGTGTTCATACACTCAGCATCTTTGCAGAGGCCCTGCATCAAGCACTCATTGATATCTGTGGAGAGAAGAGAACCTTGTGAGATGTGAAGAAGCTGAGGGTGAACTAAACTCCTTACCCAGTGCCTCCCACTCAGGTGCTGCAAACCAAAGGGGTCTCAGCTGGGCTGGTGTCCGAGACAGCCTCTACACCAAGCAGCACAGTGGGGACCTCTGTGGTGACAGTAGTCCCACATCTGCAGAGCTTGTTTGCTGCAGTTGCAGGATGGCTGGTGGATGACTGCTCTGCTTTTTGGTCGTTGTGGAAAACAGATGTGGCCGCTATGGTGAGCCACTCTGTCAGGGTCACTGTTATGGTTGTCTCATGCAAGCCAGGAATGGTGAGTCCTGTCCTTTCTCCTGATTCCTGGTACTGTTTCCATAGAGTTATCATCCACAGAGGATCCTTGTTGAGAAACTCAGTGCCAGCATGCAGGCAGGGCATTGGCAGATCCCATCCAGAGGCAGAGGGGTGGAGGGCCAGGCTGTGGCTCACTGCACCTTCTTCTAAGAACAGGGTGAGCAAGTATGAAGTCACCACGTTCAAGCCCTCCCTCAAGTTCTGCCTCTGCTCCTGACTCAGCACTCATCAGACACAGTCTTTGGGAAGGAAACTGGTTTATCCTAGGGCTCATCCATTTGGCCTGCAGTAAAGGCTTTCCTACAGCACCATGTAAGAATGCATGAGCTAAGCCAGAGAAGACAGGGATTGGCAAAAAGTGCATTAAGGGGAGCTGAGGGCAGTTTTCAGACGGAGTGTAAGGAGAAAGGTGTCCTCATGGAATAATGTAGCCTTCTATCTTTGCTAAAGAGCATGGCCCAGAAAAGTCAGAATGCTGATGAAATGTGCTGTGTCAGAAGGCACAAGCAGTGCAGGAAGAGCTGGATGAGACACCGAGCAGCAGGACTGGGAGCAACCTCAGCACCACCCTGAGACAAACCACAGGAACATATACTGCAAGCTAAGAGGTGAAAGCCATCAGTGAAAGGGTTCGGGGCCCACTCACTGCTCACAGGACAGCTCTGAGCTGCCAAGGCCAGGAAATGCCAACATGATGCTAGGCCAAAGACACAGGGCAGTCCCAGTGCCAGTGTACATGGCCCTGGTGAGACCTCAAGTGCCCTCAGAGCACCCAGTGGTGCTCTAGGGACTGTTTCAAGATGGATGGGGTCGAAGACTCAGGAACAGCTTTCCCAGCACTGCCTTATTCCTCAGAGCCAAAGCACTACTGCTTGGTGGAGTGGGCTGTCTTGTGATACACACAGCCAGCAATGACAGCTGAAGTTTAGACTTAATGACCTAGAGGTCCTCCCCAGTCCTGTACTCTAAAACTCCTCCATTCATCCCACCACTGCTCCATACACAGTTGAGACATACAGGGGCCATGAAGACCAGGCCAGAAAGTAAGTCAATCAGGGGTACCAACGCTACAGGGATCTGCAGAAGGACAGGGAGGAGTAGGATTTGGCTGCACAATACAGTGTCTCCTGCTCTGTACCAAGCACAGGAGAGAGTTCATGAGACCAGCCAGTGACCAACCCCAAATATGCTGGGAACCCCACTCAGAAAATACATTAGAGCTCTCTGGAGGAGCCTTGTGGCTCATCCCTGTCACTCCACAGCATGGTCAGAGTGTTACATCATTCTGATAGACCAACTGGACAAAGTGTTTGACTCCGTATGAACAAAGGGATTGAAGGGATTAGAGTAATGAGAGCACAAAACAAACAAGCACCAAAGGCTAGGCTTTTTATCCTTAATTTAAAACAGGGCCACATTCAGGCCTCATCCCAGCCCCCTCTATTCTGCTGTCAGCCACAGTGGAAGTCCCCACTGGGAATAAAAGCAGGCAGGTACACACTCCTGCCACCTGCAGCATGCCAGGGCTAGGGCTAGCCCACAAGAGGCCTCAGGGACCACAAACTGAGATCCATGTGCTGCCTCAGCTGCTTTTTTCCACCCCGCACAAACCTGCCAGTGCTCCTCAGAAACAGCCACACCGAGTCATGCAGCCTGTGGGGGAAAGGTGCAGGCTGGTTTACCCCAGTGCTTGGTCAGCAGAAAGGACTCAGGTCAGCAACAGACACCAAATATACATATGGTCTCCTAGGACTTATGGACACCAAGGTGCCAGAGTGTGTCATGTGTGGTGACTGCTCTGCATGCACACCTCCCTATCCCTGAGCTCCAAGACCTCTTTTCCTCATGTCTAGCAACCAAATTATCTCTTCCAGCGCCATCCTTCCTGCTAGTCCCAGCAGCAGTGGGAGGATCCCTGGCTGGGTCTGACAGGCACTCTCAGCTCAGACTCCTTGCAGCCTTGTTCTGCTCAATAGGATGCAGCAAGGAAAGGAAAGGAGAAAGCAAAGGTGAACCATTTCTTCCTCTGCTGGAAGGCACTAGAGAAAACCCTTTCTGTCCATACTGGACAGAGGAAAGTGGGTTTCTGCCAGGGTCCTCCTCCAGTCACAGCTCTTTAACAATAGCCCGCAAAGCCAGGTAGTCTCCCCTCCTACTTGGGCTGGCAAAAGAAGACCCCATGTAGCCTCTCCTACATCTGTCCACCAAATTGCTCACTCTGGACCCTAATGTGAGGTGCTAAGGCTTCCTGACACACATTCTGCTGCAACAGTAGAGATGGGAATAGCACCTTGAAACAGTATTGTCTGAAGAACAGAACTTCTCCAGTCCAGCTTACAAAGGAGCATCCAGAGGCACAAATCTCTGGTTCATGCTTTTTCCAGTGCAAAAACATCTTCCTAGCCAAATCCACACTGTCATCTCCCTCTGCTCCTCCCTGATCCACAGGGGACAGAAATCCAGAGCAGATCTCTGCTTTCTGACATGAGTCCCTCCAGCTGCTTTGTTCCTCCAATTTGTATTTGATGTCTCTGGGTCGCTCCTCATAATCACAGCACTGTCTGTGGCCACATAAGGGATGAGGTCTGAGCACCAAGCTGAACAGTTGTTGTGTTGTTAAAAGTTCTCCCTCAGGACAATGTGGGGAGGTTGAATCATTAATTAAGTAAGCATGGTGGAAAGTCCCAGCTAAAAGAGATGAGTCATTGGACTGCCAGCCCTGAGTTTGCTCCCTGCTGCATCTGTGAGATGACACCTCTCAGCTTATCGGGGATCACAAGAAGGGAACAATAAAATTCCTCTTTAGTCAGAGGACAGAAAAACACAAGCAGTGTAGGTCCAAGAAATGCTAAATAAACATGAACCAGAGTGAAAAGGAGAGATTGCTGCCTTCCTCATATGGAACTGAGGGACTACAGAAGTGAGAAATGGATCAATCCTGGCAGCATGGGGCAGGCAGGGGAGCCTAGCAGCATGAACAAGTGACACAGTCAAAACAGAAGGCATCGCTTTTATGGCACTCTCCCACTTATAAATGTTCAAACTGTCACTCTTCTGCTTGCAAATGAACAAATGATCAATCTGATAACCTTCATAAATATTTTTAGGAAACAGAATTTCTGTTGCTTCAGACCATGGAAGAAATGTTTTTACACTCACACTTAGCAGAGCATAAACACAGGTCCTTACTGGGTCAGTAGGACTAAACAGGGGAGTTTTCTTGTACTGGCACAACTATGTGCTCAGTGTGCTTGTCAGCGGAGTCACGTAGTCCTGTGTTACCTGGTTTTCTTTCATTCTTGATGAGAACATGGAGATTTTTATAAATCACATTCTTTGCAGAGCTATACCAGGGATTTAGACAAATGTATTTTGTGTAGATAATTTCAACTCTAACAGTGGATGTGAGAAGGAGAGAGACAGATGAAAGCAGCATCCTTACCTTGGCAGTGGCTCCGGTTCAGCCTTTTGTATCCCTGGGGACACTCCACCTGTCCATTCTCAATCACAGGGTGTGCTGGGAAAAAAAGCAAACAGTGTGGGACACTGGCAGTAGAGCCAGCCACCAGTGTCCTCCCTTCTCTGCCTTCCTTCCAGAAGGGAAAGGGTCCCTAGGCCTGCCTTGGATGGGCTTCTGATGAGTCCCAGGGCAGAGGGAAAGGTAAGAGCAGCCACGTTATTCATGCAGTGTCTGCTGCTTCTTGGCAAGTGCTGAACTGGTGACCCAGAGGTGCTGCCTGTGCCTCGTATCTACCACTGTGTCACTTTGTCTCCTTCTAGGTCAGTTTGGATAGCCAGGTGGCACATGACAAGGGAGATCAGAGTGAAAGGAATGGCTGAGGTCCTTGACAAGCTGGTGAAATAACAACTCAGGCCCTGTTTATTACATTTCTTTTTATACTGCATGTGATTTCCTGCCCCAATCCCTCTCATCAAAGAAAAATTCAGATTTCTGCTTTAAATAGTTTTGTGGGTTTCAAAATGTTCTGTAACACGCACAATTAAACCTCTCAAAAATTTTTAAAGGCAAGTAAAATGTGGCCCATAAATTCCTAGGAAGTCAAATTTAGGCACTGAATTTTGGAGCAAGGAAAAGGGAATCTGAGTGGATGGGCTGGGAAGTGAACAAGAGTGGGGTGGGGTAGGAAGAAGGGTACTTTGCCTAAGGTTGGGATTTTCCCGGGGTGGGGTTTCTTTTAAATTTTTTGGATCTTTTGCTTGGGAACAAGGAGTGCCTGCAACAGCTAAGTGACTGCCCAGCCATATTCCAATCACTCTTAATTTCTCCTGCCTGGCATCAGTAGGTCACTCCTTGGTGTCATACGTAGAAAGCCCTCCACGGCAATAGTCATATCGAGGGTCTGGCAGATTCCTTACACATTGCAACTTCAAGAACCAGGGACAAATTGAGACCATCCTTACAGCAGGAGATGCTTGGCAAGAGCCTGCAAAGTTTAAGACCACAAAGAAAGCCTGCAAAGTTTAAGAACACATTCTGGGGGCAGAGAGCAGGCATGTCCATAACTCTTTGTCCTGAACACTTGAACTCTATAAAGCAATTTAAAGCCACTCTAGGACAGTTCTTCTAAGGCAAAAGTTAGAGACCAGCCTCCTAAGATAAAGGTGCTTAGGAAATAAAAGACAGGAGAACACATCATTACCAGCCTGTACCAGGAAGGAGAACAGAAAACCTGTTTTTCTCAGGTATATTAAATGAAGCTACAAGGTTTTCCATGTGTGCATTGATCCTCAGCAGCTGAGTGAATGACAAAGACAAAAAAATCTATCTTCTACAGTTTAGTCATGAATTGTAGGCAGCAGGTGCTAACAAATATCTGGATGTTAGGGACGAGGGAGCTCCTGGTGATACTGGGAATCTCTGGGTACCTTTCCAACCTTCTGGGAAGGTAAAGAAACCTCTGGCTTATGGGTTCCAGGCTCAGTATGCCAGTGGGATTTGAGGTCCTCCCACACCATAGCTTGTGGGCTCGGGGCTGCCTACAGGCATTAACTGTGCTTGGAAGCATCTGTCAACCTCAGCACAATGTGATAACAGACATTCAAATGAAGCACCATTGTTATGTGCAAGCCCTCTGAGCAGAAGCCAAGTGTGCTGGAGATCAAACAGTGATGACGTGTCAGAGCCATGCTCCCCCTCTGAAAACTTTGCAGAGAAACAGATTCTGCAGCATCCCTCCAACAGATGCTGCTGGGGAGAGGGCAAGGCAGAAAATGCCAGTGGTGGGCAGATTAGTTGCAGGTCTGTGCAGTTTGGAGAAACCTCTTTAGTTCAGCAAATCACTTGTGAAGCTACGGACAAACATCTTAACTCTGCAAAGAAACCCATGTTCCCTGGAAAGAATAATTGTAATGTGAGCAGATCTCTCTGTACCAAGAGGGGAATCAAGAGAGTTTTGAAGTATTGGATGGAGGCTGCCAGGATCTGTCCACAAGGGAAGACAGTGTGTGCCTGCAGGAGGATATAAGCTGTTAACTCTCAGCTTTGTGCTTGGTTTCTTGAATAGAGGACTATTTCCTTCCACCTTTCCTTTCCTAGGTTTCGTGCAAAGCGGATCAGCATCCAACCTTCTCTCATGCAGCTGGTAGGAGACTATTCCTCTGGAACCCACCAAGAGGAAAAAGCTAATCTGATGATCAGAGAGGGCAAAAATCTGTCGAATCCAGAGCTGAAGAGGCCCCAGTCTCCTGTGTCTGTCTACACTCTCTCCAAGAAGGGTTCTCCCAGAGCCTGAGGCTAGGGATGGAGCAGCTGAGTTGCATCTGTCAGGCAGACAGATTTCAGGCTTGCTGAGGTCAGGGAGCCCTGGTTCCTGATTCAAGAGTGTGATTTCAGAACCTTGCCTCCTGGGCATTTCAGCCCTGAGGACACTGTGCCAAACCAATGTGGTCACCAGGTAGCTGCACATTAGGAGTCCCTCTTGGCTCTCCTCATTGCTTCCTCTAGCTCTCTGCAAGCTCTGCAGGCACCAGGCATCCCTGTCAGGGCTGGACTCATACAAAGGAGCATGCATGCAATAAGCTCACAGGCTCAGAAAGGAGATGAGTGTGAAGCAGCCACAGCCCAGGACTCCCACCAGCATCTTTGTCCCCAGCTAGAAAAATACTCAAGTAGATCATAATATGAAAGGAAATGAATATACAGAAATTGGACAGAGGGATTTTGTTGCCTAGAAGGATAATCTTTAAGCAATTAGGCTAATTTTTCATCACTTCCTAGGAGAAGAGATTTTACCCAACAGCCCTGGCTCACCAAACACTGTCTGGAGAAGCTCAGGGTGGTGGTGAAGTGGAAAACTTCTCCTAGTGGTGGTAGGCACAAGGGTATGAAGTGAGACAATGCTTATTGGATGAGATATTACATTACAGTAGTGCATACAATAGCACTCTGTTAAAAGGGGAAGAAGCAAGCCTGTGGTCAGATGAGAAGTGAGGAAATACCCATTTCCTGAAAGCTAGCCCATTTATTTTGACTCTTTCCATCTACCATACTAAAGACATCAACTCACTGAGAAACCTTGAGGGTAGCTGTGGTGCCTCTGCTAGTCCTGGGAGGTGAAAGGAGCTGAAGTGAATGGTCTCATGACACCTGGAGAAATGGGGGTGGTGGACTCAGTCAATCCTTAGCCTGGTTTAGTGTGAAGTAGAGAAGATTAGCCTCCACTGCACAGAGGACACAAGCTGCTGAGCTCACTGGCAGAAGAGCAGAGCAGTTTGGGCCCCACAGCAGCCTCCAGAGATGTATTAGAGGTGCCACAGAAAGAAGTAGGCTGTGGCTGTGGGGATCAGCTGAGTTCTAAGGCAGAATGGACACGAGGGAAAGAGACAAATCCTTCGGTCCAGGTCTGTCATGCCTGCTCTCCTCTGGATGGTCTGTTGTAAGGGGGCTCCAGCAAGACTTTCTCCAATGCCCCAACAAGGGTTATGATAGTAGTGGTGGGGAGGGCATGCACCAGTGCTACATGTGCGGTACAAAACGAAGTCCTCTGGCTCTACTCATGATCAGTAAAGATCTTGAAGGTGCAAAAGATGCTCGAAGGGAAAAGACTCTGATAATTCCTTTTTGCCATTTGGTGTTTCAACAGAGAGATCCTCATTCTGCTCCCAAGGTGGCTTCCAACTCCAGCAAGATACCTTGTACCTAAAACCCCCTAGTTTTGTAACACTGTGCTGCTGTGTGCTGCTAGGACAATGCTGTCCGTGAATGATGAGCAAAACAAGCACTATGCAGAACAAAGCAGTCCTGAAAATGCTGTGCTTTCCCAGGTTAAGCATTGCTTTCTGTGGTACCAGCACAACCTTGCAGAGGTTTTAGCTTCTTTCCCCACCTCCAGCCTTTCTGTACTGTTCCGCACATATTCCCTGTGGCACATAGTAACAGTGGCCTCTATAGCCTCCTTCCCAGGGATTTTTTTCCTGTATCCTACCCTATCTGTTCCCAGGAGCAGACCAGGGGGTTGATTTTCAAGGGGCTTCCTGTGGCTGTTTCAATGCCTGCAGGCACAGAGCAGGGGAGCGTGAGGCTTGCAGAGCCACTTGGCGTTTCTGACCATGACGGCTCTATGGGTGAGCTGCCACCCCTCTCACAGTGGGAGGTCTGTTAGGGGAGTGCTGCGGATGCCAAGCCAGACATTACAAGATCCAACTTTCCAGTGAAATTCAGACTTTTCTCTAGGACAAAAAACTTGAAAAAACACATGGAGTGGGAATAAAAACAAAACAATAGCCTTCAAAGACTTGTTTCTTAATGCAGTTAAAACCCATAGGAGGAGAGAAAGCAGTCCAGGAAGATCTGCAGTGAGCACAATGAGTGGGTGCACAGCCCAGCCCATGCTCAGGCTGACTACAGCTGGAAATAAGGGACAGGGGGCACTGAAAAATCAGAATCTAGAAAATGCAGGCTTACTCCTGCACCAAGAAAGTCTGTCATTTGCACAGAAGGGTGAGACTTGTAGCTTCTGGCAGTACTGCAGATGGTATCCACTGGTATGGGTGTTCCCCTGGAATGCTGCTGGTTCCAGAGGTGTGTGGTCTCATGGACAGGTAGGAGGTAGAAGAGCAGGGCTGTGATCCCCTCTGGACAGAATTCTCTGCTACCAGTTTCCTTTATCCCCATGTGCCCAAGAAGGGCCAAGGCTTTGGGAAAACCAGTATCCAAATCCACACCTGCCACGGGGTATGTGTTGACCTGTAGCTCCAGTCTCACGGGGTTTAATTTCTACAGAACATCTCTTAATATTGTTCCAACACGTTCTCTCCACAGACCACTGTACCCCCCAAAATAACACATGGTCTGGCAGGTAAGCAGGAGTAGCTCTGCCCAGCAGTGTACCTGCTAGTAGCCCCACATCCTGAGCTTGCCACAGGACAGGACATTGCTTCAGTGCAGGTTCCTCACCAGCACCGCTCAACTACCGCGCTGGTTCCTGAGCTCCCTTTCAGACACATCCTAGTGTTTCTACTTCAGCTGCTTCATCAGCCTCTAATTCCCTTTTCCTACTATCAGTCTTCTCCAGGTTTTACTTTCCAGCTCCTGTTTGCCCCTACCCTTCTGTTCTAGCCTTTCAGTGTGTGCTCCATTGCTTTCTCCAAGTACTAAAGACCCAGGGGAGTCACTGAATGTCTCCACCTGATTTATCCTATCTTGCAACACAACACATTTCATCCACCAAATTCTGGCCAGAGCTGAAGGACTGCAGCTGCATGGCCACATGCAGGTGTCCTGCCACCCTCCAGGGCCCTGTCTGTGGCTCATCTCTTTCTTTCATGGATCAGGCAACAACCAGCCTTTGCTCCAACAGCTCATGGAGCAAGCTTTTGGTGCTCCCCCTTCTCCCAGGGCTGTCTCTGACATGTCATGGGGGTCCTATCTTTAGTTCTCACTTGCATGAGCAACAGCAGCTCCCAGGAACTTCTACTATAGCCTGCTGGAACGCCCACCTCTGCGCCCACTTCTCTGAAGACACTTAATATACAGCCCCCCAGCGGCAAACCACACAGCCTGAGCATGGCCTAAGGAAATATCTAAGACTAAAGTAACACTCACTACAGAGACTCCTGGCTAGGTCAACCCTTAATTTTGAACACAGCTTTTAACATGGTCTCATTAGGACACAGACAAAGCATTTGAGTGCCTTGGCTTTTCTGATGCTGAGCAAAACATAAAAAATAGCGAGGATTGGTCATGGTAAGTTTGCTCGGACAGATGCCTGCCTCCTATTCATCTTCTCTGATGTCTTTCCGCACACAAACACGTACCAAACATGAAAGCTGCAGACGATGGAGACATCCGGACGTATCCAGACTCTACTAACAATCAGTGTCTCGGGCAGACAGTCAATCCAAACAAGTTCCCCATTTGTCTAGCTCTTGCCTGGCTGCACTTCTGTACGTTTGTAAGTGTTTACACTGAACTAGCTTCTGCCATTTCTGTCTCTAGTTGCTGGAATTAAATTCCCAATGCTGTCAAGTCTGCTCTGATGCATGCTTCTCTGGGACACATGACAGCAAGGAGTTGTCTCTGAAGATCACAATGCTAAGAAGAAAGCTGGAAGCATACACTGGACATGTTATCTCTGTGCACGAGACACCAGATCTCTGAACTACAGCCCAGTGACTTTGAGTGAGCACAATACAGGCCAGCAAGACCAGAAGGCAGAAGGAATGTGAGTGTGGGATGTGGTCTACAGGCAGGAAGTACATGGAACAATGCCTTCACACTGGCATGGAACTGGAAACCCTGGCAGACAAGGCACAAGGCAATGACAGGTCACAGTGCTTGGCGGCTCTGTTAAAGAAGTAAGGTCACTGAGAAAGATCTGTTTCGCTGACTCCACTCTGGGGTCAGCTATCTTGTGTATGAAGACAACATACCAGAGAAAGGCATGCCATCTACCTGGGCTTCTCAGTCCACAACACTTGGGCTCTCTTAGGCTGCCTCCCTCATGTGTCTGCCCTTACAGCTCCTTACACCAGGGGTGGCCAAAGCAGGAAAATACTTGTATACCATTGAACAGGATGAAAATGACTCCTTCAACTAGCCTGAATTCCTGCCAAAATCACAAGAGCCATTAAGTCTCCAAGGAGAAACTTTATCACCCAAAGCCAGAGGGAATTTCCTGTGGCACAGGAATAGAAAAGACCCACATGGATACATTTTTTATATCTCCCTGGAATTAGTCTGAAAACAAAGCCAGTCAAGCATCTGTCCACTCAGTGAAGACCAGAAGTGACAACTTGCCTTGAGTTGCAACTGCTCCTGGGACATAGAGCATGCGTTGAGCTGTGAGCTGTGGAGCCTGCTGGCAGCTAGGAGTCATGTGTTAAGTGCATTTGCTCTACTGGTTGGCTGACTGCAAGGAGCACATGGGGGCATTTTGTGTCTGTTTTCACATCTTAGAAGCCTGAAATTAGACACATTTTGAAGCTCCAAGTCCAGCAGAGCAAATCACTGCTGCAGCTCTGGCTGCATTCTCTGCAATCACCTTGCATCCTGGCATGGAGAAGGAGAAAGGAGGTGCAGAGTTTTTGCAGCAGTCTGCAGCCTAACTGAAGTATTAAGCAGCCCCCCTGCTTTCTAATGGAGGGGTCACAGAAAGATGGGTGAGAAACATGGAGACTGCTGTGGGATGGGGAAGAGAAAGCCATGACTGGGGTTGTGAAGGTCAGGGACAAAGAAGAGGGGCTGAGGCCTGTGTGAAGCATTTCCTTCTCTGTACTGAACCTGCAGACCCCAGGGTCACCCCCACACCACAAATGCTCAAGACTTTTTGGGGCTGGCACATGGGTGAGGGCAGGCAAGAAGTAGCATGGCCAAGGCCACAGCACAGCCATGCAGCTTGGGAAGATGACAGCAATCAAAGCTCCCAAGATCTGGACTGGGTTTCAGGATGCTGACAACCTCGTCTGTGATTGCAAGGAATTTGGCTCCAGTCAGCGCTACCCCTGGCTGAGTAGGAATCGAATTGAGGGAGGATAATGAGATGCAAATTCAGCTCTTGGGAATGTGTGTGTTAGCGAGCAGGAAAAACTCTGAGCAGAGCTAGAAGTCACCAACACCACACTTGCTTGCAAAACCTGCTACCTTGAATACCTACACTGTATTTCAGGAGTCCAAAGTCTCCTGACCCATAGGGTCTGTTTCCTTTAGTTCTTTGATCCAGTGAAAGGATGTGATTGAGCAGGCAGGCAGCAATGAAAGGGGGCTGGCAGGCAGACAGGCAGGGAAGAGGTGAGCAGCTCCCCACGCACATTCCACTAGGTGAGTGCACCTTGCCCTGCACCACACCCAGTCAGTACTGGATGCTGGAGCCATTGTGCCCAAGGGACTGCCTCCTCTCCAGCCAGGAGTCCTCCTGTATGGCTTCTCCACCGCAACACAGGATGTGACCGTGGTGCAAGGGGCCGTGCTCGTCATGAAGCACCCTGAGCAGAGCAGATGAGGAATCCCCATCTCCTGCTAGATCAGTCTGTCCAGCTCCCAAGTGCAGCAGAAACAGAGCTGGACGCCCATGCCCCTGGAACAGACCCCGGGTGTGCTCCTGCCAATTGTTTGATGTAGTGTTATTTCCAGAGCCCCTGCCAAACCCGTGTTGGGCCCAGAGCAAGCCCGTAACTCTATAGGGCCAAGTCTGCAGCCTCCTTCTCCAACCTAGAACTGCACCTCCTAAAACCACGGCTGTTTTTTTCCTATTTCTCCCTCTGAATGGGGAGCATGGTGGGAACCGTTGGCCACATGGGCCTGGGCCCAGCACCCAACCCAGAGCACTGTTCCCTGGTGGGCTGGGGCAGCAGCTGGCATGACCCTGCACTCACCTGGGACATGCTGCCCATCCCCAAGGACCTTGGGCCAAGGAGAGCCATGTATCAAGACCCACAGCTCTGCTCCCTGCCTCAGCTACACGAAGCAGCCGGTTTTCTTTGCTCAGCGAGGGTGCAGGCTGTCCCTCACGCTGTCCCAGCTCCTGGCCAGCAGCAGTACTCACCTGGCCGGGGGGGACAGGCCAGGCACTGGTCCACGCCCCAGAAGAGCCCCACACTGCCGCAGCAATCCTCCAGCTTGGTTAGCCCTGGCAGGGGATTGGTGCACTGTGGAGAGAGGAGCAGATCAGGCTTCTGTGGGATGCAGAGGAAACATGTGCCCAGCTGGTAGGACAGCCGCGGAGCCAGCACAGGGAACAACTGTCTGGGGTCAGAGGCTGGCACGGCCCTCTTGGCACAGCTCCACACTGGGACACAGTGGGACCAGGGATGTGGATTAAGATAGTAAAAAGTTGTGCAGACAGAACCTCCCTTGACTGCACCCTTCAGAGGGGAAGGGGCCATCAAACAGAGCAGAGATGACCCAGAGATGATATCACCTGGCAAAGCCCCAGAATCAGCCCCTTGCCTGGCTGATTAGCCTGTGAAATGGGTGCACCACTCCAGCCCGGCAGGGAGCTTGTTGTCAGGCACTTTCCTCTGCTGAATGAGTCTCTCTTTCCCCCCACTCTCGGCAAGGCCCTCTGGATTACAGGCTTCCCCATTAGAGCGGAGCCGCTGGGCCACAGGCTGGAGCTGGCGCCCGTCCAGGCACGCGTGGCCGCCTGCCCAGCACTCGCATACCGATCGGCTCGGCTGCGGCGGGGCGGGAGAGGCAGGCACTCCCTGCCGAACTCCTCACCCTCTCCCAGGCACGGCATCACCCCAGCTGGGTGAGATGTGAGCATAGCAAGGGTACCCCCTGCCGCCCCTACAGCATCTCTTACAGCCTCTCCAGGCATCCATAAGCATCTCCGTGCATAATCATCCTCTGCTCCTAAGGTTGCAGCGCTGCCATCTCCCCACAGAGAAGCAGGGCTTTTCCAGCCCCAGGTTCTGATCTCCTCTATTTTTGCACTAGAGAATGGCTGAGAATATTTCCTGCTAGAAACGACTTGGATGGGAGTGACTAAAGGATGGGAACTGGGAGCAGCCCCCCCAGAAAGGCTGGGGAGCAGTGGGGATGGGGCTGAGTCCTAGCCTGCCAGGCTGGGGGTCTCTCTGAGCATGAACTGCTCTGGGGGAGCTCACAGGTGTTCCTGTGGGTGCCAAAAACCTCCAATGCCTTTCCAGTGACGCAAGAGAAACATATGGGGAAAGACAAAATAAGGAATTACGATGACTGTGGGACGGGGGTGAGAAAGTCCCTCACGTGCATTTGCTTCCCAAGCCCCAGTCGAGCTCTCCAGGAAGGCATGGTTCCATGGAAATCAGACTTCCATTTATCGTCTGAGAGGGAAAGGAATTTTCCTATGTTTTATACGTTTCCTACAATAATCGCAGAGCGTGGCTGTAAATGTTGCTATAAATAGGGCACCCTTTTAAAACCAGACTGTGTGTGAAAGCCATCAAGTCTGGGCTGTGCCGCCCCAGGGCACAGCCTGGTCAGGGCAAGGCAGTGAGGTCTCTCTGTTGGATCAAAGCAAGGAAATTTTTTCTTCCCAAGTACTAACACATTGCTGCCTGTACCCATGGCACCTGCATGATGCCCATGCTGATGCTGAACAGCTTCACAGAATAAAGCCACCCCCTATACCCTAAAAGCCAATGCTCTCCTACCCCAGAACAAGAAACACACCAACGCTTGCAGATGACCTCTTACCTGCCCATGGAGAGCCTCCCGAAAGCACCTCCCCAGCAGCCCCGGAGCTCTCTGCTGTTGCTGTCTGCTCTCAGTGGCAATGCTGTTCCCATTCCCATGGGAATAGGTGTACCAGGGCACAGCAGCCAGCTGAGGCACCAGGACTGCCTCCACACTGTTTTCCTCCGATGCCTCTGCATCACCCCGCACCCTGGCCACCTGGTGAATTTGCACGATGGCTTCTGGAGGGTGGTTGATGTGGACGTTCACCAGAGAAGGGTTTAGGGAAGCTGGAAGATGAGTTTACACCACATATGTGACAATCTGGCAACAATTCGGCACCCAAAGAGTATCATCATGAACAAAGTCAAATGGGAGGAGAGGTAGACTGAGCCCACCAGGAAATCTAGAGGAAGACTGCATCTAAGAGAAAATATTTCTCTGGCCTAAAAAGAGGACAAACCCACCAAAATCTCCACAAGAAACTAGGGAAATCTCCTGTCTAACAACCTGGCCTGAAACAACAAGCATAAGGAGGTAGTGGCTTCCTCAGGCCTGTTAGAAAAGATCTGAGGAGCACACAAGTAGGAATAAAATGTGGAGTCTGGAGCTATTGGCCATGCTCACCAAGCTGGTTGGACAAGGGCAGGGTATATGTGGAGTGCCTCATGGAGCTGCCAGCTGGGGTCTTTGGGCCTCTTCCTCCTTGCTTCTTTTCCAAAGAGGGAGCTGGCAGGTGGCAAAACTTCCCTGTGGAGTTGGAGGGGCACCAGCATTCATCCCGGCCCACGCAGCGCCCTCCATTCAGGCAGGGGATCTGACAGAAGTCTGCAAGGCAAAGAGAGGTCTGCTTAGAGGAGAAACTGAGACACTGGCTCTAGCCAAGGGCAGCTGGGGGACGCCAGGCAGCTGCACCTGGACAGCACTAACCCCACGATGTGCCAAGGACCAGGTCCAGCACTGGCCTGGGGTCAGCACTTGCAGCCTAGAGGCAAGCTCAGGTCCCTGCTGGGCAACACCGTGTTCCCCAAGCTCTGCTCACAACTGGAGTCATGGCTTGAAGAAGATGAACCCTCCCTTGGGCTCTGGGGCCACAGCCAGGCTGGGGCACCCGTGTCCTGGGGGCTGCCAAGGTGGTGTTGCTGACAGAGCATCATCTTTTGGAGTGGGTCAGGAGCCATGGCAGCCCTATGTAGCCAAGTCTGCCCAATTTCTTCACTTCTGCATCGCCCCCTCCCCACTTGGCAGGGTTTTTACTCCTAGCCCAGAAGGGAACTCAGCAGGATGGGAGAGGCAGACAGAACAGGCAGAGAGCCACATCCTCAGAGTCTGTCTCGCATCCAGCCCTGGCCCTGCCAGCAGTTCATGTGGGAGAAGTGTGGAGTGGGACAAAAGAATCAGGAGCAATTCGTCTGCACAGGCTCAGAAAAAGCATCCATAGATGAAACCAAAGTCATGTCCTTTCTGACCTCATCATGCTGGAACAACTCAGAGCATGGGTTCAATGTGAACTAAACTCAAGCAACGCATGGGATTCCTTGACAGGTTATCCTGACTCATTTCAGTATGAGATGAGACACTGCTGCTCCACATTCCTGGCTGGCTTGTCATGTTCATCCCAGGGGATGAACACCCATCCTGTTTCAAGCTCATTTGTTCAAGCCCAGCACCCAGTTTAAGGGGAGGAGACACATTTTTGAACTGGGACCTAGGCAGAAATTTCTGTGAACAGTCTTCCATCAGTGTCCACAACAGCAAGACTTTTCATTCTCTCAGTGTTAGAAGAATTTGAGTGATACAGAGGCACTCAGAGGATCAGTCCCAACAAGACCAGCATGTTTCTCCCACCAGCTCACTCCAAGACAATGTGACCAACCCACAGCTGGATATCCCAGTGACTTGATGAGCAATCCCAGTGGCTCTGAAAGGGGAGCAGTGGTTTCAGCAAGCCCTGTTTAGAAGAACAGTTTGCAACCTGCAGCCAGCTCTCCTGGCTGCCATGTGAGTGAAAGGAGAGAACAGGAGGAAATTAGGTGATGAAAGTCAGCCCCAAGACTGGATGCCAACTAAAGCAGTGAGCTGGCTCTGAGAAGAAGGAGGTGGTGAGGCTTGGCTGTAGGCCTGACTCAAACACATACATCCCCTCTACCCAGGGTGAGATGGAAACAGGATCTGCTTGCCCAGGAAAGAGAGCAATGAGGCAAAGTCTGTCTTCCTCCCCCAGAGAGAGAGTAAGCCCCAAAGACCCTAGAAGACATCATCCAAGGCACTGAGAGTACCCATCGCTTCCCATCCCTACAGCAGCCCAAGCCCTTAGTCTGTAGAGTCAGGAAATGCAGGAAGAGTAGAGTGGGGAGACAGGCAAGAAAATAGGTGGAGGACATAGGGGTGCTCACAGATGCGGAAGCCAGATTTGGGATCATGGTCATGCCCCCCTTGGCTATAGAGAGTGGTGGTGTCTCCTTTCTCGCAGCTGTTGTAGCAGCGCCCACTCTGGCACGTCTGTTTGCAGATGGTGGGTGTGAAGACAATTTTTATCTTCCTAATCTTCTCTGTCAGGTTGGCCCCTATGAAAGAAAAAGAGTGCTAAGTGGAAACAGCATCTCCAGGCCAGGAGAGCTGTTATTTGCAGCTCAAGCTGTTATTCGCAGCTCAAGCTCCAAAGCATTCCCAGTGCAAAGAGGGGTTTATGTCCCTCCCCAAGGTGGTGGAGTCACCATCCCTGGAGGTGTTTAAGAAAAGACTGGATGTGGCACTTAGTGCCATGGCCTAGCTGACAAGGTGGTGTTATATCATTGATTTGACTCAATCTTAAAGATCTTTTCCCACCTAGCTGACTCTGCAATTCTGTGATTCTGTCTCTCCTTGCCCCTGCTCACTCCAGCCTCTTTTCTGCTCCAGCATCTGTGAAAGTTTGTCAACATATGAACAATGGCAAGCAGCAAGTTCTGCCCATTTGGAGTGGCATAACAGTGTGAAGGGACACACATGCACTAACTAACCATCATAAAGGGAGTTTTTCCACTTTAAGCAATATTCTTTCTCCAGCCACATCAGTAGTCAGAAGACTGGCTGCTCTTAAACCACTGGAAGTCTTCCCACATAAACACACTGTCATTCAGAAGAGAGAGCATCAGGTCTTAAGAAAACCATTGTCACCCTACAAGTGTCCTCTGACCTCCTGCAGCTATCTCTGGTCCTCTTCTGGTCCCTCACCATCCTCCCATATGATGAGAAATCACACTCAGAGCTCTTTGGGACTTGTGGAAAATGGTCAACAGACAGAACTGTTGTGTAACCAGCTGGCTTGACACCAGAGCCTTCTATCCCACCCCAATGGGACAGTCATGTGCTGCCCTTGCTGTGCTCACCCCGCTCCCTGTTTCAATCCCCACTTTCAGATTACAGCTTCAACCAGGTTCATGGCCCTGCTCATAGGGGCTGAGGTGCCACATGGTACCACCTTGGGGAATCACGTTTTCAGGAGGGAACCAAGCTGCAGAAGACAACTGGCATCTATCCTAGCTGGGAAAGCATTGGGCTCAGCATCTGCATGTCCCAGCAGCCTGGCCTAATCCCTGCTCATGTCAAAAGGCATCAAGGCAGCAGCCAAAGGGAAGAAATAAATGCTGGTTGCACAATCTGACCTTGGGATCTGCTTAGACTGAGGAGTAAGCTGGGAGACACCATTCCTACAGACTGAGGCAATTCCCCTTCGGGACAGTGTACTGGGGTGATGTTCAACATCTCTGAGATGCAATTGTCATATCCCCTGGCTCCTGTCTCAAGCCATCAGCATTTTGCTTCCCTGATGTGTTCTCCTTCAGCAGGGCCCCTTTCTTTGCCAAGCCCAGCAATGCCCGTGCTGACCTTCTCTTTTCGTTCCACTGAGCAGCACAGTCCTGGGAGTCCATGGTTTCTTGGGGATCCCCAGTTAAAGTGTTGCCCTTTCCCATGACCCCAACAAGAAGCCCCAAAAGAGTGACAGCCCTACAGACCTTACCCTTTGCAGACAAGGTGTGCTCCTGGGAAACAGCGTGTGGGCCAGATCTGCTCTGCTCATGTCCATTCCCGTTGGGGAGTGCATTAGAGGTGAGCTGGCCATTGCTGGCTGGGTAGCGCCGGACAGTCCTTGATGACCCTGTGTGCTGAGGGGAGACAGGAGAGCCAATTCTGCTCTGAATCCTGTGGAAGAGAAAAAATGAACCAGTATGCCTCACAATTGACTGCACTAACCCACAGTGCCTGTCCACCAATGTACCTTCAACATTCACTGCCAAGCTGCCTGAGCTGCCACCTGGACACAGAGATTCATCTACCTGAGCAGGATCCCGCTCCTCCCCTACTTTCAGTCATCACCTAGTACACTGTTTCCCTCTGGGAACCATGCCCCATGTCTTGAGCCTGGCAGGACACAGTATTCACCAAGACACCCTCTCTGTACCATCACATCAGGCTGTCCTTCCACAGGAATGTTTCGGCTGCCTTGAAGAACCTCTGCCTGCGCATCACACTCAAGGTCTGTTCCTTGACCATAGCAAACACGAGCAGCTCCAAATACACTTGTTCTTACGGTGGAAGTTTTCTCAGGACCTGCCTTCCCAGCCCCAAACAAGCACTAAAAACACAGTAAGACAGTCACAGAAGAGGCCAGACCAAGCAAATACACAAAACTTGGCCCATGAGAGTCACAAACAAGAGAGAATGACCAAGAACTCAAGTCTGTAAGAGCAGTTACAACTTTCTGCACTAACTGCATTTATGGCTTTTGGTACGCTTGGGGGACTAAGCACAGAGAAGCCATCCAGCTCTCAAGGTCACATCTTGTACACACTCTTTTATAAAGCCATGTAGACCACAAGGCAGAGCTCTTTGTGTTAAAGATCTTGATCTACTGCACTTGCTCCCATTTCCTTTTACTGACTGCAGCACTAAGCCTCCAAGAGGGTACTCTGCTTTCCAACAAAAGTATCTCACTCTCACCTGCACTACCTGCAAGGAAAAAGGCTTGGTACAGCCAATGGCCAAAATAAGTTGGCTGCCCATGTGCTCCTTGGGTTTCTTTGAAAGTCCCAGCTTTGGATGCCTCTGTAACTGAACTTCAGTACTGACAACTCTTCTGCATACCCTGTCCAACACCTCCATCTCTGATTAAGTGGCTGAGGCAAAGAGTGGCACTTCCCACTTAAGTGCCCAGAGAGGTCTATCCCACTGTGGTTTTTACCATCTTCCCTGTCACAGTCAGCACAGGAGATGTGTTACAGTGTCTACAGGGAAGCAAATTTCTAAACCAAACAGGACTGGGTGATTCAATGAGAATTGGCTGACAGCAGCTCTGCCTTGCAGACATTCCTTGGATAGCTTGGAATAACAATAAGATCTGGGGAGATGGAAATGGAGCTCATGCTGTGCTGGTATTCAAGCAGGTCAACACAAAGGTAACTGTCAGCCAGCAAGCCTGAAATCAGCCCTGAACAATGGAAAAGATGACACACAGGTCAATTAACTGGGAACTAAACAAAAGGAATACAAAGTGACGTCAGTCAAGGAGGTCTGTGAAGAACCACTCTCATCAAAGGAGTCCATTTTCATAATTTGATAGAATTAGCCACATGCACACCAACCATCTGAGAGCCTATGCTATTTCAATAAAAAAATAAACAGGCAATACGATGTCAATCAGGCACATGCAAAATTAATAACAAACTGGCTGTGAAACAGAACACAAGAAGTAGTTGTCACTGGGGAGGGAATTAGATGGGTTCCAGGGTGATCAGTATGAGGCCTGGCACAATTCAAGAATTTCATCTGGAAATAAATATTTTTATTTCTAAATAAACATACAATTGACATTGATAATGTGTGCTGCTGACACAAAAATTTTCAATGTGGTGTATCGTGATGAGAACAGAGCAATCACACAGAGTAGTTTGGATCTCTGTGGAGGGCAAATACATCCAAGCAACATGGGATTTTAATAGAGCCAAATGCAGGATTACACTTCTAGGAAGAAGGAATGCAGGCAGCAGCTGCAGATAGTTGGAGATGATCCTGGAAAACAGCAATTCAGAAAAGATTTCAAGGCTAATGACAAGCAATTAAATATGAGCTGTCAGTTCAATGCCCTGACATTAGGACATTGAAACACTGCAGGAACAGGGAGGTATTTTTGCCTCCCTACACGTCCTCATCACAGGAGGGTGTATACATGCTATAATGTCATCCTAGCTGTGATGTAAAATATGTCACATCTTCTAAGGGATGTCAAAAATATGGAGAGAATACAGGAAAAAATATGACAGAAATAATTGGGGGACTGGTGAAAATGCCTTTCTGTAAGAAACCTAAAGTCTTCAATCTCTTCAGTTTAGGATAAAGATGAAGAGGTGCTCTGATTAGAGGGCACAGGTTTCTCCACAGGAACAAAATGCCAGGTGTAAAGAGCTAATAACATCTGCAAACTGAAGCCAAATGATTCCTTACTAGAAAGCATGCCTACATGCAGCAGTATAGCTGTCTTCCTTCTGCAAAAACCTCAGTGGTGGATTCCCAAACTCCTGATACAACCTCTTCAGGAGAGGAGAGTGTGCTGACAAAAATATTTCTTGTCTTGTTAAAATCAAGATCTAAACTGAGATGAGGACAGCAAATAATGCTTGTTTTTCAATAATCAGCAAGGCTAGCCAGAATAATTAAAGAGAAGTGAACCTTATTTCAGTTCTTCCTCAGTCCCTTTCAGAAGCTCCCCTGAGATCCTGCAGAGTACCACCTACCCCAGATGGCCCGGGCAGCCAGGCATGACCTGCCCACACATTTCTGAGCTACTAATTCAGCCCTGCAGCCAGAAAAGGAACTTCTGATGCCTGTTATGTAATGCTTTGTCACCTGGTGTGCTACTGCTAGTTTTGTTAGTGACAAAGGAGAAGCCATATGGAACTCTACAGAGGCTAGGGAGGAGCTACCAAGCCTTGGAAGCTCAGGCACATTTGTTCACTGATCTCTAGTAAGACATCCCAAGCACAGTCCTATGGGTGAACATGGCTGGGATTCCGAAGTCTTTTACTGCAGAGATGGAAGCACCCTGAGGAAAAGAAGTGCATTCCCCCAAACACCAGTGACTGTCTTAGTGCTGGCCCTGAGATCTGAAGAGTCACTGGGTGAAGGTGACAGGTAGCATAACACAGGGAAATATCAGCTCTTCTGCTTGAAAACCCTCACATCATGTCTACCCTTGAGAAAAGGGAGCATGCTCTGTGCAAGTAGCAGAGCTTGGCTGGGCTCTACGCACTGCCTGCCTGAAGGAACTTCACCCTTTCTCTTTAGGAACATCTCTTGTCATTCCCATGATTACCAAATTTTGTAACAAAACCCACAAAACTCCATAACAACAACATGTGAAGGGCTTTAAATAAAATAATCATTAGCATTTCAGTTCCAAAGAAAGAGGGATTACATGACCTTACTACAAGGGGCAGTGCCAACTTCACAAAGGAAAAACAGGGTAGGAACATTACTCTATGGTTTGCAACACTTAAGGAAAAGTCATCCTACTGAGATCCCATTGGCAAAGCATTCCAGTGTGAGTTGAAGCAGGGAGGAGGTGTGGGGGGGTCAGATTCGCTTTGAATTAATTTGTTTATTTGGTTCTATTCTAGGCGGATGAGCACTGGGATTTGTGGACTGTGTTGAGTAATACCATTCAAGCCTGGGCTACAGAAGTCAATGGCAAAAGGCATCTTTCCATCTCAATTTGTCATGCTGAGCAGCTGGCTCATGGTCAGGGAAAACAAAACAGAGTTTTTTCCCTCCAAACCTTCAGAGTCAGTCCATGCTGGGCAGACAGGGACTGGCTTGCTTGAAGTGTCTCAGGAAATACACCTGAGCTCACCACAGCAGTACAGATCTGATCAGAAGCCGTTAGCAATCCCTATCCATTTGATGGATCTTAATAAACATAGTGCCAGAGCTTGGCCAGTTCCCAGGGATCTGCTCTGCCACAGGTTCTCTCAGTGGTGTGGCCGTTCTAGCGGGAAAAGTGAGGATGGGAAACAGATGGGGTAGCTCCAAATAAGCAGAATGTGGAGCTTGTGTTACCATTGCTCCATGCCTCCACCTGCTTGAGAAGAGGCAATGAAGAGGCAGAGGAGTTTGACACTTCAAGCACTATGTTCCAGTCACTTAAAGTCCCAGGGCCTCATATTCATTCAGTCTTACAGCCTCCCTCAACATGGTATCACTCACTCCCACTCCTTCAGCCAGGCACATGGCCAGCACTGATCTCTGCAAAGAGGCAGTGGTCTCTTCTTTTACAGACAACTGCCTGCTCTTCATCCATCAGAGCTGCTGACAATTTTCTCTGTGTCAGGCACAGCCTGTAGGGCAAAATCAGCATGCAGACTCCGAGGACACCTCTCCTTCTGGGCTGTCCTGTAGCACCTGCCTCTGGAGCTCACAGTAGCAGTGCTCCAGGACAGAACATGGGGCAAGGAGGGAAGGCAGAGGGAGCAGAGTTCTCCTTCCAGGAACACGGATGTGTGTGCTCCTGCTGATTTCTACCAGCTGAAAGGTCCAGCTGAGAGCTGAGAGACCTCAGTCACCTTCACATGGAAAAACCTATAGGTGCTTATCAAAATTAAGAGATTTGGGATGGGAGGGAGCTGTGCAGACACTGACCCACACCTGCAACAGTTCAAAACTATCCCACAAGCACTTTTAGCTGCCCTATTCTGAGGTGCAGGTCAATGGCCTGGATTCTCTATAAGCCTGAGGACATAGGCTAGAAGTCAAGAGAACTAAGGGAGGTCTGGTCCCTTACATTCTAGTGCTGTATATCCCTGCAGGACCCAAATAACACTTGTATTTCTTTCAGCAAGGGATCCCACACATCACCACAGCACTTTTGTGTGTAAACATTTTATTTTCAATGAATTTTGGTACCACTTGCATTCTGCTCCATATTTACTTCAGTCTTAGCAGGGTAGAGAAGGTGCAAAAATATTGTGTGCTCTGGATATCATGGCTCTCCTGCCAGTCCCAGATGAACCTACAAGGTGCCCATTCTCTGAACAGAGCAGGTGAGTGATTTCCTGTCACTCCACTGAGGACTGAGCTGGCAGACTCCCAGAAACTGCATGGATGGATAGGAGGATCTCTGTTTTCTGAATCAACCACAGGGTTTTTTTAAAGCCTGCAATTTCAAGATTAGATACGCAGAGTCACAATAACCAAGTCTAAATCACTGAGACTGAGGTATCCAGAAAACAATACTGTTTTCCTAACCCACTGTATATAGAAAGCATTTTCAAATCTCTGATCACTTCTGATGATCATAGTTCTCTGGGTAAGCAAAAGCCAGAGGGAGTACAGGTGGGCAAACTGTTCTCTTAGTGACTTAACACCAGGCATCCTCCTTGGAGCTGGAGGCAAAGGTGGCAAACTCTTCAAAGCACTTCCCTCTCCCCAGCAGCAACACCTCAGTCTTTCCTGGATTTAGCTTCTATCGGCTGCTCTTCATCCAACTGTTGACTTTGGCCAGATTGCTAGTGAGCTGGGAAACGGTGGGGTTTTTTTCTATTTGTGTAAAGGAAATGCAGAGCCAAGTACCACAAGAGTATTACTGGTTTTTCATCCAGCCTGCCTCACCCTCTCCCCAGCCAAAGCCTGACAAACCACAGCAGGGTGGATGGCTTGAGGCACTGTGGAGAGAGTGAGTCCTGGGCAGTGTGGTCAGCAGGGAGGGGCACTAACCCCAGACAAGGCAAGGGCTGGAGAGATGAGGATTGGAAATTTACTCTTCCAGCTGGAAACAAATCTTCTGATGTTCATGCTGAACATCAGGGAGAGATGACAGAGACTATTGAGACCTAAGGAGCAATTCTCAGAAGGGCAACAATAGCACTGGCCAAAACAAATCTGAAGATAAGCAGCTCTCAGAGAAGAAATGATCTTCCCAGGGTGCAGAAAACTCCATCTCAGGGCCCAACAAGCTCTGTCTTTCCAAATATAACCAGCTTGCTGCTTGGGATGCAGTTGCTGCCTCCAGGTACCCAGAAAGGATGTGTGCTGCCCATGGAGCTGGGAGCAGAGTCCCATGGAGGGCAGTCACTGCAGCACTGGTAAGTCCACCCCAGCTACTCCAGACTGCAGCCTGCATGTGCATCTCCAAGATGAGTGGGCTCAGCCAGGACAGGGACGGTGCCATGCTCAGCCCCTGATAACCTGCCAGGGCAACAGGCAAGTTCTCCCCTGGATTTTAAATGTTGAACAATATACTTGGTGTCTGTCTTGTCCATCTGCCTGTCCCTCTGGCAAGATGCCCTCCCTGCTTGGGGCCACAGGGACCAAAATCAGTGATTCACTTCCCCCTTTGTAATGCTCAGCAGTTGCTGATTTTCCACTAAAGCATAACAGAAGAATGGGCAGCCTTAACACCAGCATCTGTGTCTATGGGGGAAAGAGAAGCAGCCAGCCTTGGAAAGCAGTAAATTGACTACAAACCAGAAACTTCCCCTTTCTTGGATTCTAAAGAGGTTCCTCAGCAGGCAGAAAGGATTCATGGCTCAGTCGACAGGCCCTGGAGCATAGGAGAGTCCTTGCTTAGAGAGCACTCCAGTTTATCATCAATTGCTCAAGCATGCTGATGAGGAAGACAGCTCTGTTAAGACTCTGGGAGGAGGGGGAAAACCACACCATACAAGGTACCTGACTTCAAGCCCACCCACATAAATCTTGGCTCAGTTTATTATCTCCAGGGGCAGCAGACAACTGAAACCTGCTGTCCCTCCTGCTGGTGTCTTCAGCCCTGGTACCTCCCATTCAAATGAGGGAGACCCTGAAGTCTGAAGCCCACGCTCCCCAGCATTTGATGGAAGGCAAGGGAAGTTCTCCTGCACAGGAGAAGCAGCTGCCAGCCTCCCACAGGCATAAGACCTTCTTGGGAGAGCCAAGCAGAATCTATGTACCACGAAGGCCACAAGAATGACCGCTTGGTGCCTTTGTGCCAGATCCACAGACACCTACAGCCAGATGTCATGCAAGATGGGACACAAGACACAGGCACCTGGACCATCACAGGGGCATCAAGGTGCAAGTCATCCAAATCTTTCTTCCCCTTCAAGACCTCTAGAGCTGCTGTTGGCAGAGTGTCACTGATGACACCCTTTGCCTTTGTGTGGGAGGGCACAAACAGCACTCGCAAAGTGGGGCTGCAGGGCCAGGAACATGTGTCAGGATCCCTGCTGCACATTATACTCTGTCACTGGCACGTGCCAAGAGTCATGTCAGTCCAGCACCCAGGTGCCAGCCCTATCCCTTACCACAGTGACTAAGAAGCTCTCACAGAGCCCACATGGCTTTTATTTTGGGCTCTCACCTGTGCCATATTGCAGTGGTAACTCCAGCTGCCTGTTCCACTTGACATATGTGCCAGTGGCTGGCCAAGATTTCTCTGAACCTCTCACTACAAACTGTAGCAACAGATGTGCAAGTCCGTGGGACAGCAGAGTCACCAGCTGTCTGCTTCATGCCACCATGCTCAGACTCCACCACCACCATGGCATCTTGCTTCTTCTGGCCCCCAAAGCAGTGCTAGTGCTGCAGAGCCATCCTAGCTGACTCCCAGCCTGCCGTGTACTGTGTGAGAACAGAGAGGGAGAGGGCTGTGAGCTCTAATTTTATCTGTTCAGGAGTTGCCAGACACCATATATGTAACTGAACCCCTCTAAGCTCACAGACAACTAACATGTTCTTTTTAACCAGTCTCTTGGGATCCAAATTGCTCCTTAGCCAAAGTGGCTGCTCACATGCCTCCAGACAGCTCTCTGCTGACATTAAATGCCCTTCCCTTGCCACATGTGCCACACATGCCACCTGCCACTCTGTTGAATGCTCTTCTTTGCTCTCATGTATTAGGCAGTGAGCAACTGACTCCCTGGAAGAAGTCCAACTCTCCAAGCATGGGAACAGCACCTGCCTGGCCCAGAGAGGCTGCAGAAACATGCCCTGCTCAAGGGCATGGCATCAGGTGGTCACCAGGAGCTGCAGATTGTGCTCATGGTTGGATCCATCAGACCTTAGTGCTGATCCATAAAATGGCCAGAATCATGATTTCCAAATGCCAAATGTGATAAAGAGCTGTCTGCAATCTGCTTGTCTCCAGAGCTGAAGTGCAGGCCAATGCCAAGAATAAAAATGCAGCCTGCAACTGCTCTGGGCTCCTAGTGGAGCCAACAGAGGAACCATGCCAGGTTACTTGATTACAAATGCCACATTTGGGCCATACCTTGAACACTCCATAGACTAAAACAGGGATTTAGATGATGAGGGAGACCAGGCAAACTACCACCTCTCTGGCAGAACTGCCCAGGCTGGCCTGTGGTGCTCAGCTGCACATCCTTTGGGCTGAAACAATGAGAAAGCTGCCTCAGTTGGCTCCCCTGCTGCATGGAGGGGCTGGTGCAGAGCAGCACGATCAACAGGCACAGCACTGCTGCCTAACACAGTCACACAGGCAGTCTCACACCTTAGTGATTGGAGACACATCCAGAAGCATCCTAACAGCTGCCATCACATGCAGATCTCCATCAATGTCACCATCTTACTGCAGACATCGCCCCATGGCCACAGCCTGTGTACCATCACAAACCCCTGCACAAGCTGCAGGCACAGTCAGAGCTGGGCTGTCAGTCATGCAATGTGACCACCCCACTGAGGTTTCAACCCCCCACCAACCACAGCAATGCCTCCTCTGCCCCTCTCCTACTCCCCAGGCTCCCCAGTACCAGGGTCCTACGTGTCAGGGAAGGATCTGTATTTAGGGCAGTGGCATACAAGAGGAGAGGACAACATATGAACCTGTGCTTGTACACACAAGCACACAGATCTCCATCTCAAAGGGCCCTCTGTTTCCACAAGACACAACAGCTGCGAGCTGAGGGCCTGGCTGCCATCTAATGAAACCTGCTGCAGAGGCATTAGCCAGAGAAAAGCTCAACATTGGCTGCGGGGAGGTCACTCATCTCCCCCATGACACAGTGAGAAAACAAGCCATTTGAGTTTCATTTCCATCTTGTTGACTAGCAACACACACCCCCTTCACTAGGCTGCCAGCTTCAAAGCCCTGAAAAAACACTTTAGCCTATTCATCCTTGCACCCACATGCACCCCTGGGAGTGGGGGGAGCCAGCTGCCTGCCCACTGCTCTACACAGGACACGGAGAGGGCTGGAAAAGCATCTCTCATCCCAGGCATGTGAGTGGGGTGAAGAGTTTGTGGCTGAACACACACGCACAGTGTGAGAGCAACAACGTGAAGAGATGTGTGTAGTGCTCTCATCTGAAGAAGTGAAGGCTTTTCATCTACAGCAGGTGGTCTCCCACTCATCCTGGGAACACTGTAGATCTAAAACATATTTTAAGCTAAAACAATGGTTAAACACCCAGCAGGATGTCCTGGCCTTTGGATCTATTAGCTCAGTGTTGTTAGGTCTTCTCACATTGCTCCATTCCCAGCCACACACAGGATTCCTGCACCTGCAGCACTCAATCCATGAGAGCTGAGTTGGGATGTAACCTTTGCTATCCACTCTTGAAGTCTCATCCCTGCCAAGGATCAGGGAATGAGCATCCCGTGATTTTCAGTCTGTGCTGTTCTGCACTGGCTCCATCCCTCCACTTGCTCACTAGCCGAATGGCTAGTGGGTGTCTGGGAACCAGGAACACTTATGGCCATGTAAGCCTGATGGCAAAGCCAGTGACTTCAAGAGTACTATGACCATCAATCTGCTCTACACCTCTCTCACATAGCCCTCAGCGCTCACACCAAGGACTATAAGGGAGGAACAGGTTTCACAGACTCCTCAATGAGAAGGGATGTGGAGCCCTGCACCTGCTTTGGCAGCACCTGGACTCCAGTTCAGCAACAGCAGAGCTCTAAAGTCACAGAGAAGGCAAAGCTCCAGTGTCATTATCAACCTGTCATTACATCCCTGGAATAGTTTCGCACATTGCTTTTTAGAAAGGCATACCATTGAAAAATTACCATGGCCACCCTGCCAAGGCTACAGGCAACCTAATACACTCTGCCCCATCCTGATAGCCTCAGCCTCCAAGTATGTTCCTCATCCTCCAAGGCCAACATTTGGCTCAGTTTTGCAGATGTGGGTCTGTTAACCATTCCCCTCAGCTCCCTCCCTCCCTCAGAATGCTTTCCAATTTGTCAAGATCTTTTCTGGCAATAAAGAATACCTTGACTCAGAGCAGGAGCCCAGGGCGTACAGGAAAAAAAACTCATCTGACTTGGGTCCTAAGCACCGTCAGCCCCTGGTATGCACCACATGCGCTATCCTCCATTGACTAATTTGCTTTTCACTTCTACCCTGAAAAATCTTAGCCTCTCCTTCCAGATTTCTTCCTTCCACAGAGGATATTTTTTCCTTCAGCAGTAACAGATAGGATTTTTCCAGCCTGAATGTCTTTTTAATTCCTGCCTAGATGTTTAGTTTCTGCCTAAACGAGAGCCTTCACACAGGTGGAAAAAAAATGAGGTGGTGTGGAGATCAAGGTACCAATTCCACCAAGCACCAAGAACTCAGGGCATCATTTCTCAGGATGCTTCTGAAGAAAGGAAAAGAGAACAAGTAGATTTTATATGGAGACTTTTAGATCTTCATTTCAACCACTTCTTGTATCAAATCAACTTCAATTAATCCCTTGTTTCCTGCTAGCACTGGTGATTTATGTGAAACATTCGCAGCTAAAGAGAACAGCTTTGATATTAGTGAAGTACCAGTTTAAACCAAAAAAGGCAACACACAGTCAGGTATGAGAAACTGCAACAATCCACAGGCACAAGGGAGCTGAAAGCAAGATAGATGGCAATCCAAATTCAGGCATTAGGAAAACTCGTCCCAGCATTTGATCATGTGGCCTTATTGCTCTTCTAACAACTTTCTTTTTTATACAACTGCTATATAAATTGTATTGTCATAAATGTCCCAAATGATATATGTATAGTATATAAAATAGGCTATAAACTGGATTTTCTGTACTACCTTACCTACCACACATACAATGTATTTGCCCTGCACCCTGCTCTCTTGCATGGAGTCTCAGATTAAGCTGACAGTAGCAGCACTCTTCTTTCAGTTAGAAGGAAAAGTGCATTTGAACTGCCTACAGGCTGCATTAAGCTATAGGAACGGCTCCCAAGGAGGTGCAGAAAAAACAGGTCTAATGTAAAGACCATATTTGGAGTTTTTAAAAGGGGCCTGAAAGCCAGCTATTCTCCTGCTGCTCTGAAGGGTATGCAACCCCCCAGAAAGTAAATACATAAAACATATAAACCAGAATGGTGCTGACAGCTTTAAAACACTAGAAAATAAAGCAACTGAATCTGGTGCCAGACTAGAGAAGGTATATAATGTAATTTTAAAATAGGAGTTTTTTTATATAAGAAAAATGGCATTTACACTCCTCTTGAGTAGCTTGAGTTTTTCATTTAGGCTTCTCATCTAGCTTGCCAAGGACTTTTGACTATGTCAAAGCAGGAAAGGGGCTGAGATCTGGAGCTTATGGAGATCTCATTGTCCTGAGTGACATATTTTCCTTTTCACATATTCTCACCCGGAGTGGCACTGGCTTTTTAGTTTCAATTTTTTAACAATGTCTCAGATATCTACTCGAAGTTGGCTTTGGATCAAGGATTGTAAATGTTTGGCCACCTTGTAAAAACTATACTGCCAAAGGGAAGCACCTTAGAAAGCTGCAGTTAGGGCTTATCTGCACTGAGAAAATATGCTGTTCAATTTACAAGCATAGACACTGTAGTGGCACAAGGCTGGCACCAGTGTTTTACCCCAGGAATTCAACATCATGTACTATGGATCTCATGTGCTGGTCCCATACTAAATGAAGTGGGAAAGCTGCCACAGACCATGACACAGGAATGCACTTAAGCAGGGGGATGCTTCTCATCAAGGGCTGGCTTTTATTTTCTCTGATACTTGGATATTAACAAATTGCAACCCTCATAAATGTGGACTGAGTGACAGTCGTAAGTGAGCAGAAGAGCAAAGATGCATTCAATAAGTATGTAGCTAGTATAGACCTCCTCCTAGTGCTAGACATATGGTGGACAAACAGTCCTGGACACTCATCAGCAACCCAAGCAAGGCAGTAAGCAAGTTCCCCTTTTTCTCATAAATGTGGAAAGTTCAAAGCTGGCAAGACAGGAGGCTCCAGATCCTGCTTTAACAATTAAGACAAATCTGCCTCTGTTTGGAGCAGCATCTTTAAAAAGCAAGTGACCTTGCAGTGAACTTTTTGTTCTATCTGCTAGTCCTCAATGACAACAAGCTCATCAAGCTGATTTTGCCAAGCCACAGTTCTCAATGTCGTGTTTTAAGTGGCGACCCCAGGGCAGACAGCTTTGTATCCATCCATGGGCTCCACTCCCCTTTGCAAAGGATCATGCTTGACATTTGACTACCACCAGGACAGGATTTTCAAATGAAAGAGAACAATTTTCAAATGGGGGAAATACACTTTCTCCATCCAGCAACCTCTGCCACATACCCAAGATCCTCCCATCTGCTTGCTCCCTGCTGTTCTAATCCTTTGCTTCCAGGAGAGAGAACAGAGATTTTGGCAGAGCCTGCCTGCTGGGATGAGGTTCCCAGTGTTCCCAGGCCAGGAGCGCTTGCCACAGCTCCTCAAGGGCTGCATATAGCACTTCCTCTCATCAGGAAGGGAGGAGATGTCTCCTCCAGGGTGCTGCAGAGGAGAGTCTGAGATCAGAAATCAGTGGGCCAGGCATGTTGCAACTCAGCCTTCTTCCTTTTCCATCCTGAAAACACCAGGCAACTCCCAGCAACTGCCTTGCCTAAACAGAACCCTCTCAGAGGAAGCTCCCTGCCCTCAAGAGCTTAGCTGCATTAAGCTGTCTGCACAGTGTCTCAGCACCTTACACCACAGCTATGTCCTCTTCCCTTGCCTGCATTACTGGGGAAATGCTTTGCAGGTCCCAGACATCTCTGCTTCTCATCCCAGAGGAAGGATGCCTTGCTTTGCAAGCAGCCATCACCCAGCACATACATCCCATCCAGGCAGCACAGCTCCCTTGCACAGATGCTGGCTACAGATTTATGCACAACGCTCCTGGCAGAAGGGACCTTCTCAGGTGGCAGCAACAGGACCCTCCATACACACCGCTCAGAGTCAAAAACATCTGGTCAGCCATCCTGAGGGTAAGGGGCAAGGGAACAAACCCTTTCCACTCCCTGCTAAATAAACATGAATTCTGCTGATACTCCAGCCTTAGGAAAACAAAGCTGTTTCCATTTAGCTCGGCTTCTGGGCTGAGGTGAAACTCCACCCGCACAATCATCCATCAGGGCTTTGCTTCTCCAGGCAGAGATTCAGGCTGAGATCAAGAAGAGGGAGGATTTGCAGCTAGTCCATGCGGGGAGGGCCTCTAACACCCCCAGGACTCTGCTCTCCAGAGCACTTGCTGTTCCAACCAGCACAGAATGGGGGCCTCTCAGCTTCTGCAGCAGCTAACAAGTCTCCACAGGCTCTCTCGGACACCTGACTCCAAATCTCCACTGAGCCACAGGCTGCTGAAGGGACTTGGGAAGTGGTACTCATTGCTTAGCCTGTATTTCCAGGGATGACAGTTGGAGCATCACCAGCTCTGGTGTCAGCAGAGTGGACCCAGAGCTGCCCTTCTCCTAGCCTTGTCCTTCCCTGGCAAGAGTTGAGCTCAAGCAAGACTGAATACATCTTCTTCTTTAGTCCCAGGAAGAAGAGAGAATGCACACCACAGAGGCAAGCCAAGGACGGAGTGGTTCTTACCCAGTACCTCTACAAACAGAAACGCTGATGGCTACATGTAACTCCACAGCACCATGCCTGTGCTCAGCACAACATTCGAGCTGACCTTCAGATCCACATCTTTCCAAGACTGCCAGCACACCCAGAAAAGGATCTATGACAGCTACAGTGGGAATGCCCACAGGTCCATCCACTAGCCCTGACATCTCTGACATCTGACAGGTGAAAATATCAACCAACCAGTACAACCAGTTGCATATGACTGGTACAGCCCTGTTGCTCAAGGAGCAGCCACTTTTCACCAAGGGCGAGAAGGTACCCTGAGGGCAGAGGACTGACAGTAACATTTCCTGCTGTCCCAGTTGTGCTTCCTGGGCTCTCCTGGCAGGGAAGCCACAGAAGGCTACTGTGGCTGTGGAGGGCGTGAAGCAGAACCAGAAGCACATACATACCAGAAGCAGAACCATGAAAACAGGCAGCTGTCTGGTCATGCCCTTCACCAACACTTTATGGGCTCCTACAGACTCCCAAAGATTTCCTCCTGATCAGGTAACTCCCCACAGTGAAGATGCAGTCATTATAAACAGCAAGGCCAACTAGATGAGGACAAGAAATAATTTTAAAGCAGTCCCATCACTCAGGTAAGTGGGGAATATTTTGGTCCAGGCAGTTCCTAACTAATTCAGCTGGCTGTTCTCTTAACTCTCTCTCTGAAGAGTCACTTCAAAACACATTGAAACCAAAAGCAATCCAATTACTTCTTAGAGACCAGGTCTCTGTGGAGGATTCATGGGTTTTGTTGCATGTTTATAGGGAATCAAATATAGTACTGTTCTAGTGCATGGCTTCAGAACTTCTGATAGTTAGCTCTGTACAAACAAACACAAATAAAGCCAATATAGATGCAAATAAACAAAAAGAGAATGCAAATTCACTCATGTGAGGATTGATTTCCTGTTTTGGAACAGCAAGACAAGGCTTAGATGTCTATAAGCTCCTATTCTTGTGCAACTCCTGCTTGTCAGCAATGCAAATGTACAGAGAGGCTGGGGACTGGGTATTTGTCCTGGACCTCAGAGTCTTCTCATAACACTGACCTAGAATCACCAGTGTCCTCCATCCACCGAACCATTCAAGAACTTCTTCTACCTCTTCCTTATTGACAAATCAGACAAATAAGCCAGCTCCTGTGAAATCGTGCCAGGATGACTAGAAAAAGTCAGTGTCCACCAGTACAACCCACCCTCATCCTGGAGCAGACCATGGACCTGACAAGCCAAGCTGTTCCTCTCACTCTTGACAGTGAACTGAACTCCAGTGAATGCAGCTCCGAGTTTGCGGTGCCTAAAAACCAATCCTCATACTTGCAAACATGAACAAGCTCTACCTAGCTCTTTTAAGACAAACTTCCTGCTTTTGCTGCTACAGCCCAACTGTATGAAGAAAGTTTCATGCAAAAGCACAGAAAGTACTTCAGTGGAAAGAGTCACTGCAAGTTCAGACAAGTCTAAGAGTGTGGTTTCATGAGACAAATAACCAACCTAGAGAAGTGACTTCCCCACCCCTCCTTTCCTCCCCTTCACTGCTAGACTTGCAGTTCTGTCCAATTCTTCTGGTCTCATGATCTTCCAATAAGCCAATTTAGTCCACTGAAGTGGCAGAAAATGCTCTTTGATTTTGCTGTGTTCATTTTTTTGCTGGTTTACTGAACTGAGCCAACTCACCCAGAGACCAGATGGGGACCAACAAGTGAAGCAAGGGGAGGGCACGGCCAAGACCATGCCTTTAGCTGCAGATGCTCGTTCTTACAGGCTCTGCAGCTAGCCCAGAAGCTGGCATGCTGAAAGGGACATGCAAAAACTTTTGGGAAACAACTCTTCTAACAGCAACAAGACTTTTAAGTCATGCAGTACCCACACCATGTTGTAAGTTCCACAGACCACAGAAAAAATCCAAGTGACTGAATTGTACAGAAGAACACCCCGGGGCTGAAGAGAGGCATTTCAATGCAGACCAGTGCCAGGGTGCAGGCAGCCTTCCACCTGCCTGCAAAGCAGGGCTGGTAAACATTGCCTGGGCAGCACAGCACTGAGAGGGGTGGTGACAACTCCCTCTTGGAGAGACACACAGCAGCCCCAGTGAATCATTCAGGACATCTCCAGAAGGCAGTTAGTGGTGGACATGTCCCGGTGTCCTACCTGTGGCCATTGCAAAGGATGATAGTCAAATTCTCTTGCTGAAGCATGGGATAAAGGTGACATCCTATGGCCTTCATGGGGAGGGAAGGAGGAACAGCCCAGCACAGTCCTTAATGGAGTCCTATTTCCTTGGGATAGTGCCAGAGGATTTAAGGTACATCGGGCAGCTGGGCATTCAGCAATCCCAGTTCAGTGATCACTAGATGCTATGTCTGACTGACTGGACAAGAATGCTCTGCCAGTGCCTGCACAGCCCTCCGTCCTCTGTGCAGAGACTGAGGTCATGTTCCTTACAGGGAAAGCTTCAACAGGTGCTGTATCTCCAAGGACACTGTTCTCCCTCCCCTCCAGTCCCTCTGCACAGAGTGGTAGCACAGAGGGGTAGGAGGAGGTCATCACAGCAGGGAAACTCATCAGCAATGCCCAGGATTACAGGCACGTGAGAGGGCTGTATGCTCACTTGGGCAGCAAGCCTCTCTTACAGCAGCAATGACAGGGGCTTGGCCACCTCTCCCTGCCAGCATCACCTCTGCCTTTCCTGAATTTGGTTTCTATCAGATAGTCTTCCATTTGGGCACCAAGATATGTCAGCTTCAGTGAACTACTTGGTGCCAGTAAAATCTTTGCCAGTCATTTGAGCCTCTCCAAAATTGTAGACAAGGGTCTAGAATTGTCTCCAGCCCATGTATTGACTCTGCTTCAAAAGAGACAGAAAGGCAGTAGCTACTGTAGGGGCAATGGAAACACTGGAAACAACCTGCAGGAAAATAGAAAAGGAAAGGCCAAATTGCCCTCTCCTCAGGCAGCTCCAATGATGTTGACAGAAAAAGCCAAAAGTTCAGAGAAAGTAAAGGAAAAACTGAAGTTATATCCTGGTTAAGCACCTGTAATTTGCTGTAATGTCTTCCTGACTGAGGGGCTCCTGCTGGAAGCCATGAGAAAATTCTCTGCTTTAGTGGCTACTAACAAAACCAGTCTTTCTGGCCCAGCAATTGAGTGAACAGCCCCAAGAAACACAGGGACCTTTAGGGGTGATGCAGTCTAACACTTTGCTCCCATGCTCATGGACTCTTACAGAGAAGTGCAGATGGTCGTAAAAAACCCAAACAAGTAATATGTGTGGGTTGTTGTAGCAGGCACTACTCTCAATGCTCCATCCCCAAAAAGCTGCTGGCACAGTAGCAGTGCATATTAGGGAAAGACACCTCTCCCATCTTTACTGCCACATTCAGCAAAAATAGCTATAGCTCCAGCAGGACATCACAAAACACAAAGTTTTGTGAAGGAGTGGCAGCTCAGATACAGGAGCATCTCAGCATTGTTTTGAGGCAGGTGCGCTGAAGCGCTAGGTCCTTTCTCTCTGAAAAGACCAAATGATGCCACAGTTGTCATCCTGAGCTTAACACATTCCTCAGAGTCCCTCCTGCATGGACCTCTGAGCTCCAGCAGCTCCATCTTTGCTTCTGTATCCAATATGCAGGCATCTGCCTGGGTACCAAAATGACCCAAATCAAAGCAAAATTACTCAGAAATATGGCTCAATAATTGTTAGAGTCTGCCAGGAGACATCTTGGAGTGTCATTGTTTTACTAATACCAGCACTTACAAGCACACCTCAGATGTATGTACTCTTCTGTGGGTACTACCTGGATATATTGCTCTAAACATATCCTCTTGGGAAAGAGATTTACCTCTGTCCGCCCTGCTGCTACCATGAAGGCTATTCACCAACATGACAAGGGCAAACTGATGACCTTCACAGTTCTCCTTCCTCATGGGATCATCATTAGCCCGTCTCATTCCTGTGTATGCCAGGGGACTGTGACAAAGTGCTGGAAACAAACCGAGTCCCTTGGAGGGACAGCAGGACCTGACCCCCTTATGTCAGCTACCACAGCCCATGGAGGAGTTTTCATCAAGAGACAAGTTGCCTGGTCTCCTGAAGCAGAGACTGTGGCCCAACTGACCAAGGTGTTATTTGCCTGAGGGATCAGCAGAGCATCATGCCAGGACTCAGGTTTGACTTACACAGCTGGGACGTGCCGTGGGATGGGCGCCTGAGCCCCTTGCGGGGAGGCATCCCGCCCTATTGTGCTGGTCCTCCTCCGGAGGGAGCTTGTGGGGGGCTGGAAGGCAGCAGCGGCACCAGGCGGGTGGTACTCCTGCTCAGGAACAACTTCTTCACACCGGAAGCCCTGGAAGCCTGAACGACAGGTACAGACCTGGGGGCGGCTGCAGGAGCCCTTGTTCTGGCATGGCGGGTCGCAGACAGCTGAGGAGACACAGAAAGGCAGTTAGTGGACACAGGACTTTAGCCCCATGGTGGTGACACCCAGCTGGGGCAGCACAACTGGGACAGTCCCATCTCATTTCTACAGGCAGGTGACCTTCACAGTCTTGGTGTTACAACTGCTGTGGGCTCCTAACACAAGGTCACCTCTATACTCCACACTGGTCTCTGCAGAGCTCTTCTCCAGCAATACTTATTTCAGAAAGTTCAGAAATGAGCAGCATGGCCTGCAGAGAGCACATGGCTGCCAGCATTGCCCAGAGTGCTCTGGACAGGAATAGATCCTAATTCGCAAAGCAAGGGATTGCATGTTACCTTTAGTCTGTTTTGGGGTCTGATTTGCACAGTGCCCCTGGCCTGTCCCCTTCAGTGCTTTCCAGCTTTCCTTCCACAGCTGATTCTGGAGTCACTCAAATTCCTCCACTGCTACGGGGACTTACAGTTCATTAACCTTATGCCTAAATCAACCTCTGAGCCTGTGTGTTCCTAATTA
Source organism: Ploceus nigricollis (assembly GCA_013399945.1). NCBI lineage: Eukaryota > Metazoa > Chordata > Aves > Passeriformes > Ploceidae > Ploceus > Ploceus nigricollis. The sequence continues at coordinate 193,288 of VXBC01011111.1, forward strand.
CAGCACATCAGCTTCAGTTTGCGCCCCGGCAGGAAAGTGCTATTAATTATACACAGGACCCTAACACTTCCCAAGTCAACAGATGCCAAATTGGGTTTATAACCCAGGCAGTGGCAGCCAGGAATCCACAGATTTCTCCAGCAGGACTGGGCTCATTGTTCTGAGCAAGGGTAATTGAAAAGGCACTGAAAAACAGTGTTGTCCTTCAAAGAAAGAAGGTGCCAGCTGGTCAAAGGGCCATGAAACCTTGTTGGCCAACACAAGGTGGACACTAAACTCCAGCCACATGGAAACCCTGTGAATGGGTTTCAACCCATGAAACCACTGCTTCTGCTGAAACCCCCTCTCCCAGGATTGCCCCAGGGAGACTGCAGGGGCATCTCACCACCTTTACACACAGCTACAGGGCTTTCAAGAGCATGTCCCTCCCCTTCCAGCTGTGCTCTCCACTCCTGTGAGATACAAGCATGCCTGCAAGAAACACTGCTTCTGGACAACAAACATACAGACAGCTCATTCCTCGTGTGCCATCCGTACATCATCCTGCTGTCATCAAGTGAGAGAAGTTCTTATGCAGACACTTGAATTCCTTTCACAGCAGTCTAGCCCCCACAACCCAAACTAGCCTGCCATCAGCTTTTCCTAACTAGATCAAGGGTATGCTCACTGGAATGCTTCATGTGACATTTATTACCATGTTAACACTCAGGAAGAGAGGGAGATCTCAAGGAAAAGGAGACCCCAAGTCATGTAAGGCTGTATAGGTTAAAGCCAGAGGTTTTGATGAAATCTCCCAGTAAAATAAATCAGCCAACACTGCAGTCTCTGGAACAGGGACAAGGTCCTAGTCAGGCAGGAATTAAGCGTCTCTGGGAAGTCTGGCACTCCAGAAGTTGATGTAATTTATAATACAAAACTCAGCTGTGATTTAAATAGGCTGCCAGTCCCTACTGTTATCTCCCAATAAATGCCTGGTTTTTAACAAAGGCCACCAGCCCAGGAAGCCTGCCATTGAAAACAACCACTTCACATGCTGAAATACTGCAGAGCCACGATGCTGGGACCTGGAACCACAGCAGTTCTCACAACCTCTCCCACCAACAGAGTCACCTTAGACTGTACCCTTCAGCAGGAAAGTGGTGATAAGTGACCAGGCACTCTAAAAAGCCCCTAAGGCAGTTTACATAGAGAAGAGGAAGAAGGGAATGGGATTAGTCTTCTGGCCTCTTCAAGCAGGATGAATGGGGAGCTGCCCTAGCTGAAATATTTCAGCTCTAGCATTAATCCCCTTCCTAGCTGCCTTTACAGACTTGGGGAGAACTTGAAATCTTTAAAATTTGCTGGTTTTCACTCAGTTCAGCTATGCAATATAAAGAGAGCAGATCAGTCAGTGGCAGCACTGCCAGTGACAAGTGTGTGAAATCACTAGTCAGGGCCCCAGAACCATAACATTAGCTGAAGAAACAAGATCGTTAAAATACTTATATATATTTGAAATATTTATCTTTTCTTTCTGTTTTCTGACCTCAGGGGTTACTTTGAGGTGTTGCTCCCCAGCTCGGGGTACTATAAACAGTTTCTGTTAAGATGACAGGCACTCATTTCTCCTCACTGGAGTCTCATGTAATCACCTGTTCCAGGAGCTGGGGATTAGGGAAAACAAAAATAGCCATCTCAAAACTCTTAATAAAAGAGTAAGACTTGGAGCACTGCTGAAGTGTCACTAATAGAAAATGTGGTTTGTTCAAGAACATCTAGCAGTGCCCTCACAGATTAAGTCTAGTCTTTAGTGCATAAGGTAAGTTTTCCCAGCAAGGTCACACAGCAGGGATGACTGTGGCATGACTCTGGCCACCCAGCCAGGCCTGTCAGAGGGGAATGCCACCAAGTTCAGCCTTGCTTTGCTTTGCAGGTACACCTGGCCCAGGGTTGAGCAATGACATGCAAGGTAACATTCGATTACTGAGTCCCTGAAGCTCTACTCATGCTCTTTATCTAGGAGAGTGATGTAGATCTTCACTGGAAGCAGCTCCTGTGCAGTTCCATTTAAAATGCAGGGGAACCTGTCTATCAGCTATGGCCTCCATAGGAAAACTGAGAAGGTGCTAAAGGACTTGTACCACTGGGGTTATTTAATCCACTTTCTCATGGAAAAGTTATGTATGTAAACTCAGTTCTAACTTATAGCTCTGACTGTGGGAGCACACCCAGAAGGGATGGACAGTTTACCACAAGTGAGATCTGACACAAGTGAGAGTGACAGGGAGGTAGATCAACAGCAATGCAGGAATAACAACAGAACTTAGTGAAGAACAGCCAGGGTTCAAAATACCCTATAGTCACCGTTCAGAAGAAAGACAAATGGAGAGGCATGTGAATATCATTTTGCAGATGTGGAAAAGCCCTAGGGATGCTAATGGGACTGTCTGAAGTCACGCTGTGAGGCCACAGCAGAGCCAGAGACTCAGCCTGGAATCCCTGCACCTTTATTCACCATCTTAACTGCAAGACCATCTGTTTAAGATTGGAAAGCACATTAGTTTATTTAGTCCTTCCTGACACACTGATTAAAAATGTTTCTTTTAAACTTTAAAATATTCATGTCAGGAAAAAAGCTCATGCTGCATTCCCAACCCAGCTCAGGGTACTATCTCTGGAAGCAGCAAAGAACCATCATGAATAATGCTGATGAGTTTATTGGAGGCTGATAAACTAACATGGGGAGGCTGAGCATGATGAGCTAATTGGCAGCTAAATTACTGACACGTGTACACTGCAGCCACTGCAGCCCCGAAAATGTGGGCAGTGCAAGGGGGCATCTGGCTACTCATGTATACAGGTTTCTTCTCCACCAAACTAAGAACAAAATGGCCAGAGTCTTACTCCAGAACAAAGTTAAACAGGCAGAAGGTTGAACCCTTCAGGCCTACATTCAGATGCAGCTCACTATCCCTAATGGCCCCTTCTGCGAGAAGACCTCTGAAGCCTCACTGCATACAGCCCCTTATGCAGCTCAATGTGATGACCTGGCAGTGTGTGGGCAGAAATCAAGCCCACTGCAAACAGGCAAGGTCTTCCTCCTGAGCCCCCTTAGCTCATTTCCACTTTCCCAGGAGATGTTGTTGCTCCAGGGAAAGATATTTCTCTTTTTATCTTCCCAGTCACAGACTGTCTGAAAATTCCACAAGTCCTCACTGCAACTTTGGTCCTCAAATCTGAAAAATACAGAGAGACACTTCCCTAAGGCTGGAGTTAAGTCATATGCAGGGATATTGAAAGAATAAAGTGCTTACAGAAGCATGGGTGAAGGAAGAAACCACCACCCTCGGTAGGTGAGAGGAAGTAGATTATGGCAACAATTTGACATATCCTCTCTCCCGTACCCAGGCTCAAATCCTTGAAAACCAAGTATCTGTCCAACACCTGAATACCCATTCTTCCATGTTTCATCACTCTTAAGAGGTTCCCTCTGGCTGCATTTCTACCCCAATGACTTCCTTGATATGCTACATATCAAAGACCATGGGAACAGACATTAAACAGCATTACAGTGCAGAAACTTAACGGGGATGGGCTGTCCAGCTTGCCTTGGCAGCTTTAAAAACAGCTGTATGTCTCCAGCAGCTTGAACTCCAGCAGAAAAGCTCAGGGAGGGAGGTAGCTGGGAATTAAATTATGTTTACACATCACCAGTCTCCACCAAAGTCCTGCCTGAGCTTTACCATACCCGGTCAGGGGGACACTCAGGCCTGATCATGTTGACACTGTCCTTTTAATGAATCCTTGGGAACAAGAGCTCAGCACCTGAGCAATCACTAGGCAGCCTGTGTGGCTGCAAGCCCAGATCTACTGCTCCTACCAAAATCCCTAATGAGAGAAAGATGCTGCCATGGCTGGCCCCGCGCTGTGTTTACAGACACTGTCTGGCAGCACAGCACGCTCTCTACCGTTTGGCTTCTGTCGGCATGGGGGAGAGGAGAAGGGAGGTGAGTCAGCCCTTGGCCCCCTGCTCCCAAACAGCGATTGCTAATGCAATTACCCCAGCACGGCCAAAGCGCCGTGAGATCCCGTGGCAAACAAAGCTGAGCCTCCTTCCCTGCTTAACATCTGGGCAGCTGCTGCCGCCCAAGTGAAGGCAGATCCTCTCGCCCGTTCTGGGCTGGGCGTTCCCCCGCGGCCGCTGCCTGCGCTCCTGCCCTCCCAGCTGACCGGGCGCCACAGGCGGCCCCGCACCTCCCTGGACCAAGCAGGTGCACGGGGCCAGCAGTCCCTGGCGAAGGCCCACAGATGAGCTGCGTGGTGCAGCCCTGTTGTTCAGGGACACGGATCACAGCAGGGGTTAGTCAGAGCTGCGGAGCTATTGAGGATGGAGGTGACAGTTCACTTGTCTCTGGTGTGCATTGCACTGGTGCCCACCCAAACATCTTCTCTTCCAGTGCCCTGTCATGGAGCCCACAGTGACTGCAGCCCACAGGGCTGTTCCAGAGCTGCCTGGATGAGCAGAAGACTTCATACTTCCTCTGTGGGTAGGCAGGAGGGTCCTGGCCAGGCAGTTTTGCACTGCAGGAGTGCCCTGCACCTCACTGCCATTTTAGGCACCCCATGCTCCAGCCCCACCCATCCCAGCCCTTGTGCCAAATCCATTAATTGCTTTTGTTAATAGCACTTGGGTAATTTGCAGCCCTGATTCCCTGTTAAGCATCAGCAATGCTCACCCACATGAGCACAGCCCCAGTCTGCTGGTTCCCAGCTGCTGGGACTCTCACAGACCCGTCTTTGCTCCAAGCACGACTCCAAGTGAGAGCCCAAGGCTCAAAACTCACACATAAATTTGCTACTGCAATGCCCTGCCCCAACAAGATCCTGCCATGGATGGACACTAATAACAATAACGAAATAAAACCATAATTACTCTGCGTACTCAGACTTTGCTGGCAGACAGGAAGAGCTGACCTATAGCCCGGCAGTCCCACAGCAAGGCTGTGGCACTGCCTCCATAGACCCCATGATTTATCTCCTGCCCTGGCACACTGCATAGGGAGTGTGTGGGGTCACAGAAGTATTGAAGCACTTTTTAGAGGTGCGTCCTGAGACTTGCACTGGCTGAGACTGTCATACTCACGTTTGATGCAGCGGTTTGTGCCTGGAGCTGTGGTCCATCCTGGGCAACACTGTCTGCCACAGACATTTGGCCTAAGCAGAGAGACAAAGCGGCGTGGTTAGGAGAGGGGGAAGCTGAGGTCTTGCTGCAGCCATCACCTCTGAGTCACCCACAAAATTATTTCCTGCAGCATCTGATATTTCCTTCCAGATGGACCAGCAGCTGAGATCAAAACCAATGGGACAAGGGCTGAGTTGTTTAAGTGTTTGGAAAAGAAACCCCCAAGGATTGTAAATGCTGCCGTGTGAGCGATCCCTGAGAGAGGAGCTCCCTTTTGAACTGGCATTATGCTGGATTCCTGGCACAGCACTCAGAGGAACCATTTTCCTCCTGAGAGCAATTGGAGGCCAGTAGCCAAAGATCATTAAAGATCTCATGGTTCTTCATGGTATTGGGTGTAAATTGGGCCCAGTTTCAACTTTGGTCGTAGTATCTTGCCTCTGCCACTGTCCTGAGCTGCTCCAGCCGAAGACAACACTTCATTCTCCACCTAACTGCTGCTGCCTGTTGCTGTTTGTTGCTCAGCCCTGCCCTGACAGGGATGGCACGTCAGAAGCTGCACTCTGGGGCACTCCCCAGCTTGCTCTCCCTTTGCAAGCACCCCAGTCCTGCATTTGTGATCTGTCTCTAGTGCAGTGACCCAGGGCGCTGAGGACTCTCTAGTGCTATGAAATTTGTGTCTACTTGATGTGCACAGAGCTACACTAATTCCAAGATGCTGAAATCATTTCCATGAGTGTTGAATCCAAGATTTAGCTGCAGTTACTTTTTGACTGCCCTTACATAAATGAGAGCCTCCCCATCTCTCCTTTCTTATGTGTCTTCAGGTAGGGATGACTGTCAACATACAGCTATCATAGACAGTGCTGGGCCTCTAAGAGGTGCTCTGCAATGCCCAAGCAGGCAGCTAATGCTGCTTCCTCTGGTCACATCATATTTAAGTGTCTATAATGAGAAGGAATAACAAGTTCCACGGTGCTCTCGAAGAGTATTAATCATCATGGAGGGAAGATTTTAGAAATAGGTAACCTTTGCATATCGAGGTAGATGAGAAAGAACAGTTGTCAAAAGATAGAAACTTAGAAATAGCCAGAAAGCTCTGGAAATCCTCTGGAAAAGTGGAGAGTATGGTTTATTTCTAATGCTGGACAAGGCAGTCAGAGCTGCTGACAGAATTTACAAGAACCACAGAAACATGCACATTTGTCTTCTGGGTTGACTTTAACATGAACACAGCAGGGTCAGAGGAAGATCCTGCTCTAAACTGGCATCCTCCTGACTCCTGCATCCCCATGGCCTGAGATGAGACTCCAGAAATGCCAGGGCTCAAGCTGTGGGGCTCACATTTTAGGAGGGCCAAGGACAGTGGGTGGCAGGTATGCCAAGGATTGTTCTGGTGTTCACAAATGAAGCTGCCTGCAGAGGTACAATTGCTCTATGTGGGAAAGGGAAGTAGTCTGAGAAAACATATCATTTAAAAGTGTTACCTAGTCCTTTAGGATCAATGTTTTATTAATCTGGGCAGATTTTTATAGGGAGAAAGTACTGAAATTCCCTTGGTGTAACTTCCTGCAAGCAGAACAAGCCAAAGTAATTCTAGCACCCACTCATATCTGTTCTGGCTGGGCAAGAGCACCAATTTCCAGCATTTTGTCTGTCAACTCAAAGAGATGTATGAGTCTCTTCGTTAAGACATCCTCAGAAAGCATCCAATTAAAAAAAAAATCCTTCATTTACTGCATAAGAGCTCACAAGGCCTTAAACACTTTTAAGGTGTCCTGATCAGTAAAAACAGAAAACCATTGAGTGGGAGCAGGTCTTTGGATAATTAAGGTCCTGAGAGAGACTCTACTCCAAGCAGCAACATAAGCAGTTTTGCTTAGACTGTCACAGCTCCCATTCTTCCTTTGGCACAGGTAAAACACACCTCATAAGTCATATTTAGTCTCTTCAATGAGCAAAACCTTAGCCCTTTCCCACTTCAGCTTATCCAGAAAATCATATTTCTTGTAGGCAAAGTAGGTACCTTCTCCAGAGAAGCTGTTTTGGTCTTGAATTATACTATTGGTTCTTTGTGGGATTAATGTTTAAATTTAATCTACATCTCTCACATGCATGCTGGAGGGAGCATGTTGCTAGTTGCTCCCAATGCCAACACCAAGCCAGAGGTCATAGGAAAAAAGATAGGAGGCTAAAATAGACAGGGGCCCAAGCCTGAGCAGACAAGACCACTCCTGAAGTCATGAAACCCCTGTTGGGTTCAGCACAAATCTCTCATTAGTAGAGCCACTCTGTGTCACTGCCAGCCCCAGACATGAGTTGCCAGCCCCAGGTGAAGGGGTTGGTGTTGATGCCAGCACCAACCAGGGTGATGCTCCTGGGGGGAGGACAACCTGGCAGGGGTGCCCTCAGGGGCAGGGGCAGAAGGAATACCTGGGTGGGAATGTTCCTTCCTACCATAAGGTCCTGGATGAGAGAATGGGAACAGATGGAGGCAGGGAGGACCTCCTAGACTGGAAATGAGCAGTTGGAAGGAACAACATGTAGGTTGTGCTGGAGGGTAGAGAAGAACCACAACTATTTCCTGATGAAAGCCCAGTGAGCAGGACCTCACAGAGCATGAGGCACAGGTAAGCAAGAGTATCAGCTGCAAGAAAATAGCTATGGGAGCTTTGCTGCAGGGGACCCATTCCTGAGCACTTCTGGGTCTGCTTCAAGTATTTTGTTGTCATTTGCCTGCTTTGAACGCCATGGGGTTTGTACTGCCTTGCAAATAATTCAGAATGAATCCCACAAAATTTAAGGAGTATGGCATGTTTACAACATTGTGGGATGGTGCTTGAGAGAGAGTGGTGGCTTCCACATCCATTTGTCCTGCTGCACATGACACCACAAACACTTTAGGCAAAGATGTGGCTCAAGCACAAGCTCCCTGTGAGGCACGTCCAGCCCTCGGCCTCTCCATCCAGTGTTTCTTCTGGAGAACAAACAAGTGGCAGGGTCCCTCCAAGTCTGGTGTCACCACAACAGGGGTGTCTCCTGAGGAGCTACCTGCAGACACTGAGCAGCCTCTGATCACCCCTCATCGCACAGGGAACAAGGACTTCCAAGGCATCGGGCAGAACTGCCCGGCAAGAGGACCTGCTGGGTGCTGTGACACACTGAGCCCCTGGCAGACCTAACAATGACATAAGCCAGAGCCATGATCATACCTTTGAAGCATTCAGCAGCTGCCTGAGCTTAGTATCCAGGTTTTCTCCTGCTTATCCACTCCTTGGAACAGGAAGCACAGGAGAAAGGAAATGGGAGCATGACTAACACCCTCATCCAGGGCAGCTTGGGCTGCAGGGGGACCAGAGGATGAATGGGCATGTGGAGGGGTCAGGAGCTGTCCCAGCTGGAAAGAAACTCAACAATCAAAGCAGTAGAGAAGACATGTCCTCACATGGGTCTTGCAAACTGAAGTTTCTCTGAACCTCATACTAGGTCACGTTCCATGGGATGCCCTAATCCCAGCCCTAACACTGATGCCAAAACAAGCCTTCAGCAAATTATCAATCTTTCCTATCTCTGTCTCCTTACCAGTGGGAGATGTTAATAATGTATTTGCCTTCCTAAGGGTCAGGTCAACTAGCACATATCCCGTGAAACGAAACATTGCTGAGAACAGTCAAAGGCACTGAGACTTGATTGCTTGTAACATTGTGCTGCTGCAGGGCTCATGGGCCACTTAGCACTTTCCAAAATAGTTACCAGCCCAGCTCAGACCAAAGCAGACAGAGACCATTTCCAGTAGCCAGTACCCCTTTTTGAAGAGAAAGGGCATTGAATAGCTCAGACAGCTAAATAGCCACAGTATCAGAGAAAACCCTAAGGGACAACTCAGTGCATTTCTGGGAAAATTCAGAGTGGGGCACTGGATCCACATCTCAGCCTCTGCCTCAAGTACCAGGGACACCCTGAGGTCTCCAAAGAGCACAGACAGCAGCAAGCAACTGCAAACCAAGCTTTTTCTTCATTCTGTGGCTAGCATGCACCATCCATGCCCAGGTATAATCCCTGACATGTTGAGCTTGGTGTACCGGAGCTCCCAGGCACTATTCACCGACCTGCTCCTTTTCTGGGATAGACAGCTCCTTGAAACTCCCCACAGAGATGAAGCCAGTGCCACGAAGCCTCCCTGCGCCCAGAAGAGCCATTCACAGGCCTGACTGGATGCACTGGCACAACCTTGGACTTGAGCAAAGGAGCTGCTGCAAGCCACTCCTTCATCCCCTCCTTTGCTGTGCAGCCAGAGGCCACCAACAAGATTGGACTCAGGTGTGCAGAGGTACCCAGGATGAGAACAGCCTGCAAGACCTTGCAGTGTTATCGTAAACGAGACCAAGCAACCATAACAGGCACCAGTGGAAGGAAAACAAGAAAACAGTAGTAAGATCATGGCTTTTACAGCAATGATCACATACTGCTTCTGAAGCATTCAGTAGAACCCTTTTTTTCACCACTTATTTTCATAGCAATCTATGCATCATCTTTCAGCTTCACAGAGAACTCTGTTCTGCCAGATATGCTGACTCCATTCAGACCATGTACAGCATCCTCACAGGAGGCCAGAGGGACCATTAGATCATCAGGTCTGCCTTTCTGCTGCAGGAAAGCGAACTTCATCCAAATGCGTATGAAATATTTGCAGTCAGACCCAGTGAAGAACATTAGCAAAAGGCTGTTGGCATCGATGAGTCACTGAAAACCCTCTGCCAAGTCCACACCAGCATTTAACTGCCTCCACTCCTGAGCAATCCTATAAACACATTGCAGCGAGAACCTATATGCTACAAAGCCTGGGTAAAGCAGGATTATACAGCCACACATGGTGTCTACAACAGCAATTAAACATGAACTAGGGTGTAGAATGCCCAAAAAGGAGATAGGAGGGAGAAAGAATGCGTCTGGGACTCTCTGCCTGCTACCTGGGAAGCCTCACATGCCCCTTGAAACTGTCCAGGCAGGTATCAGGAGAGGCTTCCCCAGATTACTCTCCCGTTACCCACTTTCCTTATCACTGTGACCCACCCTCCCAGCCACAGGGCAGAAGGACAAGGGGGACACATCCCAAGGGACACTAACATAGAGGGAGATGCCCACAGTGTCCTTGCAGCAGGTCTGGCCAGCCCAAATTAGGGATGCAGCCAGCACAGAAGTACAGTCATAGCTGGCATGTGTTGTAGCTACCCTACCCCACAACACTCAAGAAGAAAATCGTTCTAGTCAGGGGAGTTGGAGAAACAGGGATGTTAAGCTGAGCAGAGCAAAGCAGTGATGTTTTCAGGGCTGGATTGTTTTCTTCACTCAGTGTCAGAAGTCAGTAATTTTCTGTGATGTTTGCGGGGATATCAAAAGTCACCTCACAGTGAGTCTTCTGGGGAAAATACTAAAATCCAGCTCTTGCAAGTCTTGAAGTTGGATGCATTCATGAAATTGTTTGTACAAGTCACACCTGCAAGAAGGCCAGATATGAGCAGGATGGCATCCAAAGAGTCCCCAGGAAAGAAACTCAATCTTGGGTATTCAGCTATCAGACAAGGTGAGAAAATAATTATCTAGAAAAACATAAGAGTGCCAATAAATGGGTTTTTGCAACCAAAGAACTCCACAAGGCCCCTGAAGGTATCAGCAGAGAGCTCTGACTGGGGAATCTGGAAAGGCAACACATGCAGGGGTTGCGATTTTTAGCCAAAATAATTGTATAAACAAATAGTGCCAGGGTTTAGTATACCTGCAAAGTTACCTGAGTAAGGGAAAATGAAGGTTGTCATACCAGAGACTAGCAGGAGTTCAGTGTAAATAGCAGAACAGAAAATATCCCACCTGGCAAAAAAATGAAACATCACAAACTGAAGTTTTTTAGGGCCCCTGAGTTTCCTGGATGAAAATGTGTCTGGTGCAGCAAGGGGTGTAGGAAGATGGATGAGGTGGAACGACAGAGTCTCCCAGAATGGTTGGAGGCAGCAGCAGCAAGCTTTCCATGAGGAGCAGCACCATGTGGTTACTCATGGACAATTATTTCAGCTAGGCTTTCTCTTAAGCTCCGAAGACAGTAAGTTATAGAGAAGCTTCAAAAGTGATGCTTTGGACTCCAGAACAGACAGAAAGCCATTACAGGCACTTTGCAGAACTGAAGGTCTTGGGGATTGCAGAAAACTCTGTATCCCCAGCCTTGAGGCAGAAAGTGCAGCAGAGCCTGCATGAGAAACACAGCACTAGGACACAGCTCCTCCTTACTTTTGGAGGCAGTGGCACTCTCAGATATAGATAATTACACGTAAACTGTGTCTAAGTGTTGGACCAACCATCCCTGTTTACACCCTGGATTAAGGGATAAAAGCTACTTGCAAAAAGGTTCAGCACTTTTCTGAACACAGTGTGAACCTTGGGGCTGCCGTCATGCTCCTGACAGCAGCACAGGCCAGCTGTTGTCACTAGAGGCAGCTGCAGTCTGAAAACAAACATGCTAGGTATCAGATGACTCAAATTCAACCAAACTGCTACATGATCCCAAAGCAACACTGACAACATTCCAACTGCAGAAAGGGTAAAATCTTTCTGAGCCCACAAAAGTCCAAATGTGACTGAGCAGGACTTAATCTTCCCAAGACTCCCTCTCTGGGTGGCTGACAAGCCGAGATAATGAGCTGGGTAAGCTCAGAACCTATATGCCTAGCTGTTAGTGATACTTTATGTATCAAACATAATAGAAGTAGAGCGAACTTGGTGCTTCTGTGGATCAGTTGAAGGAAAAGTACACAGAGTGGCACAGCAAACATTTCTGTCTCTAAACTTTACAAGGAGATGAGTGTGGGAGAGAGAAAACCCAGAGACAGACCTTTTGTGTTCTAGTGAACCTCCCCGCCAGATGTCAGAAGAAGACATTTCTGCCCTTATCAGAGAGCTGTAAACCCAGAGCCTGCCCTCATAACCCCCCTAGCAAGGCTCACATGAGAGCAGACACACAGAGTGCCACATGGGTTGGTCAAACTCCTGCGTGATGGTTTTGGTAGCCCTGCCCAATTGGCAAAGGAGCTAATCTCGAAGGGCATCAGCCACGGGGGAGCAGCGAGGGAACTGCCGAGGAAGGGGCCCTGGCTGAAGACTATATCAGCCGTGCACCAGACGGCCAGCTCGCAGGCTCCCCCCACAACCGAGCAGCTGGCTTCGCCATATGATATCCCCTCCACCTCCACAGGGCTGTAGCCAGAGACTGGAGCTGGAAGCAGCCCTGCCAGGCAAGTCATAGGAAGCCTCCTTCGGCTGAGCCAACTCAAGCCATGGGAAGCTGCGGCGTGGAGTGCTTACAAGGGGCCCATTATGGGAGGAAGGAGCCAAGAGGCCAGGTACCTGCAGCAAGAGCGGCAGCAGACAGACTCCATCCCTCAGAGCCAAGCAAGCCCCTTCAGCTTCTCCACCACCTAAATCATATTACATCCCCCTCGAGAGTCCCCCACCCTGCATGCCTCCCAGGACAGCCGTGGGCAGCCCCAGAGGGCAGCTGGGACACTCTGCCCACTGCCGCGCAGCTGTCTGCCAGCCGAGGCCCCGATCTGCCAGAAGGGCACTACACCCGAGCACGCCTGAACCACGCACCCCCACGACTGGCAGACGGCGGCCTGGCGGCCCCCGCACACTCGGGTAACACGCCACGCCTGCGTGCACACCGACACACACGCACCCACGAGTGGCTGCGAGCGGCGCGGCCGCAAGTGCGGGACAGACGCGCCGCAGGACAGCGAGCATCGAGGGGGCTCCCACGCCGCTCCGGACCCGGTCGCGGGGAAGCACTGCCCCGCCATCCCGCAGGGGATGTGGTAGCCCCGGGAGCACCCGTGGGATGGAAAAGGGAATGCAGCACGGGACTCGGGATGGGACCCTGCCCCTCCGTCCGGGGCTCCCCAGCGCCGGGACCAGCGGGGCTCACGCTACGCACCCCCGTCAGGATCCCCCCCCCGGCCGCAGCACTTACCCCGCCATCCTCCCTCTGCCACTTGGCTCCTTCGCCCGGGGCACCACTCGCGCTTTCAGCCCGCTGCCCTGCCGCTGGCGGGAGGAGTCCTGCCTGCTCCTCTGTCCCACGCTGGGACCGAGCCCGGCATCTCCCGCTTGGCCCCGGGGCGTGGGCAGCCCGCGGTCGGGACGATGCCTCCGGCTGTCGGCACCGCTCGGGCTCCCCGCGGTGGCCGCGGAGCCGCGATCCACGTGGAGGGCTGCGGGGAGGGGCCGGGGCGGTAGAGGGGACCGGGACGCAGGGGACAGGCCGTTCGCCGTGCCCACC
>VXBC01011111.1:206853-251015 GCA_013399945.1 Ploceus nigricollis
AGCCGCCGAGTCCGGCCGACAGCGGGCGAAGCCCAGGACGACCGCGAAGGTGAGCGGGAGGAGGCTGGCGGCAGCGCCCCGCATGGTGTCAGCCGGTGGCGAGGGGAGACGGGCGGTGCGGAGCGCTCAGAGCCCGGCTGGCATCCCCCGGCGGGCGCGGGGCAGNTGACATCCCCCCTCTCCAGAGGACACGGCTCGGCCCCCCTTCTTAGGAGAGGAGACATTCCAGCAACACCCACTTTGGCAAAGGGAAACAAACTACAACAGAGAAACCTTAACCCCTGCCTGGCCAGGGAGACCCGGCCGCCGCCGGCCCGGCAGTCGGCGTGCAGCCCCCGCAGCCCGCCCCGACGCCCGGCCCGCAGCGACCTGCCGGGCCCCGCCGCAGCTGGGAACGCTCAGGAAAGGTGGAGCGACCCCGGCTTTGAGAGCACGGAGCAGAAGACACGGATGCCGGAAGAATACACCGCTGCCCCTCAGCATCTGGGGACTTCTGGAGCTGCATGAGCACCGCTAGCCTTCTCGCTGTTCTGGATCGCATCAACCCGGAGAAAGGCACGGCAACGGGAAGAGCTTTGTTGGCTATCCCACGCTGGCTCCAGAGCTCTTAGATCCTCTCAACCCCATTCAGGGGTTTATAATCTTCCTTGTATAAGTTCAGGCTAGAAAAGGACCCACCTATAAGCTCCAGGTCCTTCAGCCTGAGAGATCTTTCAGGAGACATATTCCAGGAGCTTAGAGTAGATGTCCATCCTTCCCCCCATCTGCCTCTGCCCGAGTACCAAGAGGTCGAGGGAGGACTTTCAATGACTGCTTTGCTTTATATGCGCTGAAAAAGACTGAGAGAGGAGTAGGAGGAGGGAGAACAGGGGCACAAATCCCCTTTCAGCCACACACATCAGCTTAACATCATGCTCTGCCGCATCTCTACAGATCTCTGCTGCTCTTGGCCATCTTGGGCAAGGAGCAAATCCTCCCACTGGAGTGCAGACACTGTCCTTTATTTGGGGTGGGCTCATTCCAGCCCACAGAAGCATTTGTTACCTTAGTGGGTGACTAAAGGCCTCTTGATGCATCTATACATGCAAAGAGACAGATTAGGGCACTGCAAATGCTCACAGGAAGGAGATACTCACTGGGTTCTGTGCCTGCAGTGGGTCCTGTGGTGACCCTGAGTGCAGCAGCTGGATGTCTGCAGGAGAACACAAGGAACTCTGCATGTGCACAGAGTGATCCTTCAGGGGCACCTTTACATCTTCCAGCAGCTTGCAGGGTAGGGGCTTCTTCAGCCAGCTGCTGCAGCTCAGCCACTGGGTTTAAAAGGCAAATTGTCATATCAGTCCATGATTTTATCTGATTTCTTTTGTTCCTTTTGATCTGTGGGGTGACTGCAACATAAGACTACTGGTTCCTCTTCTGTGCCCACTGCTCCCCCAGCCCATTATAGCCCCATCCCACTGATGCTCCTCTCCCTTCAGCCTCCTACTATAGGTGCTGCCTTCCCTGGTTCTCACCAAGCTGTCTGCTTTCCAACAGCTTTGTGGCAGAGGAGTCTGTTCCGCTCACCCAGTTCTATCTCTCCAGCCTCCAGCAGTTGTGCTCCTAAAGCCTCTCCTATTTGAAACCAGTGGTTCCATCTCCCTTCTTCTCATTGCCCTTTGACTTTTACACTCTCTCAGACCACAGCCACCTCCTTCTTGGGATAGGAGCACTGCTGTCTACCCTCCAGCTTGCAGAGGAGCTGGGAAAGGAGCAAAAGCACAGGGAATGAATCCCCCTGAAAGCTTGCTGGGTCTAGAGTGGAGCAGGACCTCAGCACATTCCTTCTGGCTGGGGATGGCAAGTGAGGGAGATGAGAGGTAACCACAGGTGAGCAAGTGTGACCAGAATAATGGGCAGAGTGGGTTCAGGCTTTACCTTGGCGCTGGCAGCTGAAGGGCAGGCAGAAATTTCAGAGGGTGCTTTGGCACTTCCTGGGATGCAATCAGCTTGCCTCTCTGTCCTATCAGGGCAGAGACAATCCCTTGGGCAGGAGTTTGCATGGCGGTGGATGTCATAAGCAATGCTCACTAACAGCCGTGGCTTGTTCCTTTGTTCTGAGGAAGAAGAATGTCCTTTCCATCCTCACCTAATTACTTTCTTATGCAGCAGTGGAAAGAATGCTTGTGCCTAAACCTGACATGAGAAAATTATCAATGCCATAAACAAAACCATAAACAAAGCAGCCAAGAGCCAGGGTAGTGCTCAAAGCCAGAACAGGAGACCCCAGAACAGGGGGCACAAGTGGATTCCTCCTTCCCAGAGGTGTTGGATCACCCCAGAGAAAAAGACGACTTCAGCATCCCCAGGGGACAACATGTGCACAGGAGCCTGCACTTGGGGCATCAACAGTAGTGGAGCTCCAGGAGCTTGTGCCTCCCTAATGGGGCTGAGCAATGAAATGTACAAGAGAGCCATCAACGGCCCCCTGGCACCTCTTGCAGCTGCCCCTGGCTGCGGTGGAGCCTGGCCCAGGGAGTTGGCATCCCTTCTCAAATCAGCTTAGCTTTGTGTTTACAGTAACCCCCTGGAGCCGGACACTGAGCTCCTTGCTGCCTCACACAGGCAAACACTCCTTAGCTTCTCAGGGATGTGCTGATGCCATTTGATCCTGCAGGAGTGCTGCAGCAGAACAGGGGCCAGCTGAGTCCAGTGGCCCCCAATCCCCCCACCTAAGAGTTGTCTGGCACAAGGAGCTGAGGACACAGGAGTTATGTGCAGGTGCTCCGTGGTTCATATTTGGCCATTTCCAAAACCAAACCCATTAGAAAAGGGGAAGGACAGGGGGTGTGGGGAGTCCTAGTGCAGGTTGGGCTTCAGCATGCGGCACAGTGGGGGCTCAGCAGTCAAACATGAAATACCTCATTGCTCAGGAACTCACACAGGCAGAGTGTGGATGGTTGGGCTGCTTGCTTCTGAGGTCAAGCCCGCACTTGGGAAGAGAAATCAGCAGCAGCAGAGTGAGGATGGGGCAATAAGCTGGCAAGCAGGGTTTGACAGCCCAGCCCCCAGCAGCAGGGAGCACAGGGCACCTCTGACATGACCTTCAGGCAGGCAGTTCAAAGTGCTTTTTGCTGCCTTCACTTCCCTTAATTCACCATGTGACCTCGTAGGTAACAGAAATGGCACCAGAGGAGAGTCCAAGGGCAGACACAGTTGCAGCACCTCTACAAGTCCATGCTTTCTAGGGCCCGGGCACTGAGCTGAATGAGGCAGACCTGACAGCCAGTTCAGAAAGCAAGGGGCTCATCAGACCCTGCAGAGAAGAGGAGCAAGTGTGGCCTGCATTGATGACACTTCTTACCTGCTCTGTCTATGGCAGGCAGGGTGGGGTGCTTGGGCAGATGAGGATCAAAGCCACAGGGCCAAAGGCAGAGGGGTCAAAGCGGGCTGTGACCTGGAGGGACAAGCATAAGTCACATCATCTTGAGCCCTCTCAAAGGACAGGGAGAAGGGACTCTTCAAGACTGTGCTGATGGGGGGCCCTCTGTGCTAGGCCCCCTCACACCTTCATTACCCCACCCACTGGGTCCACACCAGCTCTGCACAATTCCCTTGGGGTGGTTAACACCTGGGAGCCATGCTTCCAGGACCAGTTGGCCCCCAGATGTGGCTCCTGGCACTGTATCCCTTCGATTAATTAGCCCCTTTTCTTCCTCTTCAGAAGGGTTCACAACCCACATGTGCTTCTTCCTCTGCTGAGAGCATACCCATAACACACTGCAGATGGGACACATTCCATGGATTCAGAAGCTGCCTGCAGCTCCCGCAGAGGAAGACGGAGTACTCCCATTGCTCAGGGCTCAAGGGCAGGGGAAGGTTGGCCAGGCTCACTGGCTTAAAAATCGAGGTGTGGAGCCAGCCTTGTAGAGGTAGAACTCGCAGCTTCTCTGAAAAGAGCCATCTCACACCAGGAGGGAGAACATGGCAGCTGTGGAGAGCTGGACAGAGAAACAATTTCAAGGCAGCAATACAGAGAGATCTCTGGAGGGGATCTCTGTAACCATGGGCATCAGAGAGGCAGGAAAAGCAGCTTCTAAATTTGCAAACACAGCCAGCAAATCCTCCATGGACAGCATTTCCACCCATTGCCTTTGCCGTGAGATACACACAGCCCAGCACACCCATATTTATGGGCACCCAGGGAAGTAGACATTCCCACCCAACAGACAAGCCACTCCAGCCAGACACACAACCTGGCCCTTCAGCCACCTCCACACACTCATGGTGCATCCCTCAGAGCCTTGGGGACATCTTGGCTTCTCCCTGGGAGGAGGCCGCCAGCAGGCAGCTAAGAGCTGTGTAAGCAGTGGTTTGTTGTCAGAAAACAGAAGATAAATTGTCCAGTTCCTAGTCTAAAGCCAAGGCTTGCTGGTTTTATCATTCCTTCTGCTTTCATTTAACCAGGGCAATCTCTGAGATGGAGGCACAGACCAGGCAACTGGTGTCCTACAACTGGATTTCTTGCTCATGCTGTTGTCTAAGCCTATGTCCATGCATTTCCAAGGGCTGAGACCACATGCTGAGAAAGAGGTTACAAGAGAAAACAAAGACATGCCACTAGGAAAAAGAAACCTGGAGAGAATGATCAGGTGGCAAAACCCAAGGGATGGGAGTGCAGAGTGAGGCAGAGAGGAGATTGCTGTGGGCTACTGCTGTAGAAAGGCCCTGGTTGGGCTGGCTGCAGAGCACAGCTGGTTCCTTATTTATCCATCACACTATTTAGAGCCCATTTGGCAACTCCTCAGGAGAAAAAAACCCACTCAGTTAGAATGTGACTCATGCAGAGCTACAGAAGCTCAAGGGAGTCTGTTCATTTATAATTAATGAAGTCCTGTTTGAACTGATCTGACTGCAATCTTTCCTCTTCCCAAGAGGCTGGTCTGGCCTCTCTGTTTCTTCAATACCTGTGGCTGGAACTGCACGTGGCAGTGAACAGGGCCTGAAAATCAGGAAAGCCTGATCATGCCCTAAGAGCACAGAGGCTGCCCTGACCAGGAAATCCATTCCATCACATGTTCCCTGTGGAACAAGCTTGCTCAGGACATCAGCCGGATGGGGGACTTCAGCTGCTCCACTCATTTGTCAGCTGTCCTCATTAAGGAAGGAAAGGGAAAGGGAAGAAGGAAGCAGAACATCTTGCCATTTTTATGGGTTGTGACCCTCTTCTTGGGAGGTCAGGGCACTGCTGAAAACAGTGTGAATTACCATAACCTTCTCTTCCCCTTTTCACTGGGGTCTCAATGCCAGGAGGCTATTCCTGTGGCAGCTATTGAACATCAGCATGTCACAGACTGAAAGGGAACAGGGAAGCAGGAACTGCAGCTTGAGGGTATGCAGGGAGCCTGAGGTGCTCTCCTAAGTGAAAAGTCCCCCTTCCTGGTGTCTGGTACAACTTCACAGGCAGCATTTCTGAATGAAACCACAACCTGTAGAAAATATAAGAGATGCAAACCAGTTGATCCAGCAGTGAGGATAGAAGAAACCAGGCAATGCCCAGACTATGATGAAGAAGCTCTTCCTGAGAAATTTGTCCCATGCTGAACTTCTTAACAACAAAGAGATCAGAAAAAAACAAACCTGAATCAAACTTCGAATTCTACAGAGTGTTTGTGATTAAAGTAGTTTAATTCCTACTTCTGATTCCAAAGCAATCTTCCTAAAAAGCAATTTGTTTCCTTCAGGCTGCAGTTCCTTCCTTAAGAACCTCATCATGGCTGCCCAGGGCATGGGGAACTTAGACTTCAAGTTCTTCAGCTTTGCATAACTGAGTAAAACTGATGATTGTAGATCCTGAAAAAAGAATGATTTGTCAGGGTGATGTTATATCTGCATATTAGTTTGATTACTCTGCCATCCTGAGACTGTGGGCTCACACCCATCACAGGATTTTAGGTGCTTTCCTACCAGTTTGGGCACTGCAATCACTGTGTGAGCAATGATCTCAGCTCATTACAATGCAATGATTTCAAGGGGATGTTTAATAGCTTATTAATAAGTGAATCTTAGGGAACTGAAAAAAGTGGCAATTATTAAGTGGCATGTGTTAGAGCTTAAATAGTCATCATACAGGAGACTACTGCATTGACACTTTACAGTCCCATTGGGTGATTATTGGGATTAGGCTGAATACCCAATTTCCCAGCTATGACTTCATAGGCTGGGAATCCAGCTCTCTGGTGACATCACAGCTCCACAAGTCTCCCTCACTAGTTGCCATGCTGACTACTGTCAGGTGGTGACTACATATAGGTGTGGCACACAGCCTTAAGAAAGGACCCATACTCTTACAGGAAATAAGAAAAATGATGAATGAGAGTCTAACAAATAAACTCAGGTCAGCTGCAGAGAAGAGGAGCAAAGCCCCCTTTCTTGCCACACCACATCAGGTCATAATCTTCTGAGAAATGCAAGGAGCTTGAGATGGGGAAGCATCCACTTCCCACCCAGACAGAGGCCATGCAAGGCACAGAAGTCCATAACATGATTAAAGAGGTGGCATTTGTGATTCTTCTACCTCTCCCAGAGGAGTCTGGAGCTAAAGACAAAAGCAGGACAATGTTCTCTGATGATGATGATGATTACCTCTGTGCTCAGCTCTAGCATGCATTTTCAGGCTATGCCTCTGCCTTCCCACTCTCTCACCTTTCCCCATTTCAGCCCATCTGAGCAGGCAAGGAAGACTTGCACAGCTCAAGCCCAAAGCAGTGCCAACAGCACAGGTGGCCACCTGCTTTCTCTCAAGGCTGACAAGCCCTGACAGCAAAGGTGGCAGCTGAGGAAGGCAGCTGGCACCATTGATGTGGGAGAGACCCTCTCCTTCCTCCCTCCCAGAGCCAGGCCCTCTGCATCCCTGAGCCAAGGGAAGCTCCTGGAGGGTGGCAGGACTGAAGGAGGTGGGGAACTCCTGATATTTCTGGGGAACATCCCTGCATCAACAGCGTCAGGTCAGAACTGCCTGGTTTGAAGCTGTGCAAGCTGGGCTGCTCCATGGGCAGCTCCTGCTGAAGAGGACCAGGAGGAAGGCAGGCAGGGCTACAGAACAGCAAAGTTCTTCCCCAGACAGGAGTGCACTCTGGGAGCAGATGAAAATGAAGCAACAGCACTAGCTAGCCTTATGCCCACTGTAAGGAACATGGGGACGCTGAATGCTCCTGGCTGGGCACAGAGCATGGCCAGGGCCACCCCAGGTGGTGGGAAAAGTGCTGTCTCTGGGGATCCCTCTCAATGCCACTTTGGTTTCTTGTTCCACGAGGAGATGGGACCCATATGGCCCCTGGCCTGAGTCACCCCCACCTTGCTGTCCACTTTCAGCAAAGGCAGCTGCTCCTATGGCACGTTGCTCTCAGTCAGGCTCTGCTTCCCTGCAAGCTTGGCTGGATCTGTGGGAGCTATGCAGGGTGGGAACATCACTGACAAAAGATTTAGGCTACACAAATTACCGAGAGGTAACAGTGGAGCTAAAATGCTAAAATCCTATGTGAGAGCAAGTTTGGGGACCTGGGGAGTAGAACAATGGGCTATCAGCACGGACCTTGTGTCTGAGTTCGCAGGCACCATGCGTAACTGAGTGGTGTGGTATCAGCACCTCATCCCCACCATCCACAAGCTCCCTGTCAACCTGTACCTAGGGCTGGCTGTCCTTCCCACACCAGAGAACTGGTGCCCCTCTTTGGTAGCCTACTGCTGCCACCAGTCCTTCCACTGGGACTGTGCTTCTCCCCAGCACAGCTTTCAGAAACCAGATCCAGGCCCAGCAAGACACTTTTCCCAGCCCAGAAGGAGCACCTGCTTTTCAGGACAAAAGTGCACGTGAAGTTTGCCCCAAGGAAGCAGCTGCCCCACTTATTTCAGTTTCCATGGCAATGCCAGCAGGGAGGAGCTCTGACCTGCAGTTCCTCCCAGACCACAGAGCTCCTGGGGATGTCAAGAGAAATCATAGAGGCTGGTGGACAGCTCTAGCCCTGTGCCTCCTCACCAGGACAGATCCAACCAAGGCCAATGCACCCCAGGGATGCATCTGTGTTACCCATACAAGCAGGGCAGCCTCTTCAGTGACAGCTCCAGTGCTGCTAAGCAGAGCCTGGGGGCTGAGGGATATTCTGGCTTGTCCCTTTCTTCCCTCACAGTCTGACTCTGAGTTGATGTGAACTACAGCTGACCTACAGCTCTCTGCCTCACCTGTCCCTGCCCTAGTATGCATATCCTATATGGCATCAGCCCCTTGGCCCCTGCTCAGTTCAAGCCTCCAGCTGGCTTTAGAGCCACTGCTAGAAACATTATAGCACACCTGTTCTTCAGATGAGGGTTTACAGCCAAGACTAGCACATCTGGATTGTAAAATAGACATTTGGAAGTTTATCAACATGTTTCCAAACAGTCTGAGTATGGCAGAAACTCTGTCTGGTCGCTTTAGTGGAGGAAGCAGCTGGGCTACAAGGATGGTTTGGTGCCCTTCTCACGCCTCATGCAGGTTGGGCTGAGCCTCTCCTCCCTCCCACCTTCCTCTAGAAAATGAACTGCCCCTTCCTGACACTAGTGGTCCAGGAAGCTGTGTCAGCAAGGCTCTAGGAAGGAAACAGGGAAGTGAGATCCAGTGGCCTTCCCACCCCAGAACCCACTGATGCAGCTACACAAAGCCTAGACTTCAGCCAAACGTCTCCCAGAAACTCCACGTGCTCAGAAAATTGATTGTGAATCTGCACCATATGGGTTGGGAGGGGGAACTGACTCCACCAGCTTGGTCCTGTGCAGAGCTCAGCTGCCAACAGACTCCAGGGCTTTTGCTCTCAGCAAAGTCCTGATCAGCAGCAACACCAAGCTGCCACTAATGGGTTTGTCAGCACCAAGCAGATCTAAAGGAGGAACGGGGCCCACTGCCCTGAGTTGTTTCACGTGCACAGCCCCTCTCATCGTATTTGTTTCTCAGATGTGCAGCACTTACACTGCTGCTAACAACAGACCTCCCACATAAGTGTTCAGTAACATACTCTCCAGATTTTGGTCTCTTTCCAGTCATCCCACACCAACAGAAACACAGCCGATACTTTGGGGTGTGTGTGACAGAGGCAAGAGACACACACAACCTGTAAAGCTGATAGGGCAGGAGGTAGCTCTACCCCCAGCATGCAGGAGAGCTTTGGTAATATGGTGGTTGTTTCCCACAAGATCTTCAGATGGTCTGGGCCAAAGTTAATCAGCAGCTGATTAACAATCCTCTCATCTCCTTCCAATTTGACAGTCCACCTGCAGGTGAAGGCAAAGTTCCTGTCCTGCAGTACTGACTACCACTCTATGCTCTCATCACCCCTGAAAGAGAAACCACTCTGCTAACATAGTGGCTAAGCACTGTTGAAGACCATTGAGCCATTTGGAGACTGGGGCAAACATAGATTCTTCCATCAGCTCCACCCCAGTGAATATCTTCCCTCCCAAACTCACATGCTCTCAGTAATATTGAACTACCTTTTTAGAGTCACTAATTCAAAGCAGTTCCAAATTCAAGAGGATTTAGTGGAGGAGCCTGGGGAGTGATAAAGGTGTGAAAGTCAGGGGTAACCCCAAACCTTCAAACAGCGTACCAGTAGTGATGAAGATACAAATACATTTCTATGGTGATTTGCACTCAGTTAATTTCTATGTCTTTATTTATTTGTTTTTAAAATTTGGGGGAAAAGTGGAAAAGAGACCATCCCACACACCCACTCTGTGTTTGCCCATATACCTTGCTAGGCCCTCTGGTGCTAGAATGAGCAACATTGCATAGAACAAAGGGCAGGAGAAAACGCCTGAATTAATGTGAGAGCTGTACACAGGTCACTGCTTAGGGGGAACCACCATGTTTAGCTGCTCCTACCACTGAGCACATATAAGATTGTCTGAAGTCCATGCCAGGCCCCAGTTCTACTACGGGATACTTCTTCCATGGGACTTGAGAACCTACAAAGTTGCTAGAAGGAATTCAGGTTAAGAGGCACTGCAAGATATAACAGAGAAGAACAGATTGGAAAATAAGGGAATGGGATTCAAAATATCATTTGGATCTTGCCAAGCAAAATTCCCTTTTACTTCTGCATGTGCCAGTGGGCCCATCTGCCCAGACCATTCCAGATGGTGTATTTTTACTGAGAGAGGAGGCAGCATAGCTTCACATTTCTCATTAAATTGAGCTGGTCACCTCTAAGCTTACAGGTCGATGGGTGTGTTGTTTCTTCCTCCCCCCTGGACTATAAATCTGACCCCCACCCCAGGCCCTCCCTCCCTTAGGCAGGCAGGTCCTGCTCATGACAGCCAGCACTTTGTTTAGCAGCTGAGCCAACACTTCCTCCCAAGGGAGAACATAACCCTGTAGAGGCAAAGGTCAAGCGTGCTCTTCCCAAAGCTGAGGATTTGCCTTTGCCACTTAATCCAGCCTGAGATCTCACAGCCAACAGAGAGCTTCTCTCAAGCCTGGGAACGCTTTGTGGGCAGAGGAAGGCACGCACCTGAGGCACAGGTATAAGCGCAAACATATGTCCTTTACCACAAGCTTTCAGGGCATCAGCAAGGAGGCAGCTAGGAAAACAAACCCCCACCAGATACTTCATCACTATTTTGTGAAATAACCCTGCCCTCACCCTCACCAGTTCAGGCCTAATGCCAAAGACAGCCAGGTGGTTCCTAACTTCCACTGTTGCTTTACAGCCCTGCCTCCCACTGGGAGGTGTGGAACCAAGTCAGTTTTACCAGTGTGGGGCCCAGATGAGATGGCTTCCAAAAGCACTCTGCTGTGCCCTGGATGCTCCTGCCCAGCAGGTCTCAGCCACAGCTCTGCAAGGACTGGCAGAGGCAAGGGAGTGGTGAAGGACTCCATCACTCTGGTTTCACAGTGGAGGTAAGGAGAAAAAAGTTCCTACTGTCCTTGCCTCAGCCAGCTATGAACCTCTCAGCCACAGCCAAGCAAGCAGGTTGTCCTGGCAGTGGAGGTCATTCTCTGGTGCTCTCCCTCACACTCACAGACTGGTTGAAGTGGGATGTGACCTCTGGAGAAGGGCCCAGTCCCCTGCTCAGGCCAGGATGCTGGAGTCACATTTGATTGAGTTTTTGAACCCCTCTAAGGATGGAGGTTCCACAGACCCCCTGGACAACTTGCTCCAGCATTGTTAACTCTTTTCTGACTTCTAACACAGGTGGCCATCCACCAACTTTGCTGTAAAGGGTTTGGTCACCATCAGAGGAGGTGGAGGTGCCCCTCTTGGGAATGTGACACCTGTGGACCCACACATGCTTTTAGCTGCACTTCCTGGCTCCAGTCCCAAGGGGCTCCCTCAACCCCCAAGCTGGTCAAGAGGCTAAGCCTGGAGCCTCATTCTCCGTGACCATGCAAACACAGTGACAGCAGATCCAGCCTTTGCCATTTCACCGGTTTCTTGCTTTCTAAGACAACTGAAGAAGCAGGGGTGGAGAGCAGGGGACATCACTTGGGAGGAAGACTTTCTTCTTTCAGAGTTGATTGCCTCTAAGATTTAAGAGGATTAACTCTTCAGTCTCTCCATAAACACCAGACTACCCCACGGCCACCCTCCCTTCCAGCCCTTGCAGTCAGCACAGATCCACGATGATCCCAGGCCCACAAGCCTGTTTTCACAGGTCTGTGCCATTTTACCTCCTGCTGTTTTCTGGTTCTCATTATCTCTGCAGAGCTGATGACACTTAAGACATTTAATCTCCCTGGAGGCTTTCTCTGGCACTTTAAGTCTGACTTATGCAACACGTCCTGATGTCCTGTTCACCCAATCTGACGTCTGGCTTGTTAACACCCTGGCTGGCCAAGGACCCTTCCCTGCCTGCCAGCAGATCTGAACCATGCTGAACCTCTGCACTCGCCGGAGTTAAAGCTTTGGCAACTTTCTCCTCCTACCCCTTATCCTCTTATTCATTGATGGTCCTTTATCACAGCAGCCTCTTCCCATAGGGGTCCCACGTCCACAGACCCAGATCTGCCCCTGCAACTGCCAAGGAAATCTCAGGGGCAGGCACTGAACAAGGGCAAACCCAATTAGCAGTTGTCAGGTAACACTACCAAGGACCTTAAACTGGTTATTAACCCCAACTGCTAGGAGGGCATCACCAGCTTAGGATCCCTTCCCAGACCATAGGATTTTTCTAGTGGGGAACACAGCCTCTTCCCAGCTTTGTGACTTCTGCCCTTGTTAGAAACCAGTTCAGAAATACAAGAGTTTGGGAACCAAACAGCTCTTAACACTTATCACTGCCTGCCCCAGAGACAAGCTTAATTCCAAACTACAGCTACAACACATGTATATCTGTTTGCAACACCTCATTGGAGGAATTAAAAAGTGACGATGATACTGTACTTGGGACATGATGACAACTGCTTCATCCAGCCAAACAAGGCCAAAGCTGGTCCAGCCTACTAAATGGTGCTAGAGCTTCAGGCTGGGCATGGTACCAAACACTACAGTGGAGCCCCTCTACATGGCCCCTGGACATCTTTGTATTTGCAGGCCTGGAGACCTTTCCAAGCTTTTCTCCATTGTCCTGCTATTTCTTTTCAGTCTGTTTCTTGCTCCTTGTCCACACTGCCTGCACAAGCTATTTTGCAGGAAGAAGGGTCATTTCTCATGAGCTGTCTGGGTTGTAGTAATGTGAGGTGGGGTTAACAGCCTCTGCAGAGCAAACCTTCCACTTCTGTGTTATACTTGGATGCATCGACATCGCTGGTGTTATGGGAAGGGCCTGTCCTCTGTCCAAGCCAATCACTGCCATCACACAGAGAGGAAGGTGACAGCGCTATAACCTGGATGCCCCACACATTCCCTCCAAGACTTTTGCAGTGCTCACATCCAGCCAGGCCCACCAGGGAGGCAGATTGAATGAGGGCAGCTGGACAGGAGCCCTGCAAAACCAACCAAGCCTCCACATACCGGCCACTGAATTTGCATCTGAAGCCACTAAAAAATGAGGTGAAAGAAAAGTCTGGAACGGGGACCAAGCTTGGGTTTGAGTCCTGACTCCAGAGCAGCTGGTGCAGTCTGGCAGGCAATACACAACTCAGCTGTCCCCAACACCCTTGCTGAGCTGGAACTTCCTCCACTGCTCCCACAGGCTAAGTGTCCCATTCCACCTCCTTGAACTCCTGCAGTCCCCATAATTACAGACAGAGAAAGGATCCTCGGCCCCACTCCCAAAGCAGATTTTATGCATCCAGGGTACAAGATGGGGTAGTCAAGACCAGCTGCTCAAAGTGGTTTGCAGTGATTCACCATAGCTGAACACCCTCAGCCCCAAATCATAAACCCTGAGACCCCAACAAGACATCATCACCTAGAGCACATCAGATCCTGTCATGCTGTGAGCTTCCCTCATAACATGGCTGCCCCTTCCCACTCTGCTTGCAGAGCTAGGGCAGGCTTTCTTCCAACTGGATGCCATCCAGAGCCTCCACTCAGAGGTCCAGAGAAGGGAGCAGGAGGTGCTCCAAGTGGGTAGGAGAAGGGACACAGAGACCACGGCTCAGGGGGTTAAGGTGGCACTGCAAGAACCCAGTATCTGTGGGTGGTGGGGTGAGAGGTATCACAAGGTCAGACTTTTCTGCTGCTAAAGCTTCAGAGATTTCTCTTTCCATCTGCCTTCCCACCATCTGCTGAGGCGACTGCAAAGGAGAGGAGGTTTGCAAGGGTCACTCCTGGGCCAAAGCAGATGGAAAGGACCTGCTGCGAGTATTTCACTAGACATGGGCCAGACAGCTGCAATATGCCCCCCAGCCCTGCTGACAGCTCACTGGATCACCCAGTGCACAGAGTGCCACAGTGAAGGAGCTGGCTCACAACTGCACACGCTGCCCTGGAGGCTTGCTTGCAATGACAAAGGGTCTGCAGCTGTACGAAGCAGTGAATTAACAAGCTGTTTAAGTCCTTCATTGGAGGCCTGAGAAACAGATGCTGCCAGGAGCTGGTCTCTCCCCCTCCTGGGGACCATCGTTCAGGTCAGAGATGTTTTTTCTTGGTGCTCTCTGAGGGGAAAAACCAGCAGAACCTTTGCTACCCAGACCTCCAGGGCCTTCTCCTCCCCCTGAGTCTTTGAACCCTTTCCAAATTTCTCAGCTCTGCAGGCTTCCAGACCTCGCCTGCTGCAGACCTAATTAACTCTCTTGTTCATTTATGGTCTTTTGTCACTAAAACAAGTAATTGGTGCACACAGGCAGCAGATTCTCGTGTGCTCACATGGACTTGACTGCTCCCTTTGGTCTGCTGGGGAAGCCCTCTCCTGCTCACCAAGGGTGCCTGCAGTCCCTATCTGTGGCCAGCCACTTCAGGCTCGTCTATGGAGAGCACACTGCCTCCATTTCCAGCAAGCTCTCTCAGTACTTTTGCAATCAGAAGACACGATCTTCTCACAACATGACACCTTTGAACTCAAGCAAGTCTAGACCGTGGACTGCACCTTCCCCTTCTCCCTTGCTAGCACCAAGAATCCCCTTGGGATTTCTCATCACGTGCTGTTGTTTGCTTGGTGCTCATGCACACACACACACATTCAGAAGCCTCCAGTTCAGTGGGATAGTGCAGACACCAGGCCTGGCAGGGATGCTGCTGCCACAATAGTTTCTCCCTGCATTGGTACTCACTCAAGTTTCCATACAGCCAGATGCACGTAAGAACAACATGACCCTGCTGCTCTTTTACCACCACCCCCACCCCCTCTGTTCCCTCTTACCCCTGGCACCACAAGGATGGAGAACAGCAGAGAGAGGCAGGGCCCTTTCACAGGGGGATAGCTGGGCAAGATTATCCCAGGGCTCCTGGACCAGACAGCTCTTCAGCCTTTGGAAACCTCCCTTGCCTTTGTTCCTTGGCCCTGTAGGGCTGGGGGAAGGGATCCCAACGAACATGTTTGTGCTGTTCTTCTTAATAGGGTGTTGTGTAACACAGAGGGAAGTGACTACACCGGGGATCCCAGCTGAGAACAGAGACCTTAATCCTGCTGCCCAGGAAAAACTTGGAAAAAATACCTACATCTGTTCCGTTGCATTAGGCTCATGGCTCAGAGGCTGACAGCTGACCCTGGCTGCTCATGATGCCAAGGTACAGCCCCTGCCAAACAGTGCCAGGGTAAAATACCATGACTGATTAGAAAGGCAAAAGGCAGACAGAGAAAACTGGGGAGAGTGCTCTCCCTGGGCAGACAGAAGGCCAAGCCAAAGTTCATCAGGGTACTTCATCTTCTCCACTACCATATTGGCAAACAGTGGAAGGAGCAATAGTGGAAGAAAAAAAGGCAGAGGATGAGATGAAGGGAGAGGCATGAAGGTGAGAAGGCAGAGAAAAACTACAGCTGCATCCACCTCTCCATGGAGCTTACCAAGGATGAGCTTCAGGAGACAGTCCTCCTTCTCCTCAAACCTATGCTAGGCTGAGATCACAGAGGACAAAAGGTACTCTTTTATCTACAAGCAGGCTTCACAGCTCAAGAAGGGCATGGGGCAGGTGTTGGCCTCATGGAGCAGTGCACATTCCCTGCCATCAATCTGCCAGCTCCAGGACGTGTAAGAGCACAGGTGTGGGGCTCCCTGATGCAGTGCCACAACACAGTTCTCTTCTAGGCTCAGGCTTTGTCATCACTCCACACCCATATAACAATTCAGAGAGTGAAAAGGAAATAAGCTATCCAGCAAACAGAACAACAATACTGAAATTTGACTAACAGCAGACTCCTAGACACTCTGGAAACATGTAAAAGACTTCTCACCATATTTGGTGATACATCCACTGGGAACATGGTAAGTGCTGCACTGGGATCACAAGGCAGGAGGAAGAGCCAGTTCTCCATGTAGTCCCTCTTAGAGACACAGCAGGATGCTGAGGGTGGCCCTCCCCTAGATGGGAGAGGTTTTTCTGGAAAGACATTAACACCCAGTTTTGTGAAGGATGTGCCTGCTCCTTACTCATGTATTAAATTGGCTCAAGCCTAATTAGCACAATACCTATGAAAGGATTAAAGCAGATCCTACCTACTTCTTCCTGCCTAGGGCCACCAGCTACCAAACACTCCTCCTGGTCAGCATCCAGGACAGGACAGTAGATAGCTTCAAGAAAAGAAGAAAAATACCTCCTTTCTAACTTCTGTCTGTCAGAGACAGGCTTTGGCCCTGAAGCAGGAATGTTTATTTGCTTTAAATCTTATTTAGTCATGGATGTTTTCATTATCCACATGCATGTCACACTCTTTTATCTGCCCTTAGGAGGATAGACAGGAAAGCTCATGCTTTCCTCATTCCATATGTGGAGCAGACAGTTTTGATTAGCCACGTGCTTTTTGCCTTTCAATCCCTGCTGGCTGTCACTTTGACCTTGTTTGACAAGACAAAGACATGAGAAACAGTGTGTTTCCTTCAGTCTCTTATAAACCTCTTGATATGAGGTTGTCTCACCACAACCTCATATCAAACTCTGTTCCTCTCTCCATCTCCACAGGCTACCTGTTCATGTAATCCTAAACCTCCAGCACTAAACTGAGCACTTAAGAATCAGGGATCCTGCTGAGAAATGCAGTCAGAAGGTCCAGGTACCTTCTGACCCAGAAGCATTTCTGCACTAGAATCCAAAGACTCCTCTTGAGTTCAACATCACCAGTCCCATGACTCTTTACCACCTTCCAACCTTCTGCTGTTGTTGACCGACCTGGTGCCTTTCCCTCTGCTCCTTACACTGCTGGGGAGCACCCCTGTCAAGGTCAGAGCTTCAGCCCTGAATTAGCTCCACAGCATCAAGTGCATTACACCTCAGTAATGTCTTTGTTACAGCTCCTCTGACACTCTGCCACTTCAAACTTGAAACGAAGCTCAGCCCTGCCCAGGAGGAGGAACCACAGGGGATGAAGCATAGCGGAGCCAGCTCCTAGAAAGACATTCTTAGAGCACTTTCCAAAGGCACTGCCAACAGGCTACTGACACCACTAACTGCTAAGTGTAAGGTTAGCTGGCCCAAGCCACCTCTACTCAAAAACAACCTGATGCAAAGAGTATTCAAGGAAGGCAGTGGCCTGTGCAGGGGCCACTTCAGGACAGTTGCCCCCCTGAGAGTGGTAACTTTTTCCCTCCTGTCCCTAGAGCTACTGCACTGTTCCAGTCACTTACTGTAACTCATCCAAACTCACGTCAGCTTCCACTCTCCCAGGTTCTCTGGAATGGCTAGAGGTGCCTGCAGTTAATTTAAAGAAGTCCATTATGCTATAATGAGTCCTCAAAAGAGAATATCAGCTCTTTCTGTGCACCAGCTCAATTCTGCTTTCCTGGTCCACACATTAAAACTCCCTCTCTCCTCACATACTGATGACTAACCTGTGTCTCAAAGCCTGAGGGAGCACATCTAATCTGGTTAGTGTTACTGCTGTTGTTTGTTCATATTAAGCATATTATTCTTACTAAGCTATTTGTGCTGTCTCCTGAGAGAATGCTGCAGGTTAATCATACATATGTAAATCCAACTTCCTTTCACGCATTTTAAATGTGTTGCCTGTTGGAAAATAAAAGGGCAAGGGGGATGGTGCAACAGGGACTTGTGCAGAACCAGCAGATGCTTTCTAGATGCTCACCTCTCACACACTCCAGTTTGGGGATTAGAAGCACAGCAAGTGACTCTACCAGCCAACTTGTTTGTTAGATTAAGAGGTCTGCTGAAGAAAAAAATTAAAACCAAAACAACAAACCCAGACAACTGTAAGTCAAACTGCACGGTTTCAAGAGAGCTGAAGTTGGCCACTCTTAAACGGAGCTACCGGTCCCCCTCTGGTGGCCAACCAGCCGCAGTCAGGGTCTGACGGCAGAACAGAGCTGCCGCATGGCGACTGTCCCTGCACCGAAGGAGGCACCCGAGCATCCCAGGGCCGGGGCAGCATGGCTCGGCTAGGAAAGCTGCCGGGCAGCAAGGCTTCAGAGCAGGGAGCTGAGTCAGGGAGGCGGCACACCTGTGCTCCAGGAAGGATGTCATGGAAGCCTTCTAAACCCGAAAAGATTCATTAGAAGAACAGCCAGCAGTTGCCCAGTCCCTCCCCCTGACAGCCCTAGGACTATCTATAACTAGGCCCTCGGTTTTTAATAGCAATACTGTGCAGCACTAGGAGCTCCTGTCTTGAAACAGGCCCCCTTTGTGCATGGGGCTATGCAACATCTGGACACAGAGAGTCCATAGGCTCTTTAGGATGGGGAGTAAGATGGAGAGAAAGAACAGAAGATGGACAGAAAATGAGTGAGCAGAAGGAAATAAGACAGCACTGGTCAGCACAGAAGACAGCAGCCAGTGAGATGCTCTCAGTGGGTGAGCACAGAGGCAACTATTCAGTGTCTTACTAGAAGATACCAGGGCAACATTTTTGGCCTGTAATTTTTATTTTCAACGATGTAGACACTTGCTACCAGTGTATTGAATATTCTTCCCAATGTAAAAGGGCCTAGGAGAGAGAAGGCTGAACACCCTTGCTGACTGCTCTAGTCACAGACAAGAGGCTGCCAATTTTCCTTAAGTGGTGGTCTGAGCCTGTTCCACACCAGCAATAAAGTCCTCTGCAAATCTGAGCTAGCTTCTCTTCAGTAAGCCACTTCTTCAGACAAACCTGAAACCCCCACAGCCACTTTCATCCTCCTCCAAGAGGACTGCAGGGAATTTTATATCCTTGCATTTCTTCACCCACTGCTGTAAAAGCAGCACTATCTTATCTCAAGGCAACCTCAGACTTCAGCTACTGGAGCACAAGAAAGCCCCAAACAGCTGTTCCTTCTGGTAAGAGATGAGATTTCTAAAATTACTCAGAAAATTGCATGGGTTTACAGGCCTTCACTATTACGTTAGCACAAATCCCTAAAATCAGGGGCGGGTATGGGCCAACATCCTCACAGCTTAGCAGAACATTGCCTCAAGAGGGTGAGAAGAATTTGGTTTTGGCCATGCAGAGTCACTCTCCCCAAAACCACCTAAACTCACTCTGGCCTTCACATGCCTCAGAGAAAACTCTGGAACAATCTTAGGCCAATTCCAGTTTCTCCATCCCAGTTTCTCCATACATTGCAAGAGCTCCACTTCCTTTGCCTGTATTCATTGCAGTTTTATACCAAGGTGGAGAGGCTTGGCTCTCAGCCCCACTCCCCACTTCCAACCCTGTGTGCAACTGCCCAGGCCTCAGCACACTTTGTAGCACTTCATTCCTGCAGAAGGGTAGCTGGAAATGACTCATCGGGAATTTTGGGTGAACTTCAGCTACAGCTGTTTTGTTTTACTGCAAAGAAGTTACAGCAAATTATGTCTAAAAATGAACACGTTCATGTAGTAACACCTCCTCTCCTACAATCAAGTTTCATGCTCTGGAAAGCAGAGACTAGCATCTCTCACGCATTCAATGAGAAAACCAAAGAGTTTAAGAGGAAGATTCTAAATCTTAGATTCTGCACACTACAGGCTGAGGTTGTGATCAGCTTAGCTGTTTCCCATAAGTGTTTCCCTTTTAGAGGTCCTCTAATCACATATTCAAACTCTTTCTGTGCTCATGTACCAGATCAGTCAGACACAAGATGGTAGCAGAACAGCTCAAACCATACAAAATCTAGTAATTCACTATGGGAACCAGGAATTACAGCTTGGTTCAACTGACCAACTCAGCCATTACACTATGAAAGTAAGAACAGATCTTAACCAAATCAAGCATCATTTCCCCATTTTCTCATTTAGGTAGAAGAAATCTGAATCGGAAGAAATTAATTCTCTATAGTTCCACAACTGAGGCAAAGCAAGTTGAGCAGAGGAACTGAATGCACAAAAATCCGTTTTCCCAAGCAGCACATCATGATACACCTCAGGTCAAGTGGCTGTGTACAGAATCAAGGATCTAAAGATATCAACTCTTTGATATTGCTGAATATACAAGCTGGGGCATGTAGGATTCCAGCATGAAGTGCATGGGCATGATTTCTCTCAGAGCCCCAACTCCATGCCAAGTGCCAGGATAAATGGAGGCTGTGGAGTCAGCAACAGGGCACTGTCACTACTCCAAGAAATCACAAGAAACTGGAGATCAGGATGGACAATGTGAGCAGCCAGATGATATCATGCATCCTGTAAAGAGAAGCTGAAACTTTAGAACTTACTTCATGCTGAAGTAATCCAGCATGCTGAGCTCTCTCCTTCACACCCAAACAGATAGTTTCTGAAAACTCCAGGCTCAACTTGGCCCCCTTCTTATGAATTGTACTGTTTGTGGCATGTAAAGACATGTCCACATGGCTTGCAGTATATGTTTGCTCATGCCAGGGTTGCTGGCAAAGTCACCACCTTTTAATACCCTGGCCCCAACTCCAGCAGCTCTACTCACAACCTCTGCAATTTTCAGGGGACACTGGAACTTCAGTTTCTGTATTCGTAATGTCACCACTGCTTTATGGAACCTCCCTCATCTGAGTCCAGCATAAGACAATTCTGTTGCCACAGGAGCTTTTAAGTAATACCATGACCCAACACAGTGTTAGAGGCAATCCCTAAGGATCGCATGCACCACTCACTCTCTTCTTTAGCCAGTGCTTATGGCTGAAAGCCAGAATCAACACTAGATGCTGGTTTCACATGTGAGAACATCCACCTAATGGATGTGTGGTGGAACACACACAGCCAGACAATGATCTGCTGGCTGAGGACAGGCTAAATCTTGTACAGCTCAGGAAATAGTGTTTCATCATTTTACAGGCAGAAATCCTAACAGACACAGAATCATCTTGCAAAATCAGCTCCAGTTTTAAAGTTATGATTTTAATCCTTAAGGTGTAAAGGACTCAAAAGCCCCCTCTTCTCCTGGCTTCACCTAATCTTGACAGTACTGTGAAGCACAAACTCTTCAAGTACCTGAAGCTCAAAGAGCCAGGTAATATACAATGAGACAGAAAAGTGATTGCACCAACTGCATTATTAATTTACATAAAAGAGTCCTTAAAATTCTTTCTAGCATTACTAGCTGCTTCACAGCATCTTCCAGCCTACCTGCAGTGAGGCCTCGCAGTAGGCTGCAAGCCCCAGCCCAGAGTCCTGCCTCTTCCCAAAAGCTCCCACGTCTTGGCTTCAGTCAAGTCATCCTGAAAGGCTGCAGGTGAACCATACCCTCCCCCGTGCACCAGACTTCTGCTAGACATCTGAAGACCTGGAGAGGCCCCTTGCCCACAGACAGCACCAGTTTGATTCCCTCTGTAAAGCCCAGAAAGAATGCTGAGCTGAGAAGGCATCATTTTTAAAATATTTTATTTATTATACAAACTATTTACAAAATCAGCTACTATAACCACAGGCTTCCAAATTTTGGCTGAACTCTGCCAGAAATTCACCAGAGAGAAGTAGGATTTGACCTGTATCATCGACAGCTCCTGGTTTCTATAAACATGCAACATGGCCTGCAGGTGCAGGCTGAAGCCAGGCCCCCTGCACTTCAAAGCAGCTTCAGGAAACACAGAACCTGTCAAAGATGGTATCAAGATCCTAATGATTTCTACAGAAGAGCCTCTATTAAGTGGCAATAAATAAGGAGTAAAAAAGGGAAGTAATGAGCCTCTGCCAGAAGAAACATACAGTATAGGTGACCAAAGCACATCCCCATTGCCAGCGCTATGGGCAGCATTAAAAGTGACTGTACTGGGAAAGGGTGTAAAGCTAGAGATAAGTTTAGAAATATTGTGGTGGAACTCAGGAACATGGGGGCAGCCTAGGGGCCTGTGCAAACAGAGGGGATGGGTTTAGTTGACTAAGAGTACCCATCCCAGTTCTGACTGCACTTGTGTTAGGAAGGAAGTCCTTGGCATCTTCACAGCTGCTGGGAAGTGTTGGGTGCCGGCTGCAATGAAATGAGAAGCATTTAGGAGCACTTTCTAGTAGAAGTCCACTCAGTGGTCAGCGTCCTCAGAATAAAAAAAGGCCAGCTCAAGAGAAGAGGGGAGAAGATTCCTGAGGGAGATGTCACTGTCAGAGCTGGCCCATAGCTACAGGACCGAAAACATCCTCAACCAGGTGAGGCTACAATATGGAAAAAATATCAAGCCATGCCTCCCAACAAACTGGAGTTAAGCTGAGCACCATCACCTCCTCTCAGTTCCTGGGGAAAGCACTGAAGCAGTGGCATGGTGAACACAGGAGCTGTAACTCTACTGACCATGGAAGCCACCTACAGTATAAATAAAATGGTACCATACTCTCCACCCAAAGAAGGTCAGAACCCTGCAGAATGCAGCCTGCACTAAAAAAGGGAGAACAGCCACTACTAATGTGATCTGTCAGAGCACAACAGTGGCAACTATCAAGCTGGCAGCCTCGCAGCACCTCGGTGCCAGTGAGGGAATGAATTCACAAGGCAAAGAAATCCCCCTGAGTAGTCTCAATGTTCAGCTGACTGCTTTTTGGCACCAAAATGGCTTTTATTTTTTCTGTACAGAAGTAACACACTCAGCCCAAGAGTGACTAGGGTGCTGCCTTAAAAACATTTTATAGATGTAGAATATTTCTCACAAATTCCCAGTCAATTCAACTAAGCTCTATTTGAAAAGCGCACACATATCCATACTGTGCTCAAGTCTGACCAGATCAGCCTGAGGACAGCAGAAGGGGACTGAAGAAGATGATGTGACATTTTATCCAATACAGTGTTCTAAAATTAGCTCAGGGATGCCAGTCTGAGAATCCATTCTGGAAGAAATCCAGCAATTCCTTAATCCAGTGAAAGCTTACATTGCAGGTAGTAGCAATGCATTTCTCCCACTGTGACTCCTGCATGCCTTTGACTTACTTGTAGACTGTAGAAAGCAAAGATCTTGAATTTTTCTTCACTGAAGAACTCATCAAGATTCCCAGCTTCCTCTTCCCTTTACTTCCCTGGGAAGGGCTGAATGGATTGCCAACTACAACAGACCCCAATCATAAGCTTACTTCTCATTCTGGTCTATCCACTCCTTTCCCCACAAGCCAGACAATGGTGGGTGCAAGCTGCTGAGTGACCACTTAAGTGAAATTCTAGTTAACTTTTGTGCTGGAAAGCTAACAGCACTGAATGGAACATGTGGAAAGGAAAGATGAAGAAAGGTGGTAAGAAGGTTGGAAGGGCAGAAATCTAGCTGCTCTCCAGGCACCAGCAACTCCCTGGACACTCTGCCTGAAATGCAGTAGAGAAAGAGAAGCCTCAGGCTGCTGCATGATAGAGGTAGAAGCCAAGATCCTGTAGGATGCTGGGGTGGAGGTACCATGTTCTGCCCAGTACCATCATCCCAACAACAAATGCAAGCACAGTGCACACTGTAGCTGCTTATTGATCTGTCACTGTTAGCACATAACATACATACCCTGAAGGTGAACGTGGGATAGGCATTGGTGCTCAGCATTGAGGGATCACACTCATGCCCATACTCTCTCTCCTGAGGAAGGGAAAAGAAGGCAAGGGCATGGAATAGCTTCCTGTGCAACATCAACTGTCAGAAACATTCAGTGGAGGAGAAACTCCTCTTCCAGTTAGTTTGCAGAAGCTAATTACCAGCCACTGCTGGAGAAGGGCGCTTCTGCTGCCAGACCCTGGCGGAGGTAGTACAGGATCACTGTCAGGGCCAGCACTTGTGCTCCAATTAGATTGTTTTCCTCTTTGGGTTACTCCCTCCAGTGGATACTGCCCTTTTTTCTCTGTGGCACAGGCAGCAACAGCATCCAGAGCAAGATGGAGAAGGAGAACCAGAAACCCTTCTGGGTCAGGTGCTGAAAGGATGGACAACTCTATTCCCCTCACGAATCATCATGAGATATCAAGGAGCATCACTGGGGGAGTTGAGCCAGGGTAAAGGAAGTTACTAAGACTTCCTGTGAGCCAAGGCTTCCAGCAGAGCTCCATGCTGGTCTTCCCTCTTCCTCCTAAAGAGCTACAGTAAAGGCAGCTCAGCAGATCTCCTGCACCTCAATGTAACTTCTGCTTATGAACTTCATCTTCTCACAGAAGGATGGGTATACAGGGTATGTGGAAATCAAGTGCAATATCTCCTTTGCAAATGCACCAGTCCTTTTGCTTTTTCACATTGAACCAAAGGGAGAACGAGGAAAAGGGAAAAAATGAGCTCGTGATGACATATTTGGGATACAGAAAGGCCACATGACATCTTCTGGATGACAAATTCCTTTACATGGAGTCTTTGCTCTGCCTCCACTGCCCAAGTGAAGGGAAGGAGAACAAGCAGAGGATTGAACTTGGGTCTTGCCACAAAGAGCCAAGAGGCTAAATGGTCCCCTGGGAAGGGGAAATCACAGCATGCCAAATCCCTCACAACCCTCGCTGATAGCTAGCTGCAGCATCTTGTGCACTTCTTCATAGGAGTCATAAGTAGGGAGGCACAGCTGGTTAAAACTGTAAAAAAAAAAGAAAAATTCCATTCAAACTAGGTCTGAGAGGGAACCATCCCCATTAGCTGCCTTTAGATGGATTGACACAAACATCACACACGTTACACTGTCTGCCCACCACAACTGGCTGGTGTCATTCCCAAAAGCACAAGGAAGAAAGTCCCACCACCCCAGGATACTTGCCAAGTGTGGGCTGTCGGCAAAGTACCGTGAGTTGGAGCTGCAATGATCTGGAAAGATGGACAGAGTGCAGCAAACCCTCCTGGGGGCAGCTGGGAGGAACCAGTAGTGAACTGCAAAAGCCTGGCCAGCTCTTCCTGTGTGAAACTGGAGACCACAGTCCAAAACCACCTCATGACCTGTTAAAAACCAGGAAAGGTAAAGACAGGTCAGCCAAGGAAATCAAGCAAGCGCATCAGCAACTTACAAGAATATCAGTCAATTGCAGTCACAAGCAAGTGCTCTATTAACAGTTAGACTTGATTTGTTTTACCAGGCTGACACATAGAGGCAAGTATTACATAGTTCCTAATCAGTTAAGAGATGTCCCACACTACTATCTCCCACCAATCCTTTCCCTTAAAGCAGAAAGGCTGCTTCTGCTTCTGCTCTCCCCACAGAGATTTCATTTTTAGAAATACCTGCATAGGCAATGATGTAGGTTTACAATGCAGAAAGCGCAATTCCTTCTTGCACTATGTCAATTTTTTAGCTTTTCACATCATCTGGTACTTCTGCAGGCAAGTGGAACCATCCCAGTGTTTACAGATTGAAAATACAAGTTTCTATCTGTTTTTGTCTGGGGTGTTTTGGCAGCTTCCATTATTTTTCTAAACAAAGCTGCTACTATTCCCATACCCCTCCCACTGGGAAATGCAGAAAGGGATGAGAACCATTAGGGGGTACAAATTTAGGCTACTACATCAGTAGTACCACAGCACTGAACTCCAAACACTACATGTGGGCTGCAAGCATGTTTTTCAAGCATCTCTTAGAGATAAGTATATCACCATGAACATCTTTGGTAGCAGTAATTCCCACCAACTCCTCCTGACTCCCTGCTGAACTGTTCTTAATTAGAGCTGTGGTGTGAAGAGACCACTGCTGACAATTTTTACTTGCTGGTATCTGATTAAGCATCAGCTCTAGTCAGTCAGAAGGGATCTCTCTAGGGGGAAACATTATATCATAATGTGTGCAGTCCCACCTGACCCCTGAATTTTTCAGTTTGTCCTTCTGAAAAACTAAATTCCAACCAATTCTGCGGTATTTGGAATAACTGGTTTCAACAAGCAGGAAGGAGAAACCCTTTCATTTACCTTCTCACGGAAGTGCCAAGATCCTCCTACCACTACAGCATGTGCCTTGAAGTCACAGACACTGATATCTCCAGTACCACACATAAGCAGCTGAAAGGCAAGAGACTGCAGTCAGAAAGTCAGGAGCCCAGGAAACAAGGCAACAGCTACTGTGCAAATTGTAGATGTTTAAAGTCCTCAGACAAGAAACATTTTAGCTTTTTCCCAGATCCAGAAAGCACTCCATTTGTCAGACAGGAGGGGAAGTAAATGTAGAGCTGCTTAGGGAGGCAGCAATTACCTCAAGCTCATTCTCATCAAAAATAGCCAGGAGGTTCTCAGGAACTAATTCATTAAGACCTGGAAGAGAAGAACAGCATGTGGTATGCCCTGGGACATAAAGGCAGAGAGGAGCAGGGAGCAGGCAGCATGTTACCTTTCAGGAAGTGATCCACCTCCTCTCTAACCTGATTCGCCAGCCTGTACTGTGCAAGCAGATTTAGGTACAAGATTTTGTTTTCATTGGTCACTGGTACTTGAGCCCCTCCTGCCACTAGTTCTACCACCTGAAAACAGAACACTTGACATGAGTGTGACCAGTAGCATTCCCCAAACCTGAACTCCCATCCACAAAAAAAAAACAAGAAAGGAGTTACTTCCCAGAGTAAGCTCAATTTTCTGGGGCATAGCAGAGATCTCGGTCCCTACTGCTGCAGGCAGTACGGGTTAAACTTTCCCACTTTCAGGAATTGCTTCCCTTACCTTCTCCAGCTGTCCTGTTTTGCTATACTTCTCTTCAGCAAAGACCAGATCCATCTCACTCACATCATTGTTCAGTATGAAGCACACTTTGGATTTATAGAATTCTGGATCATCCGTTTCAAAATACTGTGTGAAAGAATTAGAAAGCAGGGACATAGAAAGAGGAACAGAAAAACCCCTTACATTGGTAGCCAGAATTCTGGGTCTGCTACTACACCAACATTTAACTTCTCCCCAGACCAACACAGGTTTCAGACAAGGCTGGGAAGCTTCACCTTGTAATGCATACGAAGTCCTATGATCTGAGCCAGGAAGGATCGAGTGAAGCGAGCTCGAACCAGTTGTTTGTAAGCCCCTCCCAGAGATGATTCATAAAGACACTTTCCTACCAGGCGGCCCGCAAATTCATAGACTTTGAGCCGTAAATATGTGGGACGCCCTGGGTTTGGATGCACCTGCAAAGAAGAAGCAAAATGAAATATCCAAGTACCAGACTGACTAGCACAAATAGCAAATATGAGACCATTTCAACTCACTACATCTTTCAGGCTGGCCAAGGAGCTTTAGTGTAATGTCCTCAAAGCCAAGCAACAGAAATAAAATGCCTAAGCCTGTGTAGGAAGAACATGAAATGTTTCACATGCACGGGAAAGAAGCTGTATGAGAGCAGAAATGGATTCTGAAATATTCAGACCCAACAAAACCTCTAAACACTTTGATGTCACCTCCTCTTGCCCAAAAATCCAGCCTTCCCTGCTGACTTGCCACCCTTTACTGCTCATCCAGCCACTTCTTTGACACTTCAATGAGTTACGATCATTAAGCAAAGCTTTGAGAAAGGCACTGGAAGTGACTATGAAGGCAATCTAAAGAAGAGTAAGGTAGCACAGCACTTAACAGCAGCATTGTTTAACCATTAATGGTCACATTTCTGTGCATTCAGCATAGGAACTACAGACTCACCAAGGCCTGGTTGTTATCACTAAAGCGGGTAAACAGTTGATTGGTGGTATCAAATAATGCCTTACAAATGAGCTCAAACCACTCTCTGCGTGGACCTCCCCAGTCCAGAGCTACAAAACAAAACAAGCTTGGTCATCCAAACTGGATCATCAGTTCAAGAGTTTCATGCATGCTGCTCAGTATTACCCAACACAAGAGCTCATTGCAATGAACAGCTCTGTAGCAACGTGGCAGTAAACAGGGACTGCAAAACTATAGGTTCTTCTCCCAAACCTACTCCTAGCTGGTTTTTTTGTTTGATTGGGGCTTTTTTTAGGACTAGAGGGGCAGGATTTACATAAGGCTTCGGGTCCCTATGTGAAGTAGCTCTGGAATAGCACCAGCAGGATAATTCACTAACATCTGTGAGAAAATCAAAGGGCTGGAAAGCCACAAAAGAAGGAACATATTACAGGAAACCAGAATTTCAGACTAAAACTACTCCACCATCATTCCTTTTGCTTCCTCTGCATATATATTCACAGGATAACTCACCTTCTTCATCCTGAAAAATCACTTCAAAGTTTTTGCTCCAGTCAGAAACAGAAAAATTTCGTGTTGCTTTAAATGACTGAAAAATAGAAGACAAAAATAGCAACAACCATTACTGCTTGGCACCCCATACCCAATATGCAGTCCTGTACATGTGAATGGCAAACACAAAACCACAATAGCCTAGCACTTGAAAGTATAAAAGTAAAACTTAGAAACACCTAAGGTCTAATTCTTATCTGACAAAGCCACAGAAGCCAATTCCTCATTTTCTGTTATGAGACACATTACCCATATAAAATACAGCTCATCTTAAAACCAGTGTGAGGTCTTAGCACAGAAATATCACTCTCAAGGCTTCAGTAAAGTATTGTTTGAAGTATTAAAATGCCTGTGGGAAGGAGCAATTTCTGTAAAGCACTTTCAGCCCACGAATTAGATTTAAAATAGCAATGTTTCAAAGAGCACTACAAAATAGCTTGAAGAGAATTACTGAGTTCATACTTACAGCAAGTCACGATGCAAAAAAGTAATAAAATACCCCAAGTGTCTAAAATTTCCTGTGCCCTGATTCTGGACTCCAATTAAAGAAAATTTTAAAAGCTACATGGTAGTCTTCAGTCATACAGGTAGTTTTGGCTTAGTTTATCCTCAAACAGGTTAGAGCATCATGCTACTCACACCTCTGGACTAAACACATTCACTGTGCCTATCAACCTTGGTCACTAGAGCTTATATTTATTTTTATTATTATTACCATCATCATCATCATTATTATGGCACTAGATTTATTTTGTCTTACTAGCCTGTAACAATGCTCAAGACAGTGCAGGAGTTTCCAAAATAACAGGAAAAAGTAGTAATGGAAATACTGTTTAGAAATGAAGTCATTTTGTCCAAGCTATTAACTGAAATATAATCTCATAAACACTGCAAGCTGGTACATGCAGAAAATATTCTGAAACACAGATTTACTGAGTATAAATCAAGGGAAATCCTAGCCACTCCTGTTTTCCTCAGAAATGTTTTTTCCATCTTTGCAACATTACTGTTGTGAGACACAGGTGGAAACAATAAGTCAGGATAACT
Source organism: Ploceus nigricollis (assembly GCA_013399945.1). NCBI lineage: Eukaryota > Metazoa > Chordata > Aves > Passeriformes > Ploceidae > Ploceus > Ploceus nigricollis. Next base: position 235,931 of record VXBC01011111.1, read on the forward strand.
GCCTCCCCAGCATACAAAGTATTCAGAATGTCACTTAAGAACTGTATTACATGAACAACTAAGTTCTATTTTGGAAACACAACAGTTCAGGTCAGAAATGGTGAAGATTTTACTAAGGGATTCTACAGAATATTTTATCATCACTGTGAACCACTACTAGTAGCCTGTTGATGCAAGAGTTTCATTGCATGCCGCTCAGGAACATCTGACTTGACAGCTTATCTTGTTGAATGGCTCTGTGGCAGAAAAACTGTAGATAAAGACTCAGGAGCTCTGTGTTCTGCTCCTGTATCTAGTCCAGGTAGACAGTCTCTCTCCAGGCCTCAAGTTCCAATGTAAAGTAGGGACAGAGTAGCATCAGTAGATTTCCTGCTTTTACAGGCTATGAATCCCTTTACAGAATCACAGAATCATTCAAGTTGAAAAAAAACCTCCAAGATCATAAATTCTAACCTTTCACTGATCCCTACCTTGTCAACTAGACCATGGCACTAAGTGCTACATCCAGGCGTTTCTCGAACACTTCCAAGGATGGTGACTCCACAACCTCCCTAAGCAGTCCTTTCCTATGTTTAACAACTCCTTCTAAAGCTGCCTGCTGGCATCTGCCTTGAAACAGAGGGACTAACCATTTTTAGCATGGCTGCCCTAGGACATTCCAGTCTGGACTTCTTTAGGCACTGAGCAGAATAAAAAGGACGGAGGAAGCACTGGGCTAAAGTAAAATGATTCATTCACTCACCGACTCCAGCAGGCAGTGGCGGCTGACCTTCAGTGTGACCTTCGAATGAGGTCTTTTCATATGCACCTGACGTAGCTCTCGCTGAAAGAAGTTCACTTTGTCTTGGAAGGTTTCAGAGCCTCCTGAGAAGAGTGACAATTTGGGTGAGGCCTGAGATGTCAACAGCTCAAACATCTACAGAGCATTCCTAAGATTAACTGCACAGATCAACTTTACAGCCCAAAAGTGCATTTACCACAGCAAGGTTTGGAGACAGAACTCTCAAGGTAGTTTTGCAATTAATCTTGCTGGTATTCATACTCACAGGTGCACTTTCAAAGAGCCTGACAGAGAAGCCAAGCTGAAAAGGAACAGCTGCTGTGATGAAGTACATTCATGGGAAGCACCAATAGAAACAGAGCATGATACTCCAGGAACCAGAGTTCTCATCAGAAGTCATTCAGTGCCAGCAATCTTTATTTCCCAGGGAAACTAGCAGACCCAAGTGCTAACTTCCTGACTACTGTACCCACCTCACTGTCCCTTTACCTATGTTTTTATGCAGAGAGCGAATGAAAGTGGCTGCCAAGATGTTCCTCTCCTTGCAGCTGAGCTCCACAGGGGGTTGGATCCCATCATCCACCACCAGTGTCAGTAATTTGTGCACAGGATCAGGACCAAGGTATGAAAACTAGCAGCAAAAAGATGCAAGAAAGGGTAAACCCATCATGCAGAAGGCACAGTATGTTCAGTAGATGGAGCAACACCACCTGTGCTTTTAAGACTTTCTCTGCTCCTTCACGTGTATGCAGTTAACAGGAAAACTATTTCAAGCATCCAGACTCCATTTAGGAGGCTGCTTTAAACTTCACACGCAACTCTGAGGGCTTCAGTGGACACAATCACAGCATTTTAGGAAGGTTATGAGGAAAATAACCAAGAAAAATGCAAAGGAATCAAGATTTTTGCCTAGCATTGGGACAAAAGGCAGGAAAGAGTGATAAGACTGGCTCCTAGTCACAAATACTAGAAAAACTTAGGCATTGAGAGGGAATTGCAGAGTTGAAATTTATGCCACACAATGTTGTTCTGTGGGTGGAAGCCCTTCTCTCCGAAAGGAAAAAAGAGACTGTGATTCACGAGGATGACAAGCTAACAACATGGAGGTGTAGTGACAGGTACATGGAAAGAGGCTCACCTTTGTGCCAGGGCACACTCTAAAGGTGAAAAGGCGCCATGGAATGATCTTCAGGTAAAATTCTTTCACAGAGAATTGCTGAGTAACCACAAGGAAAAGAAAATGTTAAATGTCACACATCTGTTAAGGGTTGTCCCTGAAACACATGAGGCAGAGCACAGATCTGTAAGGCTAGACCTCCCTTCAACCCCATGAACATGTTTCTGCAGCATTTGGCACAATACTTGAGAAAACCTTTAAAGCTCCACAGAACTGTAAGCAACTTGTCAGTAAGACTTCATTGCGTGCATTTATGACGCATGTGGGATGCCAGCATGACACAGATTTCATAGCAGTAAGCTATTGTGTTCAGTAGAACGTCACCAGTCTAATTGGAAAGTAATCTCAAGTACACTTGAGAAGCTGAATTCAGGACAACAATATAATGCACTGACAAAAAGGTTTTACCAAAAGTCACACCAACGGACTACTCCTATCACTCCCCAATTTTCATGACCATTTTAAGCATCTTTTAAAAAGCACTTGGCAATTGCTAAATCCATGAGATTTGCAGAAATTTACTCTCAATGTACTTCTGCCAGAACAATTGACTAACTGCACAACTCCTGTCTTCTGGAGAGCAAGATGAAATTTTAGCATCGTCTAAAGAAAACCATTTCCTGCACAAACCTTTCCTAGCTTCAATGATTGGAAAAACTGACAATCAGCATTTGTCCACAAACAAGCCAAATACGAGCAGCAACTCTTAAAATAGCAGCTCGGTAACAGTTTTCTACTGTTTCTATTTCTATACATAGAGACAGCCAGGGATACAATTATGCAAGACTAAGAATCACATTAACAACTTTGGCACCTAAAGGGAGCTTCTAACAGTACCCACTTCAGTGATCTCCTTTACCAGGTAATGCAATAGAAAAGAGTATGGAAGTCCAAAACAATACACCAAGGGTGAAAGGATACTGAGCTCACAAGGACATAGCACTCAAAGTCAGTTCTTAGAGCCATGTGCAGCACAGATTTAGAAATCTCTAGCAGCTCCCTCCATCCTGTAACTGTTTCACAGCCCTCTTTCTCCCTTTGTCAAGAAAGCAATTCCTGGATTAGTCTTTCACTTTGGTACTTATCACTGCATTTTTCAGAATGCATTTGAAGAGATTGATGAACAAAATGAATTTAAATTCATTATTAGATTTGGAGAAATTTTCTTTCTAGTTTCTGCATGCTTTTAGGCAATAATAATGGAAAATAGTTACTGTTAACATATTATAAGAGAACCCTCAGTTTCTCCTGTTTCTTCTACTTATGAATTTACTCTTTGTTCTCTGACCATTATTTCCCTTTTTCTTTTCAGCAAAACATTCCAGAAACAGGACAAAGACATAAAATCTGAGAAGGTGAGATTCTTTTAAGTTGAAATTTACAGGTATCAGAAACTGAGAATAGGATTTGCAGGTCTGACTTGAAGAAAGCAAATGAAAGGCAAACAGAATATCTATTGAACAATCAGAAAAAAAATTTCCAGTAGGATTTGAATCAGACCTAGAAAGATCCTAAAATCTAAAAACACAATCCTAAAACTTCAAGTTCTAAAACATACTCCTAAAACTTCCAAGGCTCATTTTAACATTATTCTCAGTCACAAGCTCCATGTTTGCCATAAGCAAACCTTTTTTTAACCACATCTGAGGCACCTGAATCTAGTGCTAAGATATAGAGCACAAGGAAGCTCATCAGTTACAGCACACATGAAACATGCACTCCAGTGTGGCAACTTCCTGATATCTACCTTAGGTGACACATAGCAGTACACTTTTTTAGGCTTCTTCACTTTCTCGGGGGTCTGGCTGTCAGAAGGAGAATCTTCATCTTCATCCTCAATTGCAGTAGAAGGACGGCGCTGGGAGGAGCTCAGGTGCATTGGTGGAAGTTGCCACTGAGTGTTGGTATAACTAGGAGCATCGTAAAGGTAAGCTTCAAAATAAATACTGACACCTGAGGTGGACACATTGCGTTCTACAATGTTCTTTTCATTCTCTGAGGGAAATAGATATGAAAGAGTTGTGTAAATCCTAATGGAGACAAGAATGAAAAAAGAATGCACAGGCCACCACCTGTCACCAAATCAGTGACTTTGATTTTAAAGAAAAGGTTATACATCCAAAGGAAAACCTGGTCAAGTGAAACTTTGATAAAGAGAACCTAGGAGTGGGATGAAAGATGGCTGTTTGTCTGTTAGCGACTGGTTGAAGAAAAAAGGCATAGAGAACTTCCTTTTCAGAGCACCAGCCTGAAGGTGTAGCCACTTGACAATCACACTGAAGTCTGGCTGACCCCTGGAGAAACCAGGAATTATAGCATTGTAAAAAAAAAAAAAAAAAAAGCCCACATAGGTTACATGCAGTGTTCTTCTTCCATATAACTTAACATACAATACATGACTGGCTCAGATGCCAACTACTAGCAAGCAATAAAAATTGCCTAATTTCAGAGGTAAACCTCCTGAAATAGGGGAAAAACACTTGTTTTTATCTGCTGATGGATCAGAGAGCATCAGCTCCCAGAGATCTCCCCTGTTAGAAGCAAATTCATTTATCTTAATATTTTTAAATGAATAGGTTTTCCTTTAGCAAGTAAGCATGGCCATCCTGCAGGGAAGCCACAAATATCTCTGCTACATGAATGTGCAAAGCACATTGCAAGAGGACACCTGAAGAATGAATACTGATTTGGTCTTGACTCACCACTTAGAACAATGATGTCAAAATCACCATTGCTTATGGGCTGGCTCTGGTAGGAGATGCAGGCATGGAAACACCCCCTCGAGTGCAAGGTGAGTCGGAAGAACACCTCACAAGTCTGCCGATTGGACACCACAGACTTCTCAAACACCACATCAGAGCTCTCTTCTTCTTGAGGCCCCAGCTAAACAGAAAACAAATTAATAAAAGGAGCTCTCCAGCTCACCTGAAGTCAAGCAGCAAGGGGTGAGGTTGCACTCACCTCATGGATCGAGAGGCTGTAATTGTGCTCATCTATCAAGGACACAGAATTGCTGGTGGGATTGTCATACTCATCTCTGGGAGCTATCTGCAGAGTGTGCTGCTGCCCACAGGTCAGCACCAGCGTGGAGAAATGGCAGACAATTTTGGTTTTGGAGGGAACCACCATTCCTGAAACAGATGACAATAGTTTAGAGTCAAATAAATTCTAAGGTGAAGCTACAAAAAGCAAAAGAAAAGCAACTAGGGGCATAATACCCTTGAAAATGGATCAAATCTAAACACATTCTATGCCCCTACATTAAAAAAGCAAAGTATCTGAGCACTGAAGTGTATGGTGTAGTGCACAATGTGTGCCTTGGATCAGAGACTTAATATTAATAAAGCAAACTAAGTTACTAGTCCTCTAAAGAATGCTTTTCCACCATTCTAACTTTCTGCTCAGGAACTTGCTCCCACTGTACGTACAAAATATAAGCTAGCTGACACCTAAGAAAATCTGCAAATGCAGCTTACCAAACAAAATTTATTTGGGTTAAACCTGAGCTTCTTCCTCCTGAAGGGATATTTTAGCAAGCTTTGTATCTATTCATAAAGCAATGAATAGAGGTCCTTTCAATGACAGGTACATGAAACATAAAAGAAGCCAAGTGGGGTCAAAAAAACAAAAGTAGAAGAAAACAAATTTTAGATGGATAAAATGGAAATGTTTTTGCCAAAGTGTGTAATCAAAGGTATCTGACAACTGCTCCAGAAGCTCACAAGAATAGAGTAGGGTATTCAGAAAAAGAAGAGGCAAATTATGACAGATAAAAATAAAATAACTCAATAAAAATAACTCAATACTTTCACATAAGGCACTCTCTGACTACTAGATGGATTATAAAGAAATTACTATGAAATGGAGAACGTGACAGAAGTGGACAGGGATTTTAAGTAGCACTAATGACTTATTCTGTAAAGCAGTTCCTGTTTTGTTATGTACTGGTAGTCACAAGTATGTTTTACTCATGGGTCTGTTGCTGGGATCCACACATGGTAGGAGGAAAATGGTGAAGGGTAACCCCTTCCCTGTCACCTATCTATTTTAGCTGGAAATACATTTACCTAAGGGCCTCCAATACCTCCAAATCTACTTTAAATAATTACAGGGCCACTTAGATCTTACCTGGCTGAAAAACCTTGTAGTAGGGGCTGTAGGCCACATTCAAGCCACCGAGTTTTACAGTGATTTCGTATCTCCCAGCCCTGCGCACAGTGAAAGCCACTTTCACCACATTGGAATTGGGCTCTTGAAGAACTTCCTGGGTTACAGGAATATCAATTGCTAACTCCACATGGCAGATGTGAACTCGCAGCCCCACGGGCCGGTGAGCAGGGAAGGGTTGCCCATTTTTATAGAATAACTGCATGAGAAACAGAGAAGTCCAGGTCAGCAAAAACATACAGCGCACAGAGGAAGGGAAAACAAGTTGCCTTAGGAAAGGGCAAGTACCTCAGCTCAGAAAAGGAAAAATAATTAATAGACAGCTCTGTCACACAGACTGTGTTCTCCAAAATGAACAAGGACAAGTGGGCATTGAACAGCCCCATTCTCTTTTGTGCTGGGTTTCAGATACATGCCCTGAAAAGAACATGCCTTTAGGCATTTCCCATCTGCACTTGTAATGCAATATTAGAGCAGAAATCATGAGAACCCACTAGCAAAAGGAAAAAAGTAAAGCCATACCCTTTCAGAGAAACAAACAGATCTTGTTCATTACTACAGCTAAGCTCTGAAAAAACTCTTACCAATTTGTTACAGAAAACAGTGTGATGAAGATGCTGACCTAAGGAGCTGACCCAGTCTTTACTGCTAAGAAACGTCATAATGAAAACAACACATTAGATAAAATCACAGGCAGCTCAATCACCGAAGTGATCTCCTGGACAATTTCAGAAGGTAACATACCTCGACCACCAGTTCCTTACAAGAAAGAATTACACCTTGAAACTCTATATGCATGGCTCTTCAGGAGCCAGCAGCTTGTTGGCCAGAACCTGCCTACCATCTGCAACCAGCCTGCAGTCAGGAAAAAGTTATTATTATTCCCTGTTTCTAAGTAAGGGAGGGTGTGGGCCTGAAGTAGTTTGTATCTCGACTGACATCAGGAGAAACTAGCGTATGCAAAGCTACTGTTGATGAATAAAGGGCTAAGCAAATAGCACACAAGCATGAAGTGGAAAGGCACATTGCTGGAGCTCATGAGTGTCAGCAAGGTGAAGGAAATAAATTTAAATAGTAGGAACAGAACAAGTCCCTTTCCCCCAGCTTTTTTCACTGCCTGCGCCCTGGAGTTAGACCTTCCCAAGAGGGTATGGCAACCTAGCTGAACCTATCTTCTTATTTTGATACCCTCCTGGATGGGAAGGTGGGATAGAAAGATAGGCACATAAGCCCAGCAAAACCTTTCAAGTTACTCAAACTTTCTCCACATTACTCCAAACTCTCTGTGTTCACTCAGCTTACTTCCCCTAGACTTGGCCTTTTGGGATTAGAGAGAAACAAGAGTCCTTGGCAGGCTTTTCCAGGTCTGACAGAATATCAATCCATTTTGCAGTCAATGGGGAGTGGCCATGAAGCTTTACAGCTCTTGGGCTGGTAAAATGCCTATTCCCACACCCTCAACTTCGGCTGCACAACCAAAAGATAGCACCACATTTGCTGAAGGCAAGGCTCAGCCTACTCGCTTCCCAGTAAAAGAAGCAGGAGCCAGGATAAGCCTGGTCTCCTTTGGCTCTTCAGAGGATTCTGAAGAGAGGGAGATTAGACTTTAAGAAGTGTAAACCTCAAATATACACTTACAGAGTTTTGCAACATAGTAACAGACCAGAATGCATAAACAGATAGCCTGCCAGTTACTTACTCCTCAGTTACATCTGGCTTAGCTCCAACAAAAAAAAAAAAAAAACATTTGAAGAGCCCATCCCTAACTCAGACCTCTGTTCCTGCCCACAAAGCTGCACGGAAACAAAAATATTGCCTTACATGCACTCGGAAGGCCATGCTATGGCCCACCTCATAGGGGTCCTTCCAATCCCAGGAGATTTTGCAGGACCGGGGATCCAGGTAGTTGCCTCGCACGTAGTCATAAATAGTTCGCTCCCCTCGGCGCTCCCGGTCCTCATGCTGAAGGAAGCTGACTATACGTGCGGCAAGCTCAAAGAGGAACTTAATGGTGAAGAAGAAAGCTACAACAGATACTGTGATCCCACCTGCATCAGGGAGAGAACAAAGGGTGGTTGCAGAAGCCAAGGTAGCTGAGTCAGACTTTAAAATCCCCTCTGCATCAGCCAAAGATGCCTTTCTGTTAATGGTATTCTACTCAAATGCAAATTAGGTACTTAAGGCAGAGGCTATTGTGTGAACATTTATGGTTTGTGTTATGATACAAGTAAGGTTAGAAAATATCAAGTCTCTTAAAACTCTGCAAATGATTGCAAACAAAGGAAATAGTTAAAGGTGGTAGAGAGTCTCAGGTAAGGCTTGCAGACATCCCAACAGAGACACGGAATTCCCTTCAAGTTGCAAGTTAGAACTACAGAGATTCCTTTAAGGGAAACAGATAACTAGACAACTTCAGCACATCACATTATGGCTGGATTAAGAAGCATCACAGAGGCAACAACCCTCCACTAGTTCTTGGAAGAAAAAGTAAGGAGATGGTTTAGGAATTAGGCCAATGAAAGGACTTTTGGATGAAGAAGAATGGTCAAGAGGCAAGTCTGCCAGGTGGAAGGCACAGTGTGGGGTGACAGAAACTTCATGTCTGTTAGGTAAACTCTGAACTAAAATTAAATCAAAGGTTTTCAAGAAACCCTTCTAAAGCCTATGGAGAGGTCATCAAATACAGTGGCAGCCTTTCCTTCACTTACCAAGAATGTAAAACATCAGGTCCTTTCGGTGAGACACACAGCCGAGGATCACAGCTGCATCTAGAACACAAAATAGGCCAAGTCCAGTCCAGTGACTTCCTCACATACATTGGCCTAAATTTAATCTATGGTTCCTCAGAAAAAATGCCTATTGATCACTTGTCTTCCTCTCCAAGGACATCCCTAAAGCCAATCCATAAGATTGAAATATGTGAACAGCACAACATGCTACAATTAACAGTTCTCCCTCTGTCACAGATTTCCATTCAGATTCAGGGATCTATAAGAAGGACAACATATCATCCCTCTGAAAACAGTGAGAGCAGGCTCTGGGTAAGGCTCTGCAGGAAGGAGATATTTTTTGTAGGATCACCAACTCCAACAACAGTGGCGAAAGCCACTCATCCCAACTGTCACACCTACTTGCAAGCCATGAAGTTATCTTCTACTCTGATACAAAAGCATACATTACAGAGCCACCACCAAAATGGACAGAAGCCGAACCTTAGCCAGCAACCTTGGAAGAAAAAGCTATGGAATAAAAGAGTTGCAGACAAGACCATCCCCATTTGTTCAGAACAAACAAAATCCTTCTAGGGCAGCAGCGAATCAATTTTTGCCCTGAAAGTCTACTAAAGAACATATGAATGCAACTGGAAAAGAGTCCCCTTCTCACTTCTGCAAAGTGGAGCCTCTCTGCTGAAACTCTCACTGATCAACACAAAAGCTAAAACCTTCTGTTTGTATACCATTAAGTTTACAGCAATTTTAAGAGACACCAATCTAGACTCAAGTTTTCACTGAGGGGACTGCTAAACAAACATGTAGTAAAAATACCACACCCAGAACAACATGCTGTAGGGTTGATAAGACATAGCTGACAGATGGAACAAGAGCAGCAGCAAGGAACGTGTGTGACAATTAGACAAAGGATTTGGCATACAGTAATGCATACAATATAGCTCACCATGTCACCATTCAGTTAGTGAGAAGCTACATTGTGCATTCAAGCTGCCTTTTTTTTTTTTAAACAAACACAAAAGGGGAGTTATTCACCAGTCACCTCGACAGCAGCAATAACAGACATCAGCATGCAGTAAGCTTAAACCAGCATGCAGAAAGCTTAAACGAGGTATTTCCCCCCAACAATAGCCACGACTCTCTAGCCCAGCAAATCCCCTTTGCTGGCCTCGGGACATAGTCCAGCCCTCCAACCAAAGAGTAATCACATACCTTTACACAAGTGCCCATGTTCTAGAAGCCAAAAAGAGGGTACCCATTCTTCAGCATCCTTCCGTTTTGTGCCCAGATCTGGGACAAACATCAGCAAGAAGAGGCCATAGAGAAGATTATCACAGAAAGAGTAACTCTTGGAACTTGCATCACAGAATCACTGCTGCAAAATAAGGACTTGAGCACAGCAGTTTCTTCCTCTTTGTGGAAAAAGGGTTGTCCTGCAGTGCTGTTTCCTTTAGCCTGCAGTTTGCCAGCTTTCCTAGAAAAGCAAAAAAAGGAGAGAGGAACATTAGATGTCTACATTGTGGATAAATCTAGCAAGCAGAAACACATGAGATGTGCAAGATGCAAGAGCATCACTAGACATCAAATCCATGAGAGGTGCTATAAAAGTACCACTGTTGATGAGGTGCAAAGCTTTACCATATCCTCAACCTCTATCTGTCACAATCTCATTTCATTATAAGACCCCCTGAAACGAACACATTTAAGATGGAACAAAACACATCCTTGCCTCCACAGGTTTCATGGAGATGGAAGCAAGAACTGATAGCCTAGGAGGAATACAGAGAGATTGTCTCAGCAGCCAAGGATCAGGCTAGAAGAGCTAAAGCCCTGATAGAACTAAACCTTGCCAGGGATATCAAGGGCGCCACAAAAACTTTCTATAGGTACATTAGTGATAAAGAAAGAATAGGGAAAAAATGTACCCTCTCCAGAAGCAAACAGGAGACCTGCTTACCCAGGACAATGAGAAGGCTGAGGTACTTAACAACTTTTTCCCCTCAGTCTTCACCAGCGACTGGTCCAGCCACACCAACCAAGTCACAGAAGACAAATGCAGGGACTGAGAGAATGAAGAACTGCCCACTGTACTAAAGATCAGAGGGATTTTTTACAAGGGCATGTAGTGATAGGACAAGGGGAAGGACTTCAAACGGAAAGAGGGTAGATTTAGATTAGATATAAGGAAAAAATTCTTCAATATGAGTAGTGAGGAACGAGATCAGGTTGCCCAGAGAAGGTGTGGCTGCCCCATCCTTGGAAGTGTTCATGACCAAGTTGCACGAGGCTTTGAACAACCTGGTCTAGTGGAAGGAATCTCTGCCCATGTCAGGGGAGTTGGAATCAAATGATCTTTAAGGTCCCTTCCAAGCCAAACTATTCTATAATCAGGTAGCCCTTCAAGTCTTCATACCCAACAAAATGCTATATACTATTCTCAAACCAATTTTGCCCAGATTTAAAGGGCTATTTGTAGTCAAGCATTAAAATAAAAGAAAAGAAAGTTTTTCAGAATTCTTGAACCACAAAGCAAACTAGATTTTGGGTTTGGTACTGTTGTTTTCGGTATTCAGGAAATTGAGATCCTTATAAGGGATTTCAGCTTTAGCAGCACTATCCACTAAATTACAGTTTACTGTCAGGATTGAGATAAAAAAAATTAAAAGTTAACAGCAAGGATTGACGCAGCCCACAAAAACCAGGACACATGCCAGAAGAAACACCACAGAGCCTACACAATCAGTATCTGCTCATTCAGAGCACAGATCACCTAAAAGAGTGAGAATGGAAAAAACAGAGCCAGGCTCACCAAGGCAGCTGACTGTTAAGATAGTCACCTCTTCTGGGGATGTGAAGTGCTCCTCCCACCTGCCATGCCACCACCTCAGCTGTCACTTCTTCCTTAGACCCCCCTGCTCTGCCTTCCTCTTCAGATGGCTGTTATTTCCCCCCATGCCAATAATCATACAGATCTGGCTGCCTTTACACACTTCTACTAACCTTTCTAATGCACATGAAAATCAACCAGTAAACCCGTGCAGAGCTTTTTGGTTGTGCTGCAGGAACAGCCAGATTTTCACTGTCTTTTCCTCACCCACATCTCAAGGCAAGTCCCACCCACTCATCTATTTTCCTCCTTCCTCTACTTTTCCTCACTGCAACAGTGTTGCAGTCCCCAGGGCATAAATTCTCCGTCTCCTCCTAGGTAGAGCATCAGCTTTCTAAACTCATAAATTTCTGTGTGTTAAGGACCACAGACCTAGCAATTTCCTTGGTATTGTAGTTATTTCACAGTACATATCCAAGATGTGCTACAAATGACTGGTTGAAACTCTGCTCCAGCTTCCGGTCTGTGGAAGGTGTGTGACTGCTCCCCACACAGCTGGGGAATTTCACAGAAACTTATCAGTATTAGGAATCTACAAGATCTCCCTCCAGCATCTTCCAGAATCAGTCTCTTCACACCACAAAAGACCCACAAAGCTGTCTCTGTGGGTTCATCTACTCAAGCTATTTCTGCTTCACTCCACAACTCCTTCCCTTCTGTGAGGCACACCACAGGTCACACAGCCTCTCTCTCAAGCATAGTAAGAGAAAGATCCATCATTTAAACTTCACGGTTTTTTGAGTCTATTGGAACCTGAATCTCTTGATCTGGTTTGCAGAATTTCTGAACTTGCTGGACACATCAGTTATGTCAGTTATGTTAATTAATCAGCACAGCAACTTATGATTTTATTATCCCTACATGATGTGGTAAACAAGACACCAACTTGGGTGGTCACCAGAGATGAAGTGGCTGTTATAAAATCACCTTCCTTCTAGCTTACTCACTGCCAGCAGCTTTAAGGGTGCTCTTGCAGCTGGAACACATTGAGGTAAAGAACCTAGCTGCAAGTAGGTGGTATCCAAGATACACTGCCACTCACTTAACAGAATGCAGATGTGAATTAAAACAGTATCTGTGCTAAGAACTGCTGGGTAACAATCTGGGAAATAAATTCTGAAAAGCACCAATGTAAGGTGCCATCACAGCTAGGCTGGAAAAAAAGGTGCTAAATTATCCAACAGGTCTTAGTAATCTTGATCCAAGGACAGAGCAAGCGATGGTCTCCTGCCACCTGCAGGGAAAATGGGGATTTGAAAGCTTCACCTTCGTTTGACTCAAGGAGAGGTACTGGCATAATCAGGGTAGACAGCATGGAATCATAAAACAATCTGCATTAGTACCACTGCTTCCTCAAGTGAGCAAGGAAAGGAAGTTCAGTAATGGGAATACATTTAGTTTATGTTACTGCCACTGTTGAAGCCAGAGGAACACAGTGCAGAGCTCCAGAAGGAAGCACAAGTGTAACACACACAAAAGGAACTGTAACATAGTAATGCCACATTCATGTGGCTACAGCTACAAAACCAGCTAGGGGCATGCTATACAGAACAGATGTACTGAGCTCCTAGGAAATCTGCTGTGCCTCCTGATTTTATGTGATGCACTGATAAATTGCAATTCTTCTCTTAACAACAAACCTTTAATTTTGTTTTAAAGCCTTTTTTCAGGTTAATACTACTTCATCTAATCAAGATAAGAGAACTGTTTATCTCTGTGCAGAATCTCTCTCAATCCATGTGCACAAATGTCTACCACAAATGGCATGTCTGTCTCATGCCACGCACAGACGACTATACTCTAGCGAAAGAGACAGTATTTTCTTACGCCAAGTAAAGCAGGCACAAACCAACAAACAGGAATGCCCATGAGAACCTAACTTTAAAATACATTCACAGAAAACTGAAAAGTCAGCACAAAAAGCACTAAGCAGGATCCAGTATCATCTGTCAAGGACAAAAGCTGCATCAATGGTCAGTGTCTACACAAAACAGTCATTCTCTTATTAGGGATGGAATTTGTCATATGCATTTACATACAAGCTATATAAAACAGTGGCAACAGGAAAACAAAAACAAAAACAAAACAAACAAAAACAAAACAAAAAAAATACTTCTGTCAACCGTTTAAGTCTAAGGACTTTTCATTGCAAATGAACCACCACCAGCACTGTCAGCTCCTCCTGTCCTCCTCAAACACAGCAAGCCAGCCAGATGGCAACTTTCAGGCCAGTCTCATCCTGACACCAAATCTGCTTCCTGAGCCAGGACAAAATTCAGCCACTTGCCATGCTGCACATCAGTGGGGAAAGCAGATCACCCCCTTCTCAATTATTTCTCTTCCCAAACCACTGAGAGTCACTTGAACAGCATCATGTAAGCTCTACCAACTGCATTTACTCGACCAACAGTTAAGCTACGTACGATCAGTCAGGTGGAAAGCTCAGCTGTAGTTTTCCTAATAAACAGTTTTTCTTTCAGTCTTTCTTTCTCATTGTCAGAGCATCAGTCACAGTTCTACAGAGGTCACCACTCCTGAGAGAAAAAAATTCTGAGTGATTCCTCATTGGCTGCTTTTTCTGACCAGCACACCAGATAAAACCGGTTGTATTTGGAAGATACCAACAGCTACAAGATCTCACTAATCCCAGAAGCTTTCATGAGAAAGGCCTTTCTTTCTCCTTTCCCTGCAAAAGAAACCAAGTGCTCTGGACCAGTCCGAGAATTTGGAGAACATTTCCATTCATGTGCAGAAAAGACATTTTGGGTCAGACTACACCATTATGGCTGCATAAAGTACAGCTAAAATTATGCCCATTCACTAAGATTTCTGATCCCAAATATAGGTAAGATCTAAAGATAACGACAACCCACTGCTTTTCATTAAGAAGTTCATGAGCTAGAACGTGACAAAATCACTACTACATTAACTCTTAAAAAAACCAAAACAGTCCAGCAAGCTCGAGTGAGTGGGCTGAAGACGTCCATAACGTCCCGGCTCTGCTAAACAGAGAAGAAGAGGGGGAGGAGGGCGATTGGTGTGCTGCGGTTCCCCTTCCAGCCCGCAGGAGCGGTGGGTTCGGCGGGGCCACCAATCTCCAGGGCCCTTCCACAGGCGCCAGCTCGCCCCCCGCCGTGCCCCCGATACCCCGCAGCGCCGCGCACACGGCGAGGCTAAGCCGAAGTGAAGAGCCAGAGGCCGCCGCCGGGCAGGCAACACCGGCCCTTCTCGCTCGCCGGGAGCCCCGGCCTTTCCCGGCTCCGCCGCGGCCCTCCCGGAGCCATCCCGCGCCGACTGCGCGGGGAATCCGCCGCGGTTCTACCAGGCCGACCGCGGGTGCTCCG
>VXBC01011119.1:0-11688 GCA_013399945.1 Ploceus nigricollis
TGGGGCATGGTGGTGGCTTCCCCAGGGACAAGGTGGCTGGGGCAGGGGCAAGGGTTGGCCCCTTGGCTGCTATTCCTGCATGCTGGGGTGGCAGCAGTGTGGCCCCGGACCCGCATAGGACTCTTTTTCCTGGGCATGCTGGGCTTGGCAGGAGCCCTGGGACACTTGGGGGGGCTGTGGGACCCCCCCAGGCAGGATACTCTCTTTTCTCAGGGGCTCTCTTGAAGTTTGCAGCACCCCTAGGGCTGGGACACCCATTCCTGAGGGGAGCCTGGGCTCAGTAGGACTCCCAGAACTGTGGCAGCCCCAGTTTGGGGATCAGGGCACTCAGGAGCATTAACCCCTCAAGTTCTGAGACACAATTTCCAATGACCTGTTAAAATACAGTGGGGGGAAAAAGATAATATCAAAGCAAATTAACTTTCTGTAAAGGGTTACCACAACAGTTTGGCTATCACACAATACATTCCCTCACTTGTAATTATGAAGTACTATTTATTTAATTGTTGATATCTTTTACATTTCCCTTGAAATGCTAAAAGGTTGGCCTTCTGGTCTACAGGTTCAGTAGACCCTCTGGTGTCCATGGCACCTGCTTTGCTTTGGGTCTGTCATAGTAACAAAACACCAAACCTGACTCTTTCTCCACGAGTCTTTACAGCCCATGCTAAAGCTTCAGTGGGCTTTGGTGCCCCCCAGCTACCATGAAATAATGATACTAATATTATATCACTAAATAATTTTTCCTTACAGAGAAGTATTTAACACCACGAGTAATGGGTAATGTAATCTACCCTGCCACCCATTGTGACGTGGCTGTGAAATACATGACTGAATAGCAGGTAAAACCAGTGAGTATGATAATGCTTCATCATAACCCCATTTTAAACACGCTGCTGAGTAATTTTGACACGGAAACAGCATGACAGTAAATGCATACTCCCTGAAACTCACTGAGTTTCACTCATTTGAGCAGTGTCACAAAGAAGCCAGGAAGAAATTTTCATTGTGGGCTCCCAGCAAGAGGGATTTCTCTGCACGGTGCTGTGCTCAACACCAGTGCTGAAGAGCAAACTTCCTGTGTGGTACCCTTGTCCCAGCACAGCCAGGAGAGCACAGTTATAAAAGCCACCTGCAAAGGTTTTAGGCTGCCCACAGCTCCCCTCGTGGACCTGCAACGACCCAGTGTTAGGCTCAGCTCTGTAAAATTCCCCATAAATAGTTGCATTTGCTTCAACTTTGTGTGTGTTGATGCATACTTATTATTCTGGGACCCTCCTGGCCTGCTCTTTGCCCTGTGCATGATCAGGAAACCAAAGCAGACCTGCTCATTTCTCTGCAGATCCTTGCAAAATTGAGTTTTCTGGAACTGCTGGATCTCGCTAGCAGCTCAGAACTCATTAGGGAATCTAATTTAATGTCCTGGCAGTGTACAACTGCTTCCCACAGCATGCATGGATGTGGCATCTACATCTTCACCCTCTCAGGAAATTTTCATAGAAGAGCACAGAGAGAAAAAAGAGAAAACAATTTCTATTTCTGTTCTTTGTTTCTCTCATATAGAATGTATTTAGAGATTGTTGACTTGGAGTCATTAGTTAATTGAATTCTAGTGAAGATTGTTTAAGTGTAATAGCTAATGGGAGCTAGGTGTGTCTGGACTCTCAAGAGAAAGTCATGAGTTAGTAGTTAGATATGGTAAGTTAGAAAAGTAGGATGTAGTTTTAGTATCTCTCTTTAAATAGTATATTAACGTATTATAATATAGATATAATAAAGAAATCATTCAGCCTTCTGAACTGGAGTCAGACATCATCATTTCTTCCCACTGGGTTCACCTGCATTTTTTACAATACATGGATACACAGCAGTCCCTGGATTTGGAAGCCCCACAGCAATAGTGCTCCCACTGTTCCAACTGGAGACCGAGTGCAACTCTCTAAAAGGAAATGGTGACATTTTTTTCCTCCTCTGGTTTCCCCTGCCAGAGCACAATGCTCTTTTTGTCATCTGCTCTGGGCCTCTAACAAACCAGCAAGGGGCTGGTTTGGCTCTAACAAACCAGCTATGAAGTGGTGCCTGATTTTCGGGGCACTCCGGCCAGGTGGCAGCCGGGCTGCGGCAGCCCCCAGTGAGCTCTGCTGGTCCCAGTCACCGGGGGGTTGGCACAGGGACAGACTTGGGTGCAAGCTGAGGTGTTTATTCAGCAGATGTCAGAGACCCAAGACCCCAGGCAGAGGCCTTGGGGAGGATTATCTGCTCTCACAGTAAGGGGAGGGGGTCATGGGTTACAAACCAATGGGATACACATAAGGGAATGGAATAGGTGGAATGACATGGATGTGGGGCCAGTAAGATGGACAGGACGGGGGGAAAGGGTCACATGGGCCTATGGGGCATCGAGGATTAGGGGATTTCCAAGATGGGGATTAGGTAGGAGTTGGCCCACGGAGGGATATGGACAGGGAAAACTCTGGAAAGCGGGACAGGATTAACTGGGAATGGAGATGGGTGTGCCAAACATACCAAGCACAATACAGAAATAAATCGTAAGATAAAAATGCACTGCAACACATTTAGGACAGCTTTGGATAAAAATAACCCCAAATCAGTCCCCAGGAAAAGAAATATCCTAGACCAGCTCCTGCTGCAGCCAGCCCTGTTCAGAGCTAAGCTGTGTGACTCAGTGCCCTGCACTGCACAGAGCCCAGGAGTGCTCACAGAAACAGAAGAACAGGCAAAAGATGATGGGTGTAGTTTTCTTGCTGCCTATATTTAGCTCTGCAAGATCTGGGAAGCTGAGGGTCAGGTCCATCATCCACTGCTGCTCTTCTAAGAGGGTACACAAGAATACACAACACTGCCTTTGCAGAGGTGCAGAAATGCAACTTTCAACCTTTTCGTAATTCCCTTCTTGTCCCCCAGCCTCACACGCCCTGAATTTTGCTTTTTACCTTACCTCAGTCACTATAGTCCTGTCCTAGGGTGATATTATGGTGCTTGTATCCCCAATCGTGTGTTCTGTTTATGTTGGATGTTATGTTCTGTGCCTTCAGGACTGGCTCCGAAAAAGTGAAGTTTGTTTTGTCTTGTTATCAGCCGGCTCACCTCTCCCCCCCATGGTCTGTGTTTAGGAGACAAGGTCTTGCTTGCTTGCTTGCTGGCTTGCTTGCTTTCGCTTTGCTCTTGCTCCTGCTTTTTGCTCTTGCTCTGCTTTTCTCATTAGTTAGCTTAGCTAGGCAGTCCAATTTTTCCTGGACTGTTTTCCTTTCCCTTTCCCTGGAACCATTTGAACCTGCTCCAGACTGGGACCTGGGGAACACCGAGAAACACCGAGAGCCTGCACTGTGTGACCTGCTGCAGCCATCCCCAGCACCAGAGGGACTGATTACAGAGTACCACTCCCGGAGAGACTCTCTGAATTTGTCATCTCGTCAGAGCAGTGAAAGAGTTTTGTCATCTGGTGTTGTTGTTTTGTGCTGGGGAGTGTTCTGTCTGCAAAATAAACAGGTTCTTTTTCCCACTTCTCTCAGAGGAAATTCTTCCCAAACCAGGTGGGGGGAAGGGCCATGGGGGTTTGCTCTCTGGGGGGGCTCCTTCTGGAGGTTTTCTCCCAAATTTGCCCTAAACCAGGACAAGTCCTAATTTTTTCTTTTCTTTGAACACACGGGAGGTCTTCATGCTACATGTCAAACTCACTCTGGCCTGCTGCTGACAGTTTCCTTCTCCCTTATTTGCCTTCTCCCCCACCGCACTCTCACCTAACCCTTGCTGGTTATGCCTCTCTCTCTTTTCTGCTGCCCCATCATTCTCCAAGATCAAGTCCATGGCCCCAGCCTTGCACACTGTGTATGATCCACACCTCTCCTCCAACCAGACCTTCCCTCCATGTCACTTCTCCATCTCAGACCTGAGGTGTCACACAGCCACGGCTGCACACCCCAACTCTGCTCCTGGAACCTGGGACAAAGTTCCTCACCTTCCCACCTCTCTCTCTTTCTCTGTCATTTGTCAAGCCAGATATAAAATCTGTCTCACAGATTAAACATCAGCTGAGAGAAAGGAAAAAAGAATGGAAGCTGTCTCCAACTCTGGCTTGCCCTGATGGTGAAGTATATTGAAATCTCTGCCCTGCCTTTTGCAAGATCAGATGATGGCCCTGTAGTTCTGCTGCTAGTTTAAGCTTTAATCTCCTTGCTTTCTGCTGGCAACAGTTAAAGTGGGTGCGTTGCTACTTCCTTGCACATCCGAGCTGCAATTCCTCTCTCTGCGGAGTAAACCAGGGGCGCCACTCCCTATAAAATGTCTCGGTGGGATTTTCAGCTGCTCTTGGCTCTGACCCCCGCAGCAAGCAAAGTGAAGGGCAGAAACGCACTTTCAAGTACTTTTAACCATCACACCTTAAAATTACTTAAACAAAGACTCTTATGTAGGGTGGGTTTGAACTTCACTTTTCAAGTATCATTAAAGTGGAAGCGGTAGATGCAGAGTCCCTTTTAGCACTCCATTCTCCACAAGACAAAAAAAAAACCATAAATAGAAGCAGGACTTTGTCTACTTTTCATTCAGAGGCAAAACCTAGACTCAGGTCTTGTGATGATGTGGCAAAGCCCTGGGATGGTGCAGGCCATGTCAAAGCCAGCAAAAGTGCTGGCAAATTCAAGCCCTCCATCTCTCTGGCTTATCTTTGCTCCTCAGACCTTTGACAAAATTGTCCAAATGTGCCCAACAATTCTATTGGCCTGAGCAAAACTGCAGCTACTTCAGAAGAGGGCATGCCCCCAGGAGGATCTGGCAAAAACAGTGTTAAATATAAATTCCCGCCGGAGTAAAGCCTGTGACTCATTTGGCCAAAAAAAGGCTGCCGGCTTTTCCAGCCAGGCACGGGCGGATCGCTGCTCCTCCGGCCGGGCAGCCTGACGGGGACACAGTGCCATCCGCTGGGCACCGGCAGCCACTGGCCAAGCCTTTTCCAACCAGGCAGGGCGACAGGCGCTCCACCCAAGCGCATCTCCCCCCTGGAGGAGCTCCTAGCGCAGACAACAGCGCCTGTGCCTGCCCTAGGTGAGGGAGCAAGCCAGCCGGCAGCACAAAACCAGGATTAGGAGCTCTTGAGCCCATTAAGAGGACAGCAGCTAATCCTTGCTGCGAAGGAGCTTTAGGGACCTTGTGTCCTGCAAGGTGCACCCTGCCATCCACCAGCACTTATTACCTGGGTTGGGCTGGGATAGAGTTAATTTTCTTCAGAGTGGCTAGGCTACTGGACAGGGCTGTTTTGGCTCTCTGCTGAAAACAGTCTTGATAACTCAGGGATCTTTTTTTTATTGCTGAAAACAACTTGCACAGCATCAAGTCCTTTCCTGCTTCTCACATTGCCCTGCCAGCGAGGGGATGCACAAGGATTTGGGAGGAGACACAGCTGGGAGAGCTGATCCCAACTGACCAGAGGGATATTCCAGACCATATGGTGTCGGGGTCAGCAAGCAGAGCTGGGGGGAGAAGGAGGAAGGGGCTGTGTTTGGAGTGATGGCCTTTGTCTTCCCAAGCCACCTTGATGGAGCCTGGCTTTCCTGGGCATGGCTGAACACCTGCCTGCCCATGGTGAATAAATTCCTTGTTTTGCTTTCCTCATGTGTGTGGTTTTTCCTTCCTTATTAAACTGTATTTATCTTGTCCCATGAGTTTTGTCACCTTTACCTTTCTAATTCTCTCCCCAGTCCTGTTGAAGGGACAGTGAGTGAGCTCGTTGGGGCTCCTTGCTGGCCGGGGTTAAATCAGTGACATCAGTGGTGGCCCTGGGCCTAGCAGCAGTCTGCCGTGGAGACCAAAGCTTCTGCTCACAATTTGCTTTGGGACCTCTGAAAAAGAAATGGGAGGTCCATGTGACAAGCTGGAGAAATAGTATTCCTTAATCTTTAATGGCCAGAGGAGTGCAGCTGACAGTACAACCCAGCAAAAGTGCAGACAGCCTTGAAAACCTCGTTAATTATGCTCCTTCTCTTCCAAATCACAACTGGTCTCTCCACTGGAGTATGCCAACACACCTCTCCCTGAAGGGGAGAGCTCTTATTTTCTCTTCTCCTCTTACCTTCTGCTACATTAAAAAAACTGGCAGGTGCAGACCCTTTTCCCCAGGTGTGCTTGCTATTATGCCAGGTGAAAAAAACTCCCTTTCTCTTCTTTTCCCCTCTTTTTCTTACCTCTGCTCCTCTGCAGTTTATCTCCTCACTGCCTGCCTTTTTGCTGGCTGGCTGCAGGGCTTCTCAAACCTGGTTTTAAAATATAAAGTGACTTCTGACTGTGTGGCTCTGAGCAAAGGCTTCACAGGCAGTGGCTAAGAAATTGTACTTATTCCCTGCCCTCTGAGGTGGGTCAAAGCTTATTCCAAATAGGTGCTTCGGCATGAGAGGAGTAACATCAGAAACTGACCAAGTGATGTGATTTGAAGGACAGGGGCTTCAGCTTCAGCTTCATGGATGGGTGACTCCTGACCACTGTCCATGAAGTGAGCCTTTTGTTTTTTCCCAGCAGCTCTCATGCTCTGCCTCTGCTTAATTTGAGCCATGTTATGTGGGTGTGTCCTATAGGTATATTCTATTTATAGAGGAAATATTTGTACAAATATTACCTCTCTCTGTAAGAGCTCTCACTCACACTCTCTCTTTCTCTCTATCTCTCTCCCCCTCTCTCTCAGGGGTTGTTGAGGGAGTTTTGCAGCCCGACTACTCAGGCTTTCTGGGAGGAACCACGCTCCCACTACCCAAGTCTTTGCTGTGACTGAAGCCCTTTCACAGCACAGAAAAGAAATAAATTCATAGTAGTTAAGTGAAATTGAAGGCCAAACTCGACCGTGCCGGGTCCCTTTGAAACCTACCCAACAGAGTCAGTAGTAGGAAAATTAAATCCACAGCAGGGCAGTGTGCCAGCCATGGCACAAGCCTTGCAAAGGCACTGCTGTGTTACCAGAGCAGCACAGGGCAATGCATGGCATGAGCAGAACTGATTTTACTGGGCTTGGGTATTCCCTTTTATCCGCACAGCTCATGAAATTTAATGCCAGGCCAATTTTCAAGGATGGAGAATGTCTATTTTCTTTCGGTCCTCGTTACCATGAGCTCTGTACCAACTTGTGGCACTGTAGAGTTGTTTTCTGCAGGCTTAGATGTACCCAAAACACGCAGCACCTATTTCCCCTGCAGCCACATGCAGTTTTTGCTACCACTCCATTGATCTGAACAAGACTGTGACCCAGGCACAGCTCTGAGGGTCTCTGATACCTCTGGTGCCATGGCAGAAGTTTGTCTCAAAAGGCGACCACAGTCTGACAAAGGAGCTGACTTAAAAAACGGGTGTAAAATGGTTCAAGGGAAAGTTGTGCATGGTAGGAATATCAAGAGTGTGAAACCTTGAGATATGGAAACAGGAAATGTTCTAGGTTTCACACTAGAGAAAGGAATGTGGAATTTAACAGCACAAGCTGATTAGGTTGGGTATGGTTCTCTGTCACTTCTGGAATTTTTTTAATTGTAAGAACAATTAGTAAGAACATAACGCATACCAGGAGCATGTACAGGTGTTTTCAACAAAAGCCCACAAAATTAATCTGCAGGGCTCCTGTGGGGCAGCCTGTCCTGCATCCACTGTCTTCCCATTTAACTATGCTTACAGGAATCAGGTTTCTACCCAGGCAAACAGCAAAACTTCCAAATCCAACTGCTGTGACTGACTCACTAAGGAAGTGCTCCATGCCTTTTTTTTGTTTTGGTTTTTTNGGCGGAGAGAGCTAGCAGAGCCACTGTGCTACCTGGTACAGGATGTGTCCTTAAAGGATTCAGACTTCAAGTTTTTCTGTCACACTGATTATGTGAAGCTGGAGTTGAGGACAAAAGGATTTCATCCCACCTATCCTGATTTATGATCTACTAAGTGATGACTGCGGGTTTTACATCAGCCTCACTAAACTCTTTTCCTTCCTCCTTGCAGTTCCACTGGAGACAGCTTTACCACTGACTTACAGCACTTTAAATGATAAAAATACTATTTTTAAAGATTCAAACCCTCATTTGACACCATATTTATACTGGGCATAAAGGTAGCACTAAGTGAAGAGCAATTCAAATCTCAGGGTTTGTCTTTTTTTCTGTCTCATCCCACAAGTTTTCTCACTTTCATGCTTCTGATTCTCTTCCCCATCCAGCTGGTGGGGCAGTGAGTCCATGGCTGTGTGATGGCTGGTTGCCAGGTGGGGTTAAAACTACAATATGTGTATAAAACTAGAAAGGCAGTGGATTTTAGTGGGATTTCCAGGGGAGAAAAATCAGTTGCTCAGGTCTCAGAACACATTTTACTTTCCTGTACTTCTAATTGGAAATTACTACTAAGAAAGTCCATGAAAAATCAAAGCTCTACTATGCTAAGTATAGGTGCATAACACACAGTTCTTATCACAGAGCTGTGCTTGTGTGCAGATTTTAATTTTAAATAGGTGCAGAGCCTACTGTAGGAACAATAAGGCAGATTTGATAGTCACAGCTTTCTCTGCGTGCACATAAATAAAACCTTACTGTGTCTCCTCCAGTGGAATGACTGATTCAGAGAACTGAGGGAAAGCCTGTTTTCCTCTGTCCACAGTGCTCTGTTCTTACTGTGCAGCAGAACCCTCCGAGACAGGCAGCAGAAGCTGTTAGTGGGGAGCAGGTCACAAATCTTGTTTTCTTGGGTTATGATAGAAACACTGCATTAATTACATCCGAAGACAACGAGCCATCAGCAGACTGACTTTTGAGGCTTTGCTGTTCATCAAGGTAATGAAGTGATAAACAAGCATTGCCATGATCTCCTAGTCCACCCACAGTGGCTCCCTGCTGGCAGCTCAGCCATTTCCAGGTAGTTTGATGGGAGGAAAGCCAGGGAAGTCTTTATTGTTCTCAGATTATTTCATGTCCTATACACAGAGGCTTCTCTGGTGCTCCACCATCTCCCTCTGGCTGGCTGCTTGTGCTGGTGGCTCCTGGCCTTCTCAAAATAGGGGCAGAATAGGGAAATACAAGAAAAGAATAATGCATCAAGAAAAGCCTGCACCTGCTGGCTTAGAAGAGCCTGCTGAGGCAGTCTGTGACTCATTCCTTGCTTTGTTGACTTACAGACCCCCAAAAACACAGGAGGGCTCCAGGTTGATGGTTGTGAGGTTGGTTTAACCACCCCAAAAAAAGCCTTTCCAAAGTCACAGTGACCTGGACCTGCGCAAGGAGGGGGGTTAGTTGGTGCCAGAGCCACACTGAGTTGCACATAAGCAGCTCTAATGACTGTAGCAGTCACCACAGGGGCCCAGCCTTCTCAAAGCCAGCTCAAAGAATATTTACTGTGTCATAAAGGCCTTCTTCCTCTCCTGTTATTTGGTTAGCTTGGTTTCTCAGAGAGAGTTTTCGTATAATTTTTAACTGCTTCCAAGCCTTCTTCCATACAGAAATGAAACAACCTGCTGCCTCCTCACATTACATAGTGCTGTAGTGTCCACCAAGAGCCCACTTAGGGGAGACAACTTGGGATGAAACCATAAACGAGGGGAAAACAGGGACAAACCAAATAACACAATACAACAGCATAGATTTATCTGGCACTGCAAATAAATGTAAGTGCTGCAGTCTGGCTGTTGTTTGGAAAAAACTCAAAAACAGCCTTATCTTATGCTTGGAGCAGCAAGGATAGAGTTTTAATAATCTGTTTCTTGTGACTTTCAAGATAGTAAGTGCTTTTAGGAGGTGGCCAGGTGAGGGTAACTCTTGTTTTATGCTTCGGGGGTTAAGTGTAAGGAAGCACTGTGTTTGGTGGCAGAAGAAAACTGCTGTGGGGAAAGATCCTTCCTTAACATTCTACCCCTTGTTTCAACGAAAAATTTGATAAGGAGATGCATCTAATTCACCATCCTGCATGGAGATAGGTAAAATGCAACTTCTACTTGTATTATTTGGTGGTTGCCCAAGCTGGTCCATTATTGTTTTAGGGGCTTGAAGTATTTCTTCCTCCTCTAATTTCTTGCCATTGTTTCCTTCGGGTCTTCTGTCTGTGACATTTCTTTTTGGCTTAAAATACACTGAGAGTGTTAACTCTGAAGATATTTTTTTATCCCCTCTAGCACCACCATCTGTGCCAGGACCTTACCACCCTCAGAGAGAAGAATTTTCTTCCCAATGCTTAATCTAACCCTGCTCTGTGAAGCCATTCCCCCTGCCCTGTCACCCTAAGTCCTTGTAAATTCTCTCTCTCCATCTTTCTTGTTGGCTACTTCAGGTATGGGGATTAGGTTTCCCCCAAGCCTTCTCCTCTCCAGGCTGAACAATCCCAATTCTTTCAGCCTTTCCTTGTGTGAGATGTGTTCCACCCCTCTGATCACCTTGGTGCTCTGCTCTGGACTCATTATCACAAGAGTGCTGGAGGAACCCACAAAACTGTGGAAATATTTCTCCATGGTGACACTTCCCCTCCTTTTGCAGTTTAGAAAGGAATTTGTGGTTGAATCTTCCCACACAATCAAATCTGGAATTAAGAAGTGGGCCCACAAGTGCAGAAATCAATTTAACCACCCAACCCAATACACCACAGAGGGTTTCAGTGTTACCCCTGCGTGTGTGACCACAGGCACTACTTCTGACCCCGCTGACTCCCAGGCCAACGGATGAAAAATCCCTTTGGATTTTAGTGTTTTGTTTCTAAACTGTTTGGGGAAAACCTCAGTTCTTGGGCTCATGGTCATGGTCATTGTCCTTGCCTCTGGGCAGCCTGAGGCGTGGCATGACCAGACATGATTTTCTCTCCTTGTCTTCTGACTGGTTGCAAACTGAAACAACCAGCCCAGGTTGTGTGTGCTAATTGGAAAAAATAAGATATCAGGTACTTGAAAGATAACAGGACTATTCAAACCACAGCCAAGGCCCAGCCTGGTGCCAGTGAATGCAGTCCCAGGAGGTCTCTGGTTGGAGCTGGGGAGGCTGGAGCAATGCTGCTGCCTCCTCTTGCCCTGGATTTGTGCAGTGCTGCTGATGGAGAAGGCACAGCTGTGGTGGGAGGGGACTCATAGAGGCAGAGATGGCCTTGGAGAGGCATCCTTTGCCACCTTCCCTGGCAGGGGGCACAGTCTCCCCACGGTGATGAATTTCCACACTGGAAGTGGACTCCTACTGCTGTGTCCATGCCAAAAGTGCTGCATTTTAGTTCCAGCTCAGTGCTCAGTGTTGCCAGGAAACACCATGCTGCACTCCAGCCCAGTGGCTGCATCTCTGCCAAATGCCATCATCATGAAGTTACTATTGCTTTCCAACAATAGTTTCCAGCTTTGGAAAAGAAATACTTCCTAAGACTGGATTGATGAAATGTGAGGTAAAGCAAAGCTGCCTCACAGGACATTCAACCTCATACAAGCATCATGGAATGATGTCCAGAGAAAGGAACAGAGGGGGGGAAGGGGCTGGAGCCCCAGGAGAGGCTGAGGGAGCTGGAAAGGGGCTCAGCCTGGAGAAAAGGAGGCTCAGGGGGGACCCCGTGGCTCTGCACAGCTCCTGACAGGAGGGGACAGCCAGGGGGTCGGGCTCTGCTCCCAAGTCTGACTGGACTGTCCAGTGCAGGGACACCTGGAGCAGGTGACACAGGAACATGTCCAGATGGGGTTTGAATGTCTTCAGAGAGGCAGCC
>VXBC01011119.1:13600-39741 GCA_013399945.1 Ploceus nigricollis
ACGTTCCGATGTCACCTGCTCCATGTGAGCCTGCTCTGCCGCAGGGATTGGATTGATCCTTTCCAGCCCTGGCTGTTCCGCGGTTCTGGAATGAAGTGCTCCAGCGGTTGTAGAGCTCTTTCAGTTCTGTGTATTCCTGTCATGAGTAATTATGGTGCGTGCATAAGCCCTTCTGTTTGCCACTGATGTAATCCAGTGTTGAAGGGAATTAATGCATAAAAGGGTTTTGTCGGGGATTTTTTTCCCCCTCCCCTCCGTGGTTGCTGCTCTGTAATTCTCTCCTTCCCTTGCTTGCCACCAGACCCCTCGGGGAACTCACTGAAGGGCAGAGATGTGCGCACCCAAGCGCTGGGGCTTTCTTGAACGGCTATTCCTCTGCAAAAAGTTGTGGCTCAGCCTCTTGGCTTCCAGTCCCTCCGTGCAGAAGGGCTCCTCGTTCTGTGTCCTGTGGATACTGTGCTTTCCTCAGCTTGGGAACGGGTTTGTGTGTGGAGGGCCTGAGTAGTTTGGTGCTGATAGTGAAATTTACAGGTCAGTGTAATTTCCTCTTGCTAAAGCCAAGCCCCAGCACTATAGGAGTTACTGGGAAATAACTGAGGAAATTAACTGTATCACAGCCACGACAGACCTTGCTGTGAGTTCACAGCTGGCAGCCCAAGGCTTCAGCAAATCCAGCTCCTCATCCTAAGCAACCAACACCCTAAATCACAAAATACTGTAATTCTGTGTAACTTATGTTACATAAAACTTATTTATGCTAATATGCCTGAAAGTGTGCTTTGGAAGGTGAGATGTGAAATGCCATAAAAAGTGTGTTTCTGGTAGAAACTGTCAATTTGGGTCTGTCTGCTTTTGCCTGTTGTGTGTGACATTTCTCCCTCTGGGGGAAGAGTAAATGAGGACTGCCCCTGTTGTGGGTGCTCTAGGTGGATGTTTCTGAGTGGGGTCGTTGATCATATTTGAATTCCAGAGGTTCTGAATACAGCAGTAAAACTGCAGTGGATCTTGTATTTTACAGTACTTTCTCTACCAAGGGTTAATTTGGTAATGTCACCTGTACTGTATGAAGTTCTTCAAACTCTGGCAACCTCACTGTGTCGACAAGCGCAGGAGTTTAAATTAATGGGAGCTAAGTAAGCATGACCTCCTTGAAATTTGATCTGGATATGAAGGTTATAGTGTCTCGTGATTTTGTCCTAGACCCAGGACTGCTTCAGAAACTGTTCTGCATGCAGTCAGCTCACGAGCCTTCAGTATGCTCTGGAGCAACTTTGTAAATTGCTTCTTATGATGCGTTGCAGTGATTGTTTAATTTATCAAAATTTAGTTTTTATGAGGTGCCTGTCTGCTTCAAGAGGTGCCATGTCATGTTAGTTACTCACTTTCAAAGGTGGGTGTTCTGTTTTTATCCACCTGGCAAGACTACAGACTGCATGTTGTAGGGCTTCCCTTTATTTTTATTATCCTTTTTTTACTCTTCATCCTTTGCTCATCCACACTCTTGTTTGGCATGTTTGGGTTTTCTTCTTTTTTTTTTTTTTCCAGCAAAGTGCATTAGATTCAGAGAGGAAGATTAGGACACAAAAGGGAAAAGCATCATGAAGCTCACTGGCAGCAGCAAAAATTACCTCTGTAATAAACATTTCATAATGCTTTGAAAATCCATTTGAAACTGACCTTGCATAGAGGTCAGAGAGAAAGCTCAAAGAAAATTGCTTCTAATAGAAGTCTGTGAAATACTGCATTCATCAGTGGGCAATAGAATTAAATGTCCTTTAGTGCAGAAATACCAAGAAACTTTACTGGGCTTAGTGCTGTTGAAATTCTTCTATAAGCTAATGTAGAATGTAGGCCTCATCTGCTGATTACATTGGTAATTTTTCTAGAACCCTTTATTCCCTGAAATTACACTGGCTTTTCAGAAATTCCTCTTAAAGGAAGAAGTGGAAACATTGCAGCATGTTTTTAATCTGACATGTATGGTATGTCTGGAATGAAATGTATTTATTGCATATTAGTGAAGAGAGAATTATGTTGGGAAATAGAATAAGATAGTGGTTCCTAAAAGCTGCCTTTGTTGTTCTGGTGGCTTGTGCATTGGTGTTTTAGAAAAATTCTCTCTACTGTTGGTGGATACTTTTTAAAAAGCATTGAAACTCATTAAAATTTCACCAAACCTGGTTGAATTTCATAACAGAGAAATTGGTAGCTCACTTAAAAAGAGCCATACCAAGCCACATGTAGTCAGCTAAATGTAACTTTAGGTGAAAATCTTGTTTAACAGCTGGCTTGCAGTTCTGCCGTGCGTTTGGCTGTGTAAAAGCCTTTTAAATGTTCCTCACATGCAGATATTTTCCTTTAACCAGGATGTAGCTATAAAACCAAGCAGCATTGTTCAGCACTGCACACAAGAACACTTTTCCCCCATGTGTTGCAGCCGAGTAAGCCCTAAGATCCGTGCTGAAAGAGGATTGTGAGTTTTCCGTGTTCATCCAAATTGACAGTTGTGCTCATAGGATCTAAGGCTTATCTCCAGGCTATCTGGCCTGTGAAAACAATTGCCTCTGGTCAGTGGTGAATGCAGAAGCAGCTGGCTGGACAATGGCTATTCATCTGGCATTCTGATGTGTACAAAATTGCCTTCAGACATGCTCAGTTTTTGCCAGGCGTGGAGAAGGTTCAGTAATGAAGTGGTCAAGATTTTCTGTGCCTCTGCTTCTGTAAGAAGCCAAGGTGTTGTTTCTGTTCCCCCAGAGTCCAGACCTGAGTCATTGCTGTCTGTTCTGTTACCTCTGCAGGTAACACCATCAACACCTGTGGTAAAAGCATTAAAATTTGTTTTTTCCTACTTCTGGTTTAAGTTCCTGAGTATGGCACTATTAAACAGGCAGGGGCTGGAGTACCCATAAATATCTCATTGCAGGTTTGTTGGCAGCTGCCCAGGGAGGGGTCAGAGGAAAGAGGAAGGAGCACAGCTTAGGACTAGCAGAGAAGTTCTTTAAATCTGGTGTAGTGTTGAGGTTCAGTGTGGGTGTTGTGAAAGGATAAAACATTTTTCTTGCCTTTTAGCAAACAAATGTGATCTGGGTAGTACATGGTTATTAAGAAATTGCTTCTGGGAGGGACTTCTGCAACATCCCTTTGGTGGTCTGGCTGTTTCCAAGGTGCATTTTATCTTCTCCCTGTGCCTTGGTTTTCTAAATTTTATCAAGTAACAGCGTTAGGATGAGCAATTGAAACTCTGGATCAGCTGATTAATAATGTATTAATTAAGACAATGTTCCTGTCTTTTTAAAGTTAATTTGCTTCTAAAACTTCTTGTCAGCCAGCCTGAGTTAAATTACAGAAAATTCTTAGTTAACTCCTCATCTTATCCTTTATTTTTACTTACATATCCTGATATGCTTTAATAATACAACTTCTCTTAAAATTCTTGAACAATACAACTTTACTTAAAATTAAGTACCAAGCATTGATTTTTTTTTGTCAGATTCTTAGAATATGTGAGTCGCTGCTCTACAAAATTAGACTTGGTGACCTTATTTAGTTTAAAATAAGTTTTGATGTACTTTTGTAGTTTTGCTGGCTTGGTATGTGTTTTGTAAACTGAATCTACTGCTTTTTGAACAGCTGGGATGCACATCACTGAAATAACCTTGGTTCTCTTTCTCAGCTGTCAGTAATCTTTCCTCTTTGAGGTCGCTTTTAATCGGAATATAGAAATTGCTCACCCAAAATATTTTCCCACTTGTAGAATAGGTTTACAAATCACTTTTACAGATTTATTCTGCATATAGAATAAACTGTCAGCATTGTTATTTCGCACTAGCTTCTTTTGACATGAGGAAATCTCAGCTTTTCTTTTGGGTTTCCTTTTACCAGCTTTTAAAATTTTCTTTGTTGGTTCTCTGTTTGGCTGCACAAGCACCAGCTTTTTCACCTGGAGAAACTGTGGTGCCAGTGGGTATTTTGGTGCAGGTGACTTGTGTAGAAAAACATGTCAAACAGTGGGGTATCAAAGCAGGTTCTTGATTTCTCTCAGACTAACACCTGGAGATCTTTAATTTGGTGGAATGCTTTTTGGAGGTTTAATATTCTTTCTCTGTCCTGAAAAAATGCATTTTCTGATCCCATCAGAACTGAATTTGCTGCAGCTGGAATGTCTGTGATGAATTTTCATGCATGTTGAAATGGTGATGATTTGAAAAAAAATTGCAAGAAATTTTTTTACAGCTTCTCTTGCTTGTTTTTGTAATTCTAGGAGACTCTGCAAAGGATTGTCAGTACTCTAGTGAACAAAAATGATGAAATTCACAACTTCATTGACATGCTGAACCATACAATATCAAGTGTTCAGGTATTTATTTCAAGGTTCATAGCTTATATCTGAGAGGGGTGCAACTTTGCACTTTTCTTAGTCTCAAACTGTGTAGTGTCTAAAGGATGGGCTGTGAGAATCCAGTTCAAAATACATCTTCATGTTGGAACTAGATAGAAAAACATTTTATTTTTTAAGTGTGTCTCTAGATGACAGGTGTGGTGGTCTTGCATTTTATGTGGAAAGGTTTTGTAGAACTTTGTTTGTGTGGGAAAGATCATCTTTAATCTGATGCAAGATCTGAGTCTGCCATTCATGGGAAATAGTCTGTATTTTCAGACTTCTGCTCTGTTTGGTGGACTGAAAAATGGTGCTTGAGAGAAAATTCTTTAGTCTTTCTCTTTTCACCAGTTTCAAATTGTTGGGCTCAAGTTTAGAGTTAGACATTGTTGTTAGAGCATCTGCCTGAGGATGAGGTTTAGGTTCCTTCAGCCTGTCAATCAGCTAAAAGTTGTTTCCTCCTAAAGCTGAGTCAGGTTGGCTGCAGAAATAGAAATTGTCCAGCAAATCTTTAAACTGCCTTCTTGAGTGCAGTTTTTAGCATCAAATGAAATATTTTTATTTGGAATTGGCTAACTTCCTCCTTCCAAACATCTAGCAATCCATATACAATTGTGTGAGGAAAATCAAGGCTTTTGGCATGGAACAAAGTTGCCAAGTGTGCTGGTTTTGTGCAAGTTTGAGTATCTTGGAATTTTCACAGATTGCAGCATTCAGTGTCCTGATGTAGAGTCTGCTTAGGAGACTGTTCAATCATTCCTAATATTTTTTCCCTTTTGGATAAGCTGAGAAGCAGCCGCAAGGTACCCACTGGTCATGGCAAAACATGTGTGGGGAATTGTGTGACCTTCAGTTTTTTGGCACTGTTTCCAGTTTAAACAGCACTTTCAATTCTCCTCTAAGGTAAACTCCTCTAATGCCATCAACGAGCTGGATGAGGAGTTTGATGGTCTGTATTCTGTCCTACATGAGATGAAGGGGAGCATGGCCAACACTATTCAGCAAGAAGAAGCTCGCAAAATTCAAGCTCTGCAGGTAAATAAATAACTCCTTCTGAAAAAAAATTTGCTGCAAAGAAGCATTTTAAAACTTCCTCTCTTCCCGTTATGCTATCCCCATTTGTTACGCAGCAGTATTGATGTTCAGGATTGTCTTGTGACAGTTCCAGAGCTGCTAAAGTCACTGCCTTTTTCAAGGCTATTGCTACACAGTCATTCAGTGATGAAGTGCAGTCCTGTAAATAGAAATTGTAGTGCACATGAATCTAAGTGTTTATTTCTCTGCTTTCTGAAACCCTGAAGCTGGGGGAAACGGGACATTGAAATTAAATCTGGCTTTTAAGTCAGACTTCAACTTTCCCCCCCCTTGGAGTTGTGGGATGTGCCAAGTATCACTGTGCACTTGTCAAGCACAGTGAAGTGAGGGCACTGTCAGAGGCCTTGGTTATATAAGGGAATAAGTTGTCACAAATGCATAACAAAGCTGTGTAGTTCCTAGGACTGGTGCCTCACAAACTGCTGTTTTGGTAGGAATACATCACACTGTTCTTTCTGGATTTCTCCAGGATCAGCTGAACCAGTGCAGCCGTGCCCTGGAGAGCTCAGAAGAGCTGCTGGAAGTTGCTGTGCAGTCCCTGGACATAAAGAACCCCGTGGAGCTCTTAGAGGTAGAAAACATTGACTGGATGTGTGTGAGACAGGTGTTGACATCTGTCTTGATTTGAAATATCCTTTGCATTACTCTCCTGGACACTGCAAACTTACCAGGTGTACTTACAGTGAGGATAGACAGGCATATAAAAATACAGTTATTGCTCTGCTGAAAAGCCAAGTTAAACATCATAGTCCTGAATTTTTATGCAATTTCTGATAAAACAAGTTGGCTTTTTTCTTATTTAGGGTGACAGGGAGGGAATACAATGCCTTCTCCTGGATAACTGTTAACAATTGTTAAGCAAGCTTGCGCAGATGACCCCAGAAAGGGAGGGTGAAATAACATGTATCTAATTGGAAGAATAAACTTGCAAATTAAGGAAACAGTTCCGCATATCCACTAAATCTGTACACTCATGCTTGCTACAGTAATCCTGGTGGTAGCAGTAGGATCAGCCATGCCAAATCCAAGGCCCAGTTAGGTTTTTTTCTCTCTACATTTTAATGGGAACAAAGACACAAATCAGTTTAAAAGAGCAAGGGGGAAAGCTGTCTTCCTGTGTCAGTTTTACCTTTTGCCTGCATGTTTGTTCTGCTGTCGTGCTTTCTGGGTGTCAGCTTTGATTTATTTGCCTTGGAGAGCAGCAATTCCTAAACAGTATTTTTCTTCAGCTGGAGTTGTCCTTTCTGCCTTGTAGCAAAAAATTAAGTTGGCTCTTGAACTCTGTGCAAAATGCAGCTTTGACTTTCTTGGAAGTTGTTCTATTTCAGATCTCTCTAGTGTTTTTTTCCAATCAAACACACCAAGGAAAGCTGTCTGAGCATTTGCTGGGGGGAAGCCTCTTCAGATTTGGAGTCTGAAGATTAAGATACTGAAATCCAATTTAGTAAGCTCTAATATGTAGGATTTGATACTGGTATTGCACTTGTGCATTTGGGGATGACATTTTAAGGTAATATTGCCTTGGCTATTAGGCAGCTAATTCTATTGCTCTGCTGGTAGGAATAGCAAGTGTTCCTGAAGGGGCAGCTCCAGCCCTGACTTTTGTATATTCACAAATTTTCTTTGGATACTCCAGTAAATCAGTTCAGGAGCAACTAGCATAAGATTATTTAAAATTTTTTTTTCCCTATGTTATATTTTTGTGGCTTTATTCTTGGAGTTGATTTACCTGTAAGTCAAAAGAACATGAGTGGCAGATTGCAGGAGGGTTCAGTGTTTAGGTAGGCTGTGATCAGACACTGCTGGGCAGCTGCTCTGGGATGGGCTCATCCTTCTCTGTCAGTAGCCTGGAAACAAACTAAAGTCAATGAAGTTAAGCTGGGAGTGTCTTGCAGAAGATGTTGAGTCCTGGCTACCTCATATTTTACAAGACATGGAGATGAAACCCAAGGATTTTGTTGGGAAGTATCTCTGTTTTATGTCATGTAGGAAAGTCGGTCAGTAGTTCCTAGAGTAACTTTGTTTTGAGGTAAAGCTAAGCTACCTCTTAAGCTAAATTATTTCTAAACACTTCGTTTTTTTTCTGCTTCCCATTTTAGGAATATATAATGAGTTTTGTAGCAGGGACGGCCTGATTTCCTATTTATTTTTCTCAATGTGATTTGTATTTAGTGAAAAATTGGGACGTTTTCCACTTTTTACTTCAAACTGGGAAGCTGCCTGATGATTCTTGTCTCTTTGAAAGGGAAGATAATTCAGCTGAATGAGCAACTGGATCAAGGAGCAGTGTTGAAGTGAGGCTTCAACAGACACAACCAAGCCCTCACTACTTCAGCAATAATCTTTTGTCTTAAGTTTGCAGCTCCCTTTGGTGAATGAGAGAGATTTTTGTCTTTCCACATGCCAGTTGATGTTTATCTTTTAAATGTCATCACTTCTGCATCTGCTTCAGTGTTATTATTTGAGAAGAACTACTTGCTGTCATTTTTGAATGCTGACATACAGAGTCTTTTATTACGCTTTTCCAACAACACTTCCTAACTTTCAGAGGAAAAGGTAGAATAAGTCCTATTTTTTCTTATTTATCAGGGCATGCATGCTGTGGTGTATAGTTCAGCAAGTCAGGCATGGTTAATGCCACAAATAAGCACTTTTTAGCTTCAGAGAAAATACCATGGCAGTTAAATAATGTTGGCTTGGTCTTGTAGCTCTTTTAAGAAGCCATGGAGAGTAACTCTTAAGTGATTAAGAGAAATCTGAAAATACAAGGTCACACTCAGAAAGTTGATTAATTTGGAATTGGTTTGGTGTGGTTCTGGAAAACAGTTTTTTTTTTTTTTTTTCCCAGATGTTACAGTGTTGCTGTGCTAACCCATGCTATTAACCTGCTTCACAGGACAGTTTATTTTGAGGAAAATGTTGAGCTCATTTTGAACTTCAAATCTGGGCAGTGCAGCAGAGATTGTTCTCGGCCTTCTTGCATGTTACTGCCATTGATACTTGCATGGAAATACTAACTACTTTCTCTCTCTTCTCCCTGACATGCATCAAGGCTGCCAGACAGATCAAAGATAGGTACAGTACAAAATCTATCACTTTTGTGTCTTTGAATTAATCTTATCCTTGAAAATGCATTTACTGTAAAAGGGCCATAGTCAGCTTTAATCAAATTCATTGACTCTTTTCTAAGTGTTAGTTATCACAGCTTCTGAGAGGGAACTAAAAACTTCTGTGCTGCTCATGTAGTATGGTTTTTCCTGGCTTTCCATAACTTTAAATAAAAAGATATTTTTGATGCAAGGAAGTGGAGCTCTGCATCAGCTACTGCTGCAATTATTATGTCTTTGAATATATATGTATATCATTAATTATTATTGTTAATAAGCTTATTATTAATACCTCATGGCTGAAATTTAATGATGTTTCAAGCTGACTCTGCCCCTTTGAGTTGTGAGACAATCTTGTTGGTTTTTTTGTTTTTCAAGTACTTAAAGACTTTTGCTAGCTAATTTTCCTTAAAAATGTGAAAAGTCTTGTAGCTGTTGAAATACTTCTGGTGACACTAGTGACCATGAAATTATTATTTCTGGTAGCTTTTCTTTCAAAAATTGTTTAAAAAGTAAAACTTTGCTGTTTCAAAATCAATACTAAGGCCATTTTCTTCACTTGGAGGAATGTTAACTCTATTCCAAGAGTATGACCTTCTGGTTCAGAAAACCTTCTATGATGTACATAATATTTTGAGAAGCAGCTCACAAGATGTTGTTGATTTTTTTGGACCAAATAGGTTGGCTTTCAATGTACAGTTTTTTTGGTGAAGGCTCTGATTTACTAAATTCTCTGAACTTCTGTGTAAAATGAGTAATTGTTAGAGTTTAATTAAATCTTTGCTCTTCCAAAGGTAAAGATTTAGTATCCTTACAACGTCAGAGGGAGAGTGGATAGTGTCAGTGATGAGACTGTTTAGTACTTTTTGTCAGTAATAAGCATCCTCTTCTGGTTTCTTGAAATTATCACCAAATCCTTTATGGTTCTTCATCCAAGACTGGTATCTGGGCAGAAGTTAAAAAGTTGTCTGAAGCCCACTGTTCCCTGGTGTTCTCAGGACTATTCTTCCTTAAGGAGAGATTTTCTCTACCCATCTGGCTGAGCACTGATGTGCTAGGCAGCCCATGCTGAATTTCAGAGTGTGAGCTTTGTCTTGGGAAATCAATTGAATTGTCTTTCATGATGTTCAGCTCAGTCTCATAATTGTCTCATACCCCAAAATTGCAAAGCTCATTACTCCTGACTTGCATATATCTTTAAAATTAAACTTCACATTTCCTCTTCCTTCCATACTACCAGATTTTTTTTGTTTTTCAGTGTTCTTTGATGTATCTGTGGTTAGCATACAATCTCTCTTACATACTGGTGGAGTGTAGGAAGGGATATGTATTAGGTGCTCTAAAGGTGCTACACATCAGTGGATGTAAAATGGATTCAGGTCTTGGCAGTTGACTTTTGTGGTGAATATATTACTTTGTAGTTGAGAATCATTTTTAAGGGAGCAATTGGGATCTCTGTGCTCTCTGAATCAATGTTACTCAAAATCTGCTTCATGGCCTGTTATCTTCAGAGTTAGAGAGCCTTGGGTTTTTTTGGGGATTTTTGGGTAGTGTAGTTGGAGTACAGAAATGTCTTGGGAGCATTCATAATAGTACTCAGCTAAGATTTCAGGAGTGGAAATGGGAGGTGTGCTTCACAGAATCCCAGGATGGGTCAGGTTGGAAGGGACCACAGTGGGTCATCTCCCTGCTCCAGCAGGATCATTCCAGAGCATGTGGCACAGGGTTGTGTCCAGGGTCTGGAATATCTCCAGTGAGAGGAACTCCACAGCCTCTCTGGGCAGTCTGTTCAGGGCTCAGTCACTGCACAGAGAAGAAGTTCTGCCTCATGGCCAGGTGGAGCTTCCTGGGTATCAACTCCTGCCCATTCCTCTGGTGCCATTGCTCCCTACAGAGCACGGCCTGGTCCATGCTCTGCCCCTCCCTGCAGACAGGGACACACAGGGATGAGGGCCCCTCCCAGCTGGGGCTCCTCTCCAGGCTGAACAGCCCCAGCTCCCCCAGCCTTTCCTGGTGAGGGAGATGCTCCAGGC
Organism: Ploceus nigricollis; assembly: GCA_013399945.1. Lineage (NCBI taxonomy): Eukaryota > Metazoa > Chordata > Aves > Passeriformes > Ploceidae > Ploceus > Ploceus nigricollis. The sequence continues at coordinate 24,214 of VXBC01011119.1, forward strand.
CCTTCCTCACCCCCACAGCCTTTGCTGGCTCTGCTCCAGGAGCTCTGTGTCCCTCCTGCCCTGAGCAGCCCAGAGCTGGACACAGCACTCCAGAGGTGCCTCCCAGGCTGGGCAGAGGGGCAGGATCCCTCCCTGACCTGCTGGCAATGCCCTTCCAAGTGCACCCCAGGATCCCGTTGACCTCCTTGTCCCCAGGACACTCTGCTGGCTCAGGACAGCTGTTTGTCCTCCAGGACCTCCAGGTCCTTCTCTGCAGAGCTGTTTGCCAGCAGGTCACCCTGGCCTGTGCTGGTGCTTGGGGTTATTCCTGCCCAGGTACAGGACCCTGTATTTCCTTTGTTGAATTAAGGTTCTTCAGTGTTTAGTGTATCTTGTAAAACTGGTGTGGTGCTTGCATGTTCTAATTCACAGCTGGAAAAATCTCTTAATCCCCTGATAAGGTAATAGATAGATATAAAATCAGCATAGTCAGCGTGTTAATTTCTGTTTAGAAATGCATAAACATGATCCTGAGTCTGCACTACTTCAAACTTTTCATACTTGCTGAATTTTTGTCAAGTGATGTGAATTTTGTTTTGTTTCTTATGTAGGTTTTCTGTCACTAGTAAAACCTTTTAAACTCATCTTTAGTCACTTCATTAGTATTTATTTCCTTAGCAATATGGAACAGCTGGTAGCTCACACCATTATTCTGAGACAGTCACATTAGCAAAACTTTCTATTTTGAGTATGCTAAATGGTAAACAATTATGTGTTAGAAAAATGTTCTCATCTTTGATCGGTAGTTTGATGTCAGTGATACAGATTGTCTGATTGCTGTTTTGGAAAATGGGATATAGGACTTGACAATGTGAAATACATTCTGCTAATGCTGCTTTCTTGGCTTCAGTGTCACAGTGGCTTCAGCATTCCGCCTCTCTCTGAAACCCAAAGTCAGTGACAGTATGACTCATATGATGGTGGACTTCACCCTGGAAAAACGGATGCTCCAAGCTGTGAAGTTTTTGCCAGGTAAAAACCGTATTCAGTGAGTTTAATTTGTTGCTATGTGAACAGCTTGCTATATTTAAACCAACCAAACACAAGAAAATTGCGCCTCTTGCACCCTAATAAGCAAATTTTTCAGAGTACCTAAACTCATTCTTACTCATTGTATGTTAAATTGGATACCTTGAGGATGAGAGTTTTCTAGTTTTATTGTGTTAATTTCTACACAAGACACCATTTTGGAAAACAGTATTGATCTCAGAAGTGAGAGTGAGTCTTCTGTTTTTTTATGAGTTGTCAGTTCCTCTGTACTCTGTCAAGTTACCTGAGGTTTCTTAGGACTGTCCATGCCAGCTTGATCCTGAGGGACACCCCAAAGTCCTGCTCATGTACAGGAGTGTTGTGTGAAACTGTAAACTTACACATTGCTTACAGAAGTGATGACATAGTCTGAAATACAGGCGAGGAACAGTCCGGTAGAACAGTACTGGTAGAACTACCATATTACAAATTGTGTATTAATCCATCTATTCCTGTTTGACAGTAAACTTGAGTGCATTAGACCAGTGTGTATCTTTCATGCCTTTTTAATCCTATTGCTTTCCAATTTAAAACACTTTGCCCTTGGCTGTTACTGAGAATATATTGACAAGAACTCTGCTGGCAGGGATGTAAAGTTGTTTCATCTCTAGGTCATGAATCCAAATCTGTTAAGGACTTGGCAGCATCAGTTTTCATTTCTGCCCCATGTGTTGCAGATACAGTATGTGGTAGCAGGTGTAGTAAATGACCACTGTTATTCCTAGTGGTCATCTGGCAGTGTCCAGGCAGAAATTCACCTTCTAGTCTTGGACTCTGGGTGTCAATCACTGCCCTGCATTTCACAGGCACCTGTGTAACAGCAATGGGAGTGCAAAGATCTAACAGCAAGTGTGAACAAAGTTTTGCATCTAGATAAAGGTATTATTTAGTGTGGCTCTTCTTATACATTTTTCCTTGTTAAATATATATGAATTTGAACTGGGCCTCTGATTTGTTAACAGGAAAATTGACTATGTGGATATCAATCTTCCTTTTTCTACTGTAGTGCTGTGCTTCCAAATTACTCAGGCACCAAAAGCTCAAACTGAAAACAATAAAACTTTTTCATTTCCTGCAGCAAAAGTCTTCCTTGCATGTCCTTTAGATTCTACAAATAGTATGTAAATGCCTTTTTTTTTCTTCAAAACTTCTTTTCCATGGGCTTAAATGCTTGTTTGATTTCATGGAAGCAGAATACTGTTGCCTATAAACAAAACTTCAGTCTTTAGTGGACTTTAGGAACTGTTTCCCCCCCTCCTTTCAAGACAAAACGGTGAAAAGAAAACTGGGTAACTGAAGAGAAACTAGTGGAAAATATTAGTGTCTGTAGTGATGGAAATAAATATAAGTGATGTTGTGTGAGGGGTGGAGCTGAACTTACCTTCCACAGACATAGGAACAGAAGTTTGCTTCTTGGTGTTCTTCCTGTGTGGTGTTTATTCCAAATGTAGGTTCATAATTGTAAGTCCACTCTACTCTAGCCTTCTCTTTTTCAAACTGACCTCTGTGCTTGTCTTTCTGCAGTCCCTAAAGCTCCAGAGATAGATGTAGCAGCATGTCTGGTTGCTGACAACTGCATAACAGTGTCATGGAGAATGCCTGAGGAGGACAGCAGAATTGATCATTTTGTGCTGGAGTATAGGAAAACCAACTTTGATGGGCTTCCTCGACTAAAAGGGGAACAACGTTGGGAGCTGGTTGACTACATTAAAGCTACTCAATACACATTATCAGGTAAACATTTTTTATACTTCAAACCCAAGAATATTGATATAACTCTTATGCCTACAAGTTTTGCAAAATGCCCATTTTTCTGCATGTAATGGAGCTGCCATTATATCACATCAGTCGTGGATGCTTTGTACAATAACTGTTCTGTCTTTTATTTTGACTTCGAGATTTTACCAAAAGTTGTTTGTTAAATGAAGTTCACACTGGTATTCAAGCATGTTTTTTGCAGATTGAGATAAATGAAAGACCCCTACATGGGGATAATCTTAGTCTTGTAGGAGTCATCAGTAATCAACACAATTTCAAATTTGTAAACATTTGCTTTGTAGGTCTGAAATTTGATACAAAATACATGAACCTTAGAGTACAAGCTTGCAACAAAGCAGTGGCAGGTGAATACTCCGACCCAGTGACTCTGGAAACCAAAGGTAAAATTTGAACAACTCTTGAACCTTATCTGTGGTGAAAATGCTGAACCTGTTATGTTCAGTCTGCTTCTGCAAGAGCCCTGCTGAAACACTTCCTAAGTGAAAAGGGAAACAACTGTAAAGGATTAAGAAGCTTATTGGCACAAAGCTGCCCTTTTGGCATTTAGACCCTGAAAAAATGGGGCAGTTAATGTCACTTTCTCCAAAAGCTTGGCATTGGTTGCTTTGAACTGTGGAGTGACAGTCCCATGTGCTGCTGCATGATGCCAACATACAGCAAGAAGGATGAATGTTGTGGATGACTCTTTGGGCATCTAAACAGTTGATGTGATTATCCTGTTATTAGTGGCAGACAGTGTTCTGTAACTAGAAGTTGCTGGAAGGGGTTTTCTTGACTTTGCAGCTGCAGTTTCTGTTCACTGACAATATTTAAAAACCTGGCAGCTTCAAATTGCCTAAGGTGGGTAGTCATGATGTTAGAAGTCAGTTGATCTGAGGATTGTTAGAGTGGCTTCCTAGCATTTTGTAAATAAACTGAAAGAGAAATTTCTTGGAAGGGATGTTTTGTGACAGAACACAAATCTTAGCTATTAGGGTGAGATAATGATCCTGAGGTTTGATTTACATCTAGGTCTGGTATAAAGGGCAAAATGACTGGTATCAACTGTATCATTTGTAGAAGTATAAATTCTCTTCCTTTTGAATGTTATTTCATAAGAATAAAACTATATAGAATTTGAATGAGCTGATGAGCATTCTGATAACTTTTCTATAATTATTTCAATACTTGTAAGCAACAGTCATTGTCAGAGACATAGTATCTATTTAATAGCCACATAATTCCTAGTCCAGCACCAGAAAAGTAATTCTGGTTTTGATTGTCTGAGCAGTTACCATGCTTCTCATATTATTTTTGTTATTCCTGGGTGAACACTTAGTTCACTTTCTTTAATAATCAACCCAGAGAAAATCAATTTCCTTGTCCATGTGCTTAACCTGACTGTTGTTTACAGTTGTGCATTTTTGAGCTCTAAACTCTTAAAAATCTCAAGTGTATGTTCTTTCAGAGTCAGACTGCAGTACCTGATGATATCAGGACATTTATAGAACAGTCTGTAAATATATTTAGGTAATTGAGCCTGCTGTATTACTTTTTTGGATTCCAAGTGTCAGACTGAAAAGCTGCTGTTTCCATTATGCTCAATAAAACTCTGTGACAACTTTACTACTGCTTCTGTAATTTTCTCTGAATAACCATTATACCATTTCACTGTTGTCTATTTTGTCTTGACCAGCATTTGTGTTCAGTTTGGACAGTACTTCATCTCATTTGAACTTGAAAGTTGAAGACACCTATGTTGAATGGGATCCTACTGGAGGCAAAGGCCAAGAAAAAATAAAAGGGAAGGAAAATAAAAACAGGTAAGAACTCTGTTTTGAAAATGTCTGGCATATCTCTTCTGGCAGTTAAAGGAAGAGGGCAGGAATTAAAGCCCTTGGGAACAGTGGGACCTGAGAGAAATTTTCATTCAGAAATGTTTCTCTGGAAGAAATGTTAAATTTTTTTATTTTCCTTCCTCTGTCACACTGATGTAGAGGCTAGAATTGTGTCATAATTGTTAAATAATATTTATTTATTTTAAAAATGCATTTTTTAGGGTATCATTCAGTGTACTGAGCTAAAGTGTAGTTGTGATGGACTGACCTTGGCTACCCACCAGGTGCCCACCCACCTGCTCTATGATTTCTCCTTCTCCTGGTACCAAAACCTTGCTACATAAGGCCAGGGCAGTAGATAAAGTAAATGTGAATAGGCGGTTGATGTAATTCTGTGTTTACTAGTGTTGCAGGTCAATTCTGGTCAATAGACAGCGTTTCTACATTTCTATTAAAAAAATAAGGCAAGAGCTCTCTGCTTTGCCCTTTTGAGAAAGAAGAGGTTAAATAAAACTGGTACTATATATATATAGGTGGTGTCTGAATTTATCTAAAACCCTCATTGGAAGGGAAGAAGTACCAATAAAACAAAACAGACAGCAAAAGGTAATGGATAATGAAACAACTACTGTGGATGTGGCAGCTCTAAACATACTGCATTCATCCAGGAAAGGCACTTAACTTCAGCAGAGCTCTTGGTAGATTGTTAATGTCTGCTATCCTGAGACATTGGATAAACACTATTGGAAGAATGTTTAACTCTTTCTGCTCTGGCTGGGCCTTGAATATTTCCAAGGATGAAGAGTGTGTGAATGAGGAATGTGTTAACTTGCTAGCCCTCTGTTCCAGGCCACTTTTATGGGAGGGGAAGAATATCCAGGTACCTGGCTGGAATTCCCTGTGGTGCAATGACTCCCAGGTGCTTCTCAGCCACCAGTGTGACCCCTGTGAGGACAGCCTGGCTTGATCTTCTCTGCTTCCCTTCCTGTTACCTCATTAAAGACAGCAATTTGTTCTTGCCTTCCTCAGGCAGAGCAAACCCAATTGTCTTTCTGTGCCCCAGACCTTAACTGTGGTGTTGGCTCTCCACAGACTTGCTCTGGTATGTCAGGGTATAAATCCAAGGAGCCCAGACCTGGACACAGCTGCCAGAAGGAGAGGAGAAGTCACTTGCCTCAGGCTCCTGGTCACTGTGTTGGGGCTACATGCTGGGTGTGGCTGTCTACCTCTGCCACGAGGGCACAGGGCACTGTTGTTGTCAGTTTCTGCTTCCCAAACTCTCTCTCAGTGGCTTTTCTGCAGAGCTGTTCTTCTCTTGGGTGTCCCCCAGCCTGTCCTGCTGTATGGATTTCCCTCACCTGGAGGGCTGTGAGCCTGGTGTTCAGCTGGATCTGTGCAGAGCCCATGGCCTCACTCCCAGTCTGTACCTCAGCTCTTGGGCTTTGGGGATACTCTGTGGGAATGGGTCCACACAACTGGCTACTCCCTCAGACACGGTGTATTGGCTTTCCATATGCACAGTTTGAGATAATTTATGAACAAATACATTCTCCACAGGCATATATTGCCAGAAGCATGATAGAATAACTCCTGTTGGCACTGTAAAACTGGGGATAATTTACTGTAGTGATAGAACAGTTCTTTAATGATTACTTATTTCTGTCGACAGTGGCCAGAATCCTCTGCTGAAGAGCAATAGAAGGTGATAATATACCTCTTATTCCTAGGATCTAGCACCTAGTTTTGTTGGAAATTTGTGCTACTTTCCTTTGCTTGATGTCATGAGAAACAAATCTAATAGCCTTTATCAGTAACAGTGCACATGTGCGTTTAGAAGTTATTTTGCAGTTTAATTTGGATTCATAGAGATTATATATTCTCCAGTGACTGGAAGAGAGTCTTTCTGGAAGGATTCATCCTAATGTGTATGAAACCTGGTTTGCAATGGTTGGAAGTTCATAATGTATTTTAATATTGATTCAAAGATTCCTGTTACTTACAGACATATTGATGCTTTTTTAACCCTTTGGCAAATTTTTTTACAAATATGATAAAGGTCTCCTTTCTGAGAACTTTAAAATAATTTTTGTGCTTACTTTTGAACCTCAAAAACCTCTTTGCTTTTGAACTTGTGCTGTATCTGTTACTAGTTAGAAGTAAGTATTTTTACATGTTTGAAGAGGATAAAGCATGTGTCAAAAGCTTCATGGCCATTCCAATTGCAGAACCAAGTGTTTGAATGAGAAGTCCTTTTTTTTTTTGAAATGTAAAGTTAGGTAAAATATTTTCCTATTCTTTGTGCAGTTGTGGTTTTTTAGTGTCACATGTTTTCATTGTTTTTCTAGTAAAACACTTTTTAAGAAATTACTTTTCCTATTTTTGATATCTTGCTCTCTTTTGCTGGTTTAGAAGTTGTGGGACCAAAAGAAATGCCCAGGATCTTAATTTCTTACAGGTTTTACTTCCCTGTTACTCATCTATCAGGTGAATCTATTTCTGATTTGAAATCAGAAGTAAAGAAAAGCTTATGTAAAAAGCAAAATAAGCTCTTGAAGCCATTCAGTTTCAATTGTTCTACTACACAAATTATAGCAATTTGTGCTAAACTAAGTTTAAAAAATATCTTGAGGATGCTCCTACTTGTTCAGCTCAGGGAATTTTACACCTTGGTCTCTCTTTGTAGCTGTCAGTAGAGAACTTCCCTAGTTCTTGGCTCTGCTTTGGTAGAAGGACATGATCACGTGTTCAATTTTTCACCTCAGACTGACCTTTTCTAGCAGGGGATTTAGATGAGCTTTGTTCTTGTAGGAGGCTTTTATTCCCACCTAAAAACATCTGTGAGATGCCTGTGTTAGAAGGGAAATTTGGAGCTGTCTCCATGGGAGCTGGCTCCATGGGAGGTGGGGGAAAAATTGTAGTATAGTTACTTTAAACAAAAAATGTGCAGTTTTTAAGAGTTGCAAATACACAATGGCAACAAAATTCTTAATTATCTTTCATTTATTAGACCAGAAAAAAACTCTCAGTTTCTGATCTCCTTGCTTGACCTTTCTTCTCCAGAAGAGAATACATCTTGTGTGGAATATATTCTGAAGTGGGTGAGGAAATGGGGACTAATTGCAGTGCTGTAGGCAACAATCCTAAACCATGAGACAAGAATATCTGTCCACTGAATACTGGAAGAAATGTGTCAGTTACTGGCTAATAAGGACTGTGCTCTACTGCAAAACAGGCACAAAACTGACTTCCTGCTATGAAATTTGCTGCCTTCCATTGGAAGGGAGATGTAAGCACTGTGGAGGAGAAAAAGCCTGAGCAACTGGTTTTTTGCAGCTTTTATGTCAACTAGTCAGTGTAATTTTCTGAACTGATAAAGGCTATTAAATTTTGAGAGGACAAAGCACACGCAGTGGCCATTTACAGACTTGAACGAAGTAAATGATACCAAGAAGTTTTTAATGATTTCTTAACCTTGAGAAAACTCTTAACAAAGTGCCTGCATCTTTCTTACTGTGATTCTCTAAATGGCCACACTGCTACATTGCTTTCTGCATAGCCCATGTGTACTGGGTCTAATAGAAAATTTTCGGCAGCATTTGTTGGGAATGTGAGTGGATGATACCTGATGCACATGAAGCAGGTTGGAATCTGCAGAGTGCCTCCTCTGAAATTACGCTTTAATTCTTGGCTTTGCTTTTTTTTTTTTTTTTTTCATGTTCTCACTTGCTAACTTTTTCCTTTGGTAAGTAAACTGCAGCATCCCCCATATTTACAAAATCCAAAAGCACTTGATGTGATGCACCTGCACAATATACACTTACCTCCTTCATGTATCTCTTGTGAGCGATTTGGAAGCTTAGTTGTCTTCTGTTACATGCTAAATAGTGATGCTTGAGTAAACAGCTTTTTCATCACTTATTTTTTTGTAGGCTTATGTAAATGGAATAAAAATAAACATGGTCATGAACTTTTAGCATACTTACATCTGGCAGCTTAGTATCACTTAGCTTTTGATTCCCATGTGACTTTATTTTTGTGGTGGTATTAGGAAAAAGGGACATGTCCCAAACCTTTCTGGAATGGTTTTTGAGAATAATGAATGAATTGGAAAGAAAACAAGCTGAACTTCACTATATTAATGGACATAAAAGTAGCAAGTAGCTTTACCAAATAGTAGCTGAAGGAGCAGTTGGAGACAAAACTCTTCTGTAGGTGATATTTCTTCCAAGGCTAATGTGTGATGGACTCCAGAGGATGAGAAATTGAAAATTACTTCTCAAGTGTATTTCAGAGACTGACTTTGTACTTCTTTGGGGTTTTTGTCAATGAAATTAAACTGTAAACTGTACAGCTATTTCTGAGAAGTTAGAATTCTTTGCTACTGATTGCCTTTAAAGTAGTAAGTAGATGTGATTCTCTGTCTACTGAGGAATATTGCAAATAGCCCTCACTCAGTTTAATGGTTACATTATTGGTAATTATTTCTGAGGGCCTAACTGAGGTTAAAAAAAAGTTTGAAAACCTCATTAGGTTAAAATTATTCTTTTCTACAACTGATTGCTCATTAGAATAGTCTCCATCCTGAAATGTTTCATTCAAACCACGTGCCACACATCTGCTTTTTTCCCCCCTCTGTTTCCCTTCTCAGCTGCTCTGAACCTGTTTTTTTACAACATTCTGTATGTTTTCTTCTGTCATCTCTTCCCTCTCAGCTGTTGTGCATGCATGCTGTTAGAGACATCAACTAATGTGTCATTTCTAGAGTGTTTGTGTGTGTCTCTTGCACCTGATGGGCTCAGGGACACCTGAGTGTGCACTTCTGTGGCTGTGTCCAAGTTTTGAGTGGTTGATCTCTCCTTTAGAAGCAACACAGCATCTCCGAAGAGATCCACTAGCAGCCCAAGAGCCTCGGCGAGGGGCAGCCGGGATCGCTTTGCTGGTGAATCCTACACAGTGCTGGGTGAGCTGAACTTGTTTGCTCCGTTAGGAAAGGGCAGATCAGGCAAGAATTAGAGGGAAAGTTTGTGATTGTTCAAGACTGTGTACTCAACATTGTCCTGCCCGGAGCAGTTTGCCCATATAACAGCAGAATTTTGTGTCTTCAGCTCTGCTTTGTATTACAAAGCTCTTAGTGACTGACATGCACTGATTTTAAACATAAATTGGTGTTAAATGTATCTCGTTGTAATGAGCATAGGTAAATACAGTCTCATTATTCTGTTTTATATTTATATTCTATTGTACAATTTTCTTGTTCCTTATAGTTCAGATTTCTTTGCCTTAAAATAAAATAGAGAAGACATCATGGGTGCCTATTAGGAAGGCAGCACTGTAAGGTACACTCAATTGTAATTAACTACATTCAGTTGTAATTAAATGTATTTCTGTTGGTAGGAGACACTGCTGTTGAAAGTGGACAGCATTACTGGGAAGTGAGAGCCCAGAAGGACTGCAAATCTTACAGCGTGGGAGTAACGTACAGAAACCCGGGGAAGTTTGACCAGCTGGGAAAGACTAACTCCAGCTGGTGCATCCATATCAACAACTGGCTGCAAACCACCTTCTCAGCAAAGCATAACAATAAAGCAAAGACTCTAGATATACCTGTCCCAGACAGAATAGGAGTATACTGTGACTTTGATGGAGGTAAATTAATCCTTAGGAGATTTAGTAAAAAGAGTTAGTTTACTATTTCTGTTGAGCTGGAGCAGTCCAAGGCTGAGGAAGTGCATTACTTCCAGACTGATCCAGTCTTGCATGGCAGCACAGACCCTAAGTGCTTGTCCTGTCAAATGACCTGAGTTCATCTGTGTGACAGAGCTACTGAAATTCAGTGAAAATAGTGCATTTTCACTCTTGCAGACTGCACTTAGTGTGTCCCGGAAAAGAATCAATTTTTTTGTACAAGTTAGACAGCAACAGCATCTTAGCTTAAGCTATGTTTAAGCTGAATTTCAACTTGTTCTTTATCTCTCTTTCTCTCTCTCTCTCTTAGGTCAGCTCTCATTTTATAATGCAAGCTCAAAGGCATTGTTACATACCTTCAGAACAAAGTTTACCCAACCATTGCTACCAGGCTTCATGGTCAGTATCTATAAAATCTTACAGTTTCTAGCACTGAATTCAGTTTTAATTGTTTTTTTAAAGAAGGGAACTGCGAGCACTTGGTTTAGCTGACTAGTAATTTTTAAAAGTGTTTAACTGTTCCCTTTTGGATTTTGTGTGGTGCTTATAGTGGCACCCCAGCAGGATTCTGCACCTGGATGTCTCAGCTGTGTAAACAGAAGTCATTAAATTTGTGTATAGGAAATTAATAGCACATTGCACTGGCTGATGAGCCTACTGCAGTAACTGATCTGAACTGATGGAGTCCAGGATGCTCTGAGCCATCAGAGCAGGTGTCATGGGACAGAACAGCATCTGATGCTTTCCAGTGGGAAAAAAAGTCTCCACCTTTCAAATCTTTAAAAGCTCAGTGGGATTTTCTTGCCAGCCCATGCCCTGCATAACGTTTTTTGTCACTCTAAGATAATTGGCAACAACATTCTGCAGTGTTAAAAGCTCAAACCTTGCCCAAAACACACAGGAGAAGGATTAGTTATTATTAGTTTTCCTGTAATGATTTAGTAATTAGTTTAGCTAATTTGGGAGGCCTCAGCTGTGTTGTAAGGTGCCATCAAGTGCATCATGCTTTGGGAGCATGGTGTGCAGGCCTGGGATTTTAACAGGTCTAGATTTTTTTCATGGCTGTTTATTTGCCTTGCTGATCCTTTTCACCAGAGGGGGAAAAGAACAGCTTCAGAACTACTGGCATACATATGTTAGCCATTCCCCTAGCATAGCAAAGGCTGACTCATGTAAATTCAGTTTCCAAGTCATCTGGGGAAACAGTTGCTTGCCAAAATTCAGGCTGTCCCTCTGCACCTCACACAGCCAGCCCCTCACAGAGTGACAACAGCCTTACTGACGGAACAGGACAAGTGAAAATGACAAACTACTTAATTACAGCTCTCAAACTTACTTATAAACATCAAAATAGAGCATTCTTTCATGTGCAGAATAGAAGTCACTGACACCTGTGCCCCTGAAGCTTCTCAAATTTTTTTTTGTAATATGTTTATGCTGACATAATTTTAGCATGACATGCAAAAATAAGCACTGCTTTGAGGCACTGGAGCATAGTAAGAGAGTTGCTTTTCATTGTCACTCTACTTGCTGCTGGCACATTTGCCTTCAAAGGATTTTTCTAGTTAGGAGCAAGTGGTTTGAGTACTAGGTCTTAGTTATAAACTTAGTTATGAAGTGTAGTATGTGAAGCATCTTAGACTTTATGGACTTAAAATCAGTGTGTCTGTGATTAGAATATTTTACAGAGGGCTGTGACAGAAGACACGCAGCTGTGTTTGTGCTAGTTAATTGTGGGATGGGAGGAGAGGGATGTGTTTGGTTCATAATGCAGATTTTTTTCTTTCCCCCCCAGATCTGGTGTGGTGGGCTCACAGTGACTACTGGATTGCAGGTGCCAAGTGCTGTGAAAACTCTGCAGAAGAGTGAAAATGGATTGGGTGGTTCAACAAGCAGCCTAAATAATGTTGCCTAGTAATGTCTGTTCAACACTTCTACTGCTGAATGTTTCTGTTTTTCTGTGTAGCTACTACTCACAGAAGCTTGTGAGCATTGGATTTTACTGGGCTTGCTACCTTCTGCTGTTTGGGGCCTGGGTACTGATAGTGCAAAGGTTTGGGGCTAAAGTTTTAGGAACCAGTGCTGGGAATCCAGAAAAATGTCAGAAAGCTGAACTGTTGCCTATTTAAAAAAAAAAAAAAAAAAAAACCAAGAGCTGTAACTATGTACTTTTCTAATATTGTATTCAAGCATTTTGTTAAGGACTTGAATATTAATTTTGTTATAAATGCTATTCTTCTATGAAGAATATAGCAAATAACGTTTTTTAGCTCTCCTAATGCAAATTACTCAGCTATGTATTTAATTATTACTAGGCTTCCCATTAGAAGTTGTGATTTCCGAGATGCATTTTGAAAACAGACTGATTTGCTGGCCTAGCCTGGCAAAATACCACAGCAGCATGGTTTCAGAAGGATATTACAAGAATGTGTAGGCCTGGTATGAAGACACAGTAAGAACAAGCTGTGATTATTTCCCCCAGTGGTATAAAATCTTCCTATTTTCCATGGGTAACTCCTTTTTAAAACCATGTATATTGATATTGGCTCCTATTTGTCACCATTACATTAATTGCATTCTAATTACATTAGAAATTTATGTGTAGATGTTCCATTGCCTTGACTCCCATTTGCAAGCCTAGTAAAACAGTAGTCAAGTGATTCATAGTAATGGGAGAGCTAAAAAAAAAAATCATGTTATATTCTTTGTGGAAATTCCCAGCTTGTCAGTAGGAATTACTAGGTTATTACAGGCTTTTCTAATCAGCTTTCTTCCCTCTAATCAAGCCGAGGAGCCTATAAATAGATTTCAGGTACACTCTTGAATCAGGTGTTTCCTAACTGAAGATTGTTTTCTGGTATCACCTGAAAACTGTTACAAATTCATGGTCCATAATGGTTTGGCTCATTTGCTGCTGGGCCAGTATATTTTCCTTTTGTGTATCCTTTAGCCCATAAAACCATGAACATCTAATTGTGTTAAGCCTCAATATTACCAATGGCTCCTCTCTGTCCATCACAATTTCTCAGGAGAAGGAGAAATTCCTTGAGACACCTTCTAATAAACTGGCTATGATGTTCAGTGGAAAGTTAAAATTAATGAGGAAATGTAATTACCTGTTCTGGAAAGTGTTATTTTTCTTGAGGAATCATTAAGTTGACAGGTTGGCTCAGCCCTAAATGTTTATTTTGTATCTGGAACTCGAGCATCTCTTTAATTATTTGCATTGTGAGCTTGTAATCTCTTTTTGCAGAGGAAAGTACAAACTAGTTCCCAGTTTAACTGTACCTTCTTCTGCCTGTTCTGTTGCTTGGGCTTTGGGACAAAGATACTCAGAAGTGACGTGGTTCTTGGTCAACAGTGTTTGAATCTGCTTCACACATTATCTGCAGATGTTACTGTTATGCAAATACTCTGTGTATAACCTTTTCTCTTTCCATTTTACTGCAATGGACACCTGACTAGGAGTTCTTGGGGATAATTGCTACAAACTCAGTTTTGCAGCCAGTTCTAGTCCAGGGCTGTGGTGCACAGACACCAGGACAGACTGGCACCTCCTCATCATCACTCATCCACTTGTCTTGGTCTTGGGTGTTCAGCTGCAGTTCCTCTTCAAACTTCCCTTTGTGGAAAGAAAGAGGATGTTTACAACCAGCTAATGTGTTGTGAGAACCATGAGTATTTTCCAGCCCTCTACAAGAGCATTTAAATTATGAAGGTTTTGTTTTTTTGGTTGGTTTGTTGGTTTTTTTTTTTTTCCTTATTAGCAAGTTGTAGTGTAACCTGCAAGGTGAATTTGATATGCACCGATGTAAAAATGTAATTTTTCTTTTAACAGTTAGTTAGAGGAAAGCTTGGGAGTGTTTCATACTGTGACTTGTGACTTGCCAGTTTTGGTTTAACTGATGTCCTAGGTGAACCTTACCATGTGACTTTTTACCCTTAAAAGGATGGATTTGTTATATAATAGTTTGCACAGATGTCAAATTTTTGCTGCTAACATCTAGTCCAGTGTTTTTAGTATATGGGGATATGAAGAATTGCCTTAAGCACTTTAGATATTTTTTTTAGACTGTTTGTTCTGAACTAGTGTCTCTCCAGCACCCATCATCATAGGAAGATGAGCAACACCACACTGCTCCCAGTGATGCTTTTTGTTGCAGTTGGTGCAGGGTTTGTGTCTGCAGCTGGACAGGGATGCCTGGAGCCTGTGGAGTTAGTTACCTTTTCCTTTGTGAATCCAGTTTCAGGGATTTGGAGAGGGGTGGCTCTTTGGCAGTGGATCAGATTTTTTGAAGGTCTGTTGTTCAATCCACCAGGCTTATTTACTCTGGAGCCAGTACTGCATGATGGCAAAACAGGAGTTTTCTGCTCTATGACCAAAAGGAGATGCTTAATTTTTTCTTTTTTTTTTTTCCTTTTTAAGTACTGACTGCTGGTATTCTGAAGTTATTTTAACTCTGAAAGCCTGACTTTTGAGGAACTAAAGGTTTTCCTTGAGGTATTGATGCATCAGATGAGTGTAGCTGCCACTGTCCCGTGGAAAAGCTAAGAACTGTGTTAACTGCAGCTAGGGATGTCAGTGTCAGACAGGATAATAAAAAAAAAACCAAACCAAAAAAACAACAAACCATCCTGGGGATATAAATGCTTCTGCAAACACCAAACAGGCAGAGCAGAGGTGACAGGTTCATTTCTTAGAAATGCAGGAGAAGCAGCCTCTAGTGTACAAATCCCGTTTCCTCACCCCTCCCACGTTTCAGATGGAGACCGGTGGAGCCACCTGGGAGTGTGCTGGGCTTGTCCGTGTTTTTATTTTGAGGAGTGCGGGGTGTTGGATGGACGCTGACCGTGACTTGTGTTGATGTCGTGCTCCAGCGTCGCTATTTTTGGGTGTCCTGTGGCAGGGCCAGCCTGGCCGCGCGTTTCCTTCGGAGCAGTTCCCGGTGATCCCGGCGATCCCGAGCATCCCTGGGCCGCCCCGCGGGGTCCCTGCCCGGAGCCCCCCGCCANGGGGTGGGATGGGGGGGGGTGCCGGCCGCGTGTGACGCGATGTTTTGTACTAATACAGAAATCTGCAACCCTGTGTGTCTCTCGCTGTGTCGTTTTACCGCCGCCTCGTTTCGGGGGGATTTGGGGCAGTTTGGGGGGTTCGTGGTTCGTGAGAGACCCCCGTGAG
>VXBC01011119.1:44862-57391 GCA_013399945.1 Ploceus nigricollis
TTTTTTTTTTTTTTTAATAATTAGAAAAAGCAGGAGACTGAAATGATCAGTGACTATTTCACTGAAGAACTTGAGTGAAGAGGGGTGTCACTCTGGGCCTGATCAGGCTGCTGTTTCACACATAGGTGTGAAGGAATTCAAGAAACTAAGAATAAAGTTGTATGGTAGCACGCTAAGATAAATCCATTTTCCCATTGCTTTGTGTCTCAGTGATAATTTCTGTATCATTCAGAGGAGAAGCTGATATGCTTATACAAAACATTTCAAGGGGGGAAATTGAAGGGCTCTTCACATGCTGATTGTTTTTTTTTTTTTTTTAATCAACCAGAATTTAATTCCCTTTGTTTGTAGAACTATGAAAGCCTGTTACCTGACAGCACTGCTCAGTGTTTGCTGAGATTTTTATTTGCCCCACAAAAGAAGGTTTTGAACTAATCATTTTTGTGTTAGTGGTATTGTTATTCAAGGACTTAGGAACACCAAATTTGGCAGATGAACAGTTTTAGAGAATAGTTTGAGAGTGCAGGGTAGGGTGCTATGGCAAGGAATAAACCTAATCCAAGGATGGCTTACAACATTTATTTGTTGTTTTATTTTGTAGTTTGAAGGACAAAATTTAAGACAAGAAAAGAAGGTGGTTGGAATTGCTTGTGACTGCTGGTCTTCAGGCTCTTAGAGATTTTTGATTCATTTGTGCTTAAGCCTGATTAAAAAATGAAAATGAGGAATGGTATGAGTTAGTAATAAGCATTTAGCTTTCAATTTTGGTTTCTCTAATTTTTAGTCTGCTCTGCCTCCTGTCTTCCTCATTTTCAGGTGGGCCTTTTTAGAACTGCTGAGAAGATGGGGTTCCAGTGGCTAAAGATTATAAACAAGGACCCCCGCTTGGATGGGATGGATGACCTGTCTGGGATGGAAATTCCCTTGCACTACATATTCAAACTGGCATCCCATGCCATTCACCTGGTGGTCTTCTATGAGAGGAGTGGCAATTTCCTCTGGCACGGACCCCTGAGACTCAAGCAACACATGGACAGAAAGTTTGTGCCTTTCCGGAAACTCCACTTTGGTCGCTACCCTGGGGCGTATGAAAAGTGAGTTCACAACAAGGGAAGGAGAAAGCCATCATGGCACTCCCAAAATTACTTCCCTGTGTGTAAAACTACTCTCTTTCCTGTAGCCAGGTTCTAAAATTCAGCTCAGGTATGAGTCAGACCCCAAAGTGCAGGCTTTGAGAACATTATTTCTGAGAAAATGAGAAAAATATTGAGACATTTCACACATCAAAATAAATCTGTTAAACTTTTTCCATTAATTTGACCCTGTTCTTTCATACTTTTAAAACATGGAATCTGTATGAATTATGTGCCTAAATGTTCGAAGTAAACTGTGTAAGCTATTAAATAATCCCACTTCAATCATTTTGAAGGCTGAATAGTTTTTAATTTTTGAAAGCAAATAGCCTCAAAGTACAGAGTAAAATTTGATTCTGAAGTGCATCCCGTACTTAGACAACCAAATAGCCTGAATTTTAAGATGCACCGAACAACACCTTTAACAAATTCAAGTCATGAGTCAGTAAAGGATTCAGTGATCTGACAAACCAGCCTGGGGTTTGAAGGTGTAGGAATTATTTTTAACAAAGCTTTGAAACATATGGGGAATTTGGTGAAGCTCTTGTTGCTTTTTTTATTTATAATTGGTTTTGGCTGTATTTGGACAGAAGGATCACTGCCAGTAGTGTGCATTAAGATTATAACCTGAGTTAAAGGATAAAGTGCCCTGGGGTTTGTAATGGAATTAAATTGGGTAATATATTATCTTTCTTTCCATGCAGGCCAGAACTTCTGCTTGTTTCCATTGATGACTTAAAAGTTCAAATTCCAAAAAATCCGTCCAGTTTTCTAGAGGAGATGTCCCACTCTAGATTTCTTGAATGTAGGTACAGAGAAGCTCGGGCTTTCTTTCAGGTTAGTGGTAACCAAGTGGCGTCTCTGAGATGAAATGTGTGTTTTCACTGATTGACCCAAACCTAAGAACAGTTCACTGTTTTTTTTTTTTACCTAAATGGGATTGATCACATGCACAAAGCTAAATACAACACTTGATTCTCATTCCACAAATCTTACTAAGTGGTAACGAAATCAAAACTTTACCTGAAGGTCATGGCCTTTTTTGTTTTTTTACTTGCAAGCAAGCTTTTTTCCAAGAGGGAACCAACATATCCATAGTTCTTACACACCCTTAATGTTCAATGGATCTTATGTAAATAAAACTAACTTGTTTTAATAGATGCACAAATAAAACTTGTCTATCTTCATGGCTGAAAACTTTCCTTATGGCAGTCCTCGAAGTTTTGAGAAACTTTTACATTTTTTGAACCATGTCCTGCAGTTCAATGTTCCTCATTTGGTTTATCTGAAATGGTCACATTTCAAAGTGACTGATTGAATTGCTTTTCTGACTCTGTAAGCTAATGTTTTCACCACTATTCAGAGCATTATTTTTAGAATTTTGCTACTTGATTTAGCAGATAGAAATGTCTCTGCTGCAATGTGGGGGGCATTTTGTCCTAACTTGGAAAGGACATGAGTTATAAAGTGATCAAGAGTTCACAGTTAAGACTACAGAGTCAGAGTCAGGCCACTGAATCTGAGCCATCTCTGAGTTCATGGAAGGGGGAAAAGGGCACTGGAGGCTCCAATCTAGAGTCATTCAGGTGTTGGGGAAAGGGAGGACCACTCCTGTTCACTCTAGTAGGCTGTAGATCCTTATTTGGGTAGCAGGAGGGTCACAAGGGCATCCATGTGTTTTCCCTTCACGTGTGGAAGACAGAGAAATATAATCCAGTTCAGCCTCCAGGCAGAAATCACCACAGGCAGAGAAAATGTGCCCCTAAATGTTTATTGAACTTTGCTGGAGCTTTAGCACTGAGACAAGTAGCTGGCACCTGTTTTGAAAAGTTCATTTTGGCTGCTTGTTGCCCAACAGCTCTTAAAGAAATCCATCACAAAGCCGAGTGTTCCTTTGTTAGAACTGGTAATGTGTGCCCAGCCTCCCCTGTTGGTTTTGGCTTTGCATGGACGGCAGACCTTGCCACAGTTCTGTCTGGAAGATTTTTGTGTTCACACACTTTCTCCTTGGCAGTTCTCCTTAAAACTCAACACCCAATTCTGACACTTGGTGGCGCCAAATAAATTAATCATGGATTCTGTAGGTTGGAAAAGCCTTGATGTGCTGGCAGGGACTGATTCTGTCCCTGTGTTCTCCTTGGTCTCCAGGAATTGACTTCAGCATGTGCAGAACAAGGACTCACCCATGTTGCTGCCAGGTGTTGAGAATCAGTGTCTAATTTTCTTATTTTAATCTACTGTGAATTGTCATTCTGATGGTTAGGAAAAAAAGGAACGTTGATGATTCAGAGTTTTAATTTCCACTTGTCATTCCAGTGCATATTCTGAAAATGGACTGTGTATGTAAAAACAGATATTAGCCCAGGTATTAATTAAGTAAAGTTTTTAAGGTAATTTTTCCCTAGGACACTGAAAATATGAAGGGACAAGTTTGCTCTCTGACTGTAAGTTGCTTACTCTTGCCTTCCAGCTGTATCCTGATGATGCCTCTCTTGATGCAGTGGAATTCAGGAAAAAGGCAAAATCCTTGCTTCATCTGGCTGCCCTGACACTGAATAACTTGGGAGTGAAGTTCTGGCTGAGCAGTGGAACATGTCTTGGTACAAATTTGTGTTGTGTTGCATTTTTAAACTCACCTGAAACTTTAAACACTCCATCCTCCATTGCTTGTGATGTCAGCACAGGCTAAAAGTACTAGGTTGGAAGGTAATAAATGTATTGCAATCAGCCTTTTTGCTTCTGAAAAAATGCTTTTTCTTTAGAAACCTGAGCTGTGGAGATGCTGGGCAAATTTCCAGTGAAGTATTTAGTGTTGTTAGCAATTACCTGTGTTGTGTTCATCCCTGCTAGGAAGTAATCAACAGTTCCCTAATTTGTGTGACTAGGAATTCACTGAAGTGCCAGTTGGAAAATGCAGTGATGAGCACATTGTTCTGCTGTCTAAGTACACTCTAACCCTGTTTTTCTTCCCATGCAATTAGATGCGTGTCACTGACTTCTAAAATACAGTTTACATTAATTTATTTTCTTTCAAAACAAACTTTTAATAAAATTACAGTCCATTAAAGTAGGTGATGCAAGTTTTCAGTTCTGCTGAAGGTATAAGTGTCTTATCACTGGTGAAGATTCTTTTGTTACCGAAACACTTAGTGAAGACTCATGTGTTCACATTTGCCTTGTATTTATTTAATCCTAGGGAACATAATTTTCTGAATGAACAGTTACTAAAAGATGCCTTAATGAAGCAGACAAAAGGATGTCCCACTTTGTGTCTTTCTGCTTTGCAGTGGTGATTGAAAGATGATTAACATCTTGGATGCAGTATAAAACAATAGTTGCAAATCACAAGCACAGCTGTGGCCCTGTAGCTGTTAACTGCTGATTAGATTTGGGCCCACATAAAGAATTTAATTTTTTTTAATATATAAATGCATTTAAATTAGGAAACTGAAGATACATTATCTCAGTTTTCTCTTGCATTCTTGGCTTCCTGAAGGGAGAGAGATGACTCTTAAGTGCAGTAATACTTGTTTCCTTTGATGTGGTTCATCCCGTATTACAAAAAGGCAGAAGTCTTGTTTATGGCCTCAAAAGTCAAAGATTTTTGCCTGGTGATCTTAGGACAGTTCATTTTTGTGTTGCTTTAGTTCTATTAAATTCTGAATTAACTTGTTTGGGATTTTTCTGTTTTATTTTTTCCCCCTCAGGCTGGTATAGGCAGTGCAATGTCATTCCTCACAGCAAAGATGTGGATTTGGGAATCTTTATAAGGGACTACAAAGCAGATATCATTCCAGCCTTTCAGAAAGCAGGGCTGCCACTGAAACACAAATTTGGCAAGGTACATAGAAAATTAACATTTTACTTCCTGTGTGTGTTTCTGTTGATTTGTAACTTTGACTTCAGTTGCAGAAGTTTTAAAAAAAGTTTAAAATAATGCAGAGTTACTGTGTTTTCTTCAATTAGAAGTCACCCTGTATATCTGATGAAAATCAATTTGTTTTCTGCTGACATAAGTTGCTTTGTATTTTTATGTGTATACACAGTGTGTATTTTTGTCTTTCAGGTGGAAGACAGCTTGGAACTCTCTTTTCAGGGAGAAGATGATGTGAAACTTGACATTTTTTTCTTCTATGAAGAGGATGACCACATATGGAATGGAGGAACTCAGGCCAAATCGGGCAAGAAATTTAAGTAAGAACTGGATTTGTACCACCAGTAGGAAAGAAATTGAACAAGCTAGTGTTTACTGATGTCATTTTATGTGCTGTTGCCTGGCAAAGCCTGTGTTCTTTGTGGAAATGTGGATGTCAGAGGGGAATCAGTGGAGATTCTGCACTCTGAGACCAGTGAAGCAGAGAGAGAACAGTCCTGTGCCTTACTAGAGAGTAAATGTCAGATCTCTTGTGAAATCAAAAGCAGGGCTGGCATGTCTTACCTCAAGCAGATCTTATCTGACTGTGACAGGCCCCCAGTTACATAAACACCCAAGATGAGAAAAGAATCTCTAAAACAGTGTTTATTGCACAATCTAATTTTGTAGTAGAACATTAATCCTTAGGCATCTGTATTGATGAGGAAGTATTATGGCAAAAAGCTTCAACTCTCCTTGCACAGAAAAGCCCACAATTTGGGATTTTGAGGTAGCAATTTGGAATACTGGCTTGTGACACCAACACAGACAATTCCTGCAGGCCTTACTCTTCATGTTCTGAAAATGGAATTTTGAATAGGATCCCATGTTTCTTGTTTCACACCTTTCAGTATTAAATCAGCAATGATTTAGTAATTTAATTTAATGATTTAATGATTTAATCCCAATCAACTTAGCAAACTGAATATAGGTTTTGATAATTAGATTTATTTCTTTCAATCACATACCTTCACTCAGAAGGAGATAGCTGCAGACTAGTTGAAAACCTTGTAGACTTCTCTAGGATTTCATTATCTTTTATATTTTACCTGACATGTATTTGTTTGTATTTTGCTAATGGGAATTCAGTGAGCACTGTCATCTAGTTGGAGATAGTGTCCAAATCCTTGTCTTAGTTATCTTTGTTCTGAAGTGATAAATAAAGACTGGGAAAGATATTTTGATAACCAGCTTCAAAAGGCACATTTAGAAATAGACAAAAGAAAGAGCTCTTGGAATATCGCCACAGAAAATGTGCTGTATAGCAAAGTATTTTTTTTATAATACAGCAGCAGTTCCAGTTTTCATGTGTGGTGCATTCTGAAAAGCAAGCTGACCAATGAATCCCTTTCCTCCTCATTGTGCTCTTGTAGCATCTAAATTGCAGTGGCTGTTTCCATGCCAATGGAGTTGACACTGCTCCTTCAAAATTCCATCAAACCTTGGATACTTGAGAGATGTTTTTCCCCTGTTTTTTTGATAATGACTGGTCCAAGACATGAGAATAGGGGATCAGTGTGACCCTGTGCTGCACTCCAGCTTTTGTATCCTTGGATATTACAGCTCTTTTGGAACTCCATCTTCCACAAAACTCTTTCCTTTTCTTGTACCCTCGTAGTTATTTTTGGTGGTAGTTTATTTAAAGTTCCAAATGTAGCTTTCTAGTTCAGTAATAACTTTGCTTAGGCATAGCATCATAAGGAAGCCAAGCCTCTAATTCTGAACTGGTGTTTCTTAGATTAATACACACAGAAAAGGACCAGGAAAACTGCTTGTTTACCACCATAAAAGCCCTGAGCCATGTCAGAACTGTAGCTGTTTAGAATCCTTAGCCAAGTAATTCCAGACATGTATTATTCCAAATACATCCTCCAAAAGAGAAAAGAGACCCGGCTTTTGTTACTGTGAGACATGAGAGCACTTGGCATGCTTAATCTGACTATGTGCAACACCAAAATGACCCCCAATTTTGCTTAATCTCCAGCCCTGTCAGCATTTTGGAGCAAGGCAAAAGTGAGAAGGTCAGTCAGAAGAGAAGTGATTGTTTGGTCATGCTGAGTCCTAAAACCACTCTAACAATTTTAAAGGAATTATTGTGTCAGAAGTTGATTATAGTTGTTGATTGCTACTGGGTCATCACAGAGAAGGGTAAAAGTTCTTTTCTGAGATTAAAACTGAAAGGTAGGAGGTGTTTTCTTCAGAAAGCTGAATATTTGCACAGGCATACTTCTTATACATCTAAATTAGAGGGTGGAGAACTAGAGCATTTCTCATTGAGTCCCTAAAATATTTCTCATAGTCATTTTTATCCTCTGTTTCCTTGGAGAGCTGATTTCTAACCCTCACAGCCTGGCTGTGTGGTTTGCTTTTCCATGTGCACAAACACTTCCTCAGCATTCCTGACACAAGCATGTGCATCTCCTGATACTGTCTTGGAGTTGCAGCAATTGCAATTCTTCTTTGTTTGCAAATTTAATACTGGACAGTTGCAATCTCCAGCAGAGAATGAGTATCTACAAAAACTGAGTCTGAGAATCAAATCCACATTGTTTGCTTTAATCCTTAAAGTGAGTTAATTCTGGAGGTTTTTAACAAAGAGGACTTTGTGTAAGAGTTTAATCAGCAGTCTTTGGATATATATCCAAAAAATGCTCAGTCACTTTGTTCTTTCCCTCCACTTAAGGCATGAAGCACAATTGTTCTATTTTCTCATATTGTTTGCTGAGAGCTTAGAAATGAAATTAATTTCATGCTTGCAAGAAGATGGAGAGGGCAGTTCATCATACAAATGTACAAACCTTTTCTAAAAGGACAAAGTGCTTATGGTTTCATTTTAACCTGTGAAAAGGAATTTTAGAATCACTTTTTAAAAATTTTTTTTGTGTGGAAGTCTTCAGAGCTTCAGAAGTGGGAATGATCCTCTG
This sequence comes from Ploceus nigricollis, assembly GCA_013399945.1. Classification (NCBI taxonomy): domain Eukaryota; kingdom Metazoa; phylum Chordata; class Aves; order Passeriformes; family Ploceidae; genus Ploceus; species Ploceus nigricollis. The sequence goes on from VXBC01011119.1 coordinate 52,833, forward strand.
CAGGAATAGTGGGTAGACTTTGGTATTGTTTAACACCTCGATGTCTCCTAGTCAAGCTGTGAAATTTACCTGTGAACTGCCACTGCTGTAAGCCTGTACCACTCACCTTTCTAAAAGGGGTGACTATTAAATCCCATTTGTAACAGGCAAAGCAGAGGCAGGGACTAACCTACAGGTGGCAGAATTATGTGAATACAAGCAACAAAAGAATTAGGAATGCTCCTTCCTAAGCACATGAAGCAAATGTTTACCAGTTACTGTTGATAACACCTTTGTCCAGTGTGTAAGAGAAAAAACAGTATAAATGTAACATGGCCACATGCTGCAGTTGCTTGCTTTCTCCTTGAACTTACTTAGAGGTGCATTCTAGCCTTTTGCCAGTGACCATACCCTTTTGTTCTGGCACAGGTATCTCTTTCCCAAGTTTACTCTGTGCTGGACTGAATTTGTGGAACTCAAGGTCCATGTGCCCTGTGAAACCCTGCAGTATGTGGAGGCCAACTACGGCCCCGAGTGGAAGGTGCCTGTGAAGACATGGGACTGGAAGAGCTCACCCTTCAACGTGCAGGACAATGGAGTCTGGCCTATTGATGAGTGGGACAATGTCATCCAAATCTACTGACCTCTGACTGCTGACAGAGCGTGTCCCCAGAACTGTCAGTTTGTGATTTCCCAGTGCCCAAAGGCATCGACATCCATTTCCTTTGTAACGCCCCACGTGTTTCCTAAGGAGACATTTACCTCCCTTTGCTTAACAGGTATTTTCTTCACCTTCATCGTGTTTTTTCCACGTGGTTAAAGGAGAAGATGCAAAGCAACTGGAGGGAAGGGAAGCTGAAAGAAAAGCTGCACAAAGGGAGTAGAGAGGACTGCAGTGGACTTACGGGCAGTTGACTATTTAAATGTAAACGGTGGCTTTGACATTCCTGGGATCATCAAAACCTTCAGACTGTTCAATTCTCAAGCTTGAGAGAAGGTTAGGATGGGAAAAATCTCAGAGAAGTTCCTCTTTTTTCAAAGGAGATCTTGTGACTGTTTAACTTCAAAACACCAGAGTTACGAGTACCTCAAATGTGCTTGATTTGAGACTGGTACATCCCTACCATGAGCAACAGGTTGCTCTTGGGAGTGGAATGTTTCTGTGGCACAGAACTTGTGTGTCCACCTGCTTTACACCTAGGAGGTATCTGGTAATGGTGTAACACTAAGTGAATCAAAGGAGAAACTATTGACATTGGACATTTTTCAATTTGTCCTTTTCTTCTTTAAGAATGTGAAGGTGCATGCTGCTGGGATGGCTTCCCCATGAAAAGAAATAAAAATCTGGTTTTAATGTCCCAGTCCTTGTGTTATGCCTGTAAAATATTTTACTGGGTTTTAGCAAATTACAGCTATTCCTGCTTTCCTGCAAGTAGATAGAAATGGGGGTTATTCATAGTGTTCTGTTTCACAGAACAGAGGCTTCTCTTTAAGGGAAAGGAGAAATGTGTACAAATACCAACTGTTCCATCAAATTTGCAGCAGCAATCCTGCCAGCCCTCTCAGTTTCAGTTTCTCCTGCCACTGAAACACTGGAGTAAATTGTTCAGCTTCTGGTAACAACTTGTCAGGCTGGCTCTTCAATTGGATGGTANTAACCATGACATCATAAGGGATAATTTCTCAGGTAGAATTTTTTTGTACCTTTTCCTTAAAATGGAAAAAAAAAGGTGAATGTCCTTGTGGTTTCCATGTTCATAACTCTGCTGTGCTGAACTGCTTGGTGTAATAACAAGTAAGCCTGTGAGTTTCTCAGATGTGATAAATGTTTAAGAGTGAAAGAAAAGATGCTCTCAGAAAATTATAATCTGTCAAATTTTTGACTTTGTAGATGAAAAGACTAATGAAAAAATGCATGTCCCTGAAAGGGAGGATGTCTTGAATAGTTGATTATACCTGTAAGATATTCTTCAGGTTAAAATGTTTTCTCTTCAGAAGATACAAGTGTATATTTAACACTGATTAAAAGGAGAGTCTAATTTGCAACTTGAGATGCTGTTTCATCCTTTGTTTTGTCATCTTGGGCAGCATTTAACACACTTCATTGCAGTTACCACGACATAATGCATAGAGAAAAATCCTGAAATGTTTCTTACACTGCTTATTGACTGCCTGTCTTTGAGCATTTATTTTTTAATAAAGATACTTGGATACAATAAAGATGCCCTGAATAAAGCAAAAGTCCATATGTAGGAGAAAGGATCCTTCAGCTGCACAGAGAAATTGCACATTGCACCTCTCCTGTCACTCTGTGCAGTGCTCTAGCCACAGATTTCCTGCTTGGATGCAGATTGAGTGCCCAGGAGTGGTGTGAACATCATGGAACTGCTGCTCTTTAAGGCACATCATGAGGCTGAAGCCTTGGCATGGCATTCCCACAGAAACAGCCAGATTGAAGTCTGCTTCCTCTTGGGTTCTCCTGAATTGCCTCATCTGAAATGGATTCTTAATTCTGTGTTACCTTCTTAACTTACTGACTGCCTTCATGTTGGAAGTGCTCTGGAGAGGAGGGTAATTCCTAAATTCTCCTAATGGTCTTAAGCAACCACATGAGAAATCCCTTGGCTTCCCTGTAGCAAACAAGGTTTTTCACGTTATTTATGTGCAGCTGTTAAAGACAGAAAATGATCAAAGCACCAGAACAACAGCAAGGAAAGATTGAATAGCATTGATTGAAGAGAAGGGATCATAAAAGGTCATTTTCAAAAGCCATAAAAGATGGTTACGAGAAAAGGAAGGGACATGTGTGCTCCTTTCCGTGGGTGGTAGGAAACAGAAGTAAATGAAAGGAATGCAAATTGATCCACCTGCATAGAAGCTGGAGTATTTAACATGTGGAAATGTGTAAAACCTGTGACTTTGGGGGTCTCTGAGAACACACCAGGCAAATGCCAGCCAAAGCTGACCTGACTGTAGTTAAGGGCTGACTGTACTTAATCCTCTCTTCCCTCCCTATAGGAGGGAGTTCCTATTTCCCATGGTTCTGTAGTACTCCACAACTTCCTGCTTCTAGAAGGTGGAAATTGGAATCATTGTTTGTATATGAGGTTCAGAAAGGATCTATTTCTGGAATCAGACACTGGGGCTCACATTATGAGTGATGCTCTCACGGGAAATGACAGAAAACTGCAGCATCTTGAACACTTGGGAAAAAAGTGGTTTTTTGCAACAAAAGGGTAAATGCAGCTCTTCCAAAGAGGGTATGTCTGATCCAAACTGGGGCTGCAGAACAATCATGTTCTACCACACTGCTCTTTTAACCTCAGACACAGAAGATGGGCAAAACTGTGCTGATGCAGGCAGGAGAGGATCCTGGAAGTATGGCTGTCTTTCTCTGCTGTCCAGATGAAGAAGTAGTAGCTGATCTTGTTATGCGCTTGCTGTTGAAGCAGAGCCTGGGAGATGCTGGTTGCCGGTGTTAAACAACTTGCATCCTTTGCTGCTTTAGAATTTTCTAGAAATCTGAAGTCTGTCAGCTCCAGAGAAAACCAGTCTCTGCTTTGCACTGCCCACTGTGATTGGGTGTTTTGCACAGATGAATGAGACATGTAAAAACACAGACGCCTTCCTTCCAAGGTGACAGCCTGTCACAGTGCAGTGGCTCCCAGGGATGTGGTTCTGGCTTTTATTACTCCCCAGAAGAATTCTCTGAGCTCACGCAGCAGTTCAGGAAGCTCAGGGGCAGCTGCCTCTCTGCTCAGGCTTGTTTCCTTCCTCTTCGTGTGTTTCTATCGTACTGTGAATTGCAGAACAGAACAAGAGAACTTGAGAAATTATGTGGAAGGACATCAGAGTCTGCCTGGCACTTGTGCTCACTGATCTACATCAGCTGTTTTGGTAAAGTGGCACCAGCAGACGATTTACACCAGCTTATAATCTTTGCTTAATAGCATTGTGTTTCCTCAGCTCAGCCATTTCTGTTCCTTCCACTTCAAACCCAGGATAAGCCAAGTGGCTCTCCTTTGACATAAAGAAAATAATTATAGCGCCTTTCACCCATCCACTTCCTGTCAGAAAAGTCAAAACTCTTGAGTAAAGCAGCTTCCACAAGGAAGTTGAACTGTGTGGCCTCTCTCCTGGAATTGACACTGGCCCTTCTTTATCACTGCCATTGTCCAGAGCAGTGTCTCAGGAGCTGGCTGGGGCAGCAGGAGCATTTTCTGATGAAAAATCTGTGTGTTTGCTCTTTGGGCTCCTGTAATCATCTCACATTGTCAGCATTCAGGCTTGGTCGCCTGTTGGTAACAACCTTTCTCAGCTGCACTGGAGCACTGGAAGAGGGATTTCTGAACAAATATGGAAAGGGAGAGAAGATTAAAGAGGGAACAGCTGGTAAAGACAGGAGCCAGGCCAGGCTGTTGGGGGTTTTGGGTTTGTGGTTTTTGGTTTGGTTTTTTGTTTTGTTTTGTTTTGGTTTTTGGTTTTTTTTTGTTTTGTTTTGTTTTGTTTTGTTTTGTTTTGGTTTTTTTGGTTTTTTTTTGTTTTTTTGGGTTTTTTTTTGTTGTGGTGTTTTTTGTTTT
>VXBC01011119.1:59223-72588 GCA_013399945.1 Ploceus nigricollis
TCACAGCACCCCCAGGGCCTTTTCCAGCCACCTTTCCCCATCCTGGGGCTGCAGGGGTTGTTGTGACCCGAGGGCAGGACCCAGCACTGCCCCTGGCTGTCCCTCACCCCACTGGCCTCATCCCATGGACCCAGCCTGCCCAGACCCCTCTGCAGAGCCCTCCTGCCCTCCAGCAGATCCACATCCCACCCAGCCTGGTGACATCTACAAATTTGTTCATGGTAAACTCAATCCCCGTATCTCCAACACACCTGGACACACAGGACCACCACCAGTGAAGGAGATTGGGACCCATCTCCATCAAACACCTTCCAAGTGCTGCCTGCAGCCACCTGTGCTGACTTTCCTGCACTGCTGATGCCTTTAGCCCCTGGCTGTTTGCTGCAGCCACTTCTCTGGGTTAATGATGCCTCTGAAGTGCATTTGGTGTTTGATCAGAAAAAGTGCCCGTTCTTTCTTGCTGAGATAAAGCTGTTTCTGAGGTCAATGTGCTGAGACCATCATTAGCCTCTTCCTTGCTGGTCTTTTACAGCCACTTTGCTGCAAGCAGCTAATGAAGTCAGCCAATTAATCTGCTGCCCCTCAACCCTCCAGGGACCTGCCTTTCCCTGCAGCACAGTGGAAGTGTTCTAACCTCTGAGTAAAGGTCCACAGTATCTCCTATGAACAAGACAAGGAAAGACCCAGAAACTATTGCTACCTGTTCTTTCTTTAACCACCAAACCTTCCCATCCCTCCCAATATCACTTCTGAAATGCCCTGGCTGTTATCCAGTCCTCCTGAATGTCTCATCTGGCAGGCTGGCATGAGGCTGGTGGAAGCCTTGAGATGGGGACTTTGGATTTTGGCCAGAGTGGTGGCCAGACTGCCACATCTCCCATCTCACTTTTTGAGGCAAGGGAGTCTCATGAGAACTTCCACTGAAGGGATACAAGGCTTTGCCACTGTGGCTACACAAGCCCAGATTTCACCTACAAATGGGCCTGAAAAGGAGGAACCTGTTTGAAATGGTGCTAATGCAACTTTTATGATGGTCACCAGTGGTCATGTTGAGTCTTTAAAAGGTGTGAGAGAGCTGTCCTTACCTGTGGCACTAATTGTTGTTTTACTCCACAGCATTAGCGAGGACTAAGGTAGAAATGCAAAGCCCTACCAGGATACTTTCTGGCTTGCTAAGGTCTTTCTGCCAAAAAACCCTGATAAAGTGTGTGCAGCAATGGCAGCTGGAAACAACAGATGATACAGATTAAGTGACTTTGTAATTGCTCTGGCTGTCAAATCACGGAAGGCCTTGTGTTTGTTAATTGTTTTTGTGTGGATGCCTTTCTCTGGGACTCTTCATCCAAAAGGGGACTGGAAAAGGATTTTCTGAATCTGAATCAGTGTGATAACCTGAATAATGCAGAAATGGGCATCCACCTCCTGGAAAGACAGCACTGTCCAAACAGAATGGCTTTGGTGCGTTCCCTGCAAACAATGCAGGTGCTGGGAAAAAGAGGGGGAAAGGCTGAGCACCCGAGGGTGTTCTAATAGTTTTCTGTGATTCATCAAGGCTGTTTTATAGCAAAATGCCTGACTATGGCCTGTCTGAAGAGGGAAGAGGGAAAACTGACAGGGGCTTGAGAGTCCGTAACTTCACATATTCGGGCCCATGGGTTTTTTTATGTGAGGAAGTGGAAAAACATGAAATGGAGGGAAATGTGTATAAACTCCTTTTTCCTGTTCTGATCCTTCACTGGTGCAAAGAGGGAAGGCTGCTGATGCCAGCCCAGCTGCTCTGGTTTGCACTGGGAAGGGCAAATCCAATCCACCCACCAGGTGGGCACTTCTGCCCTCCCACGCCCTGTGGATCAGGACCACAGCTCTAACAGTGACCAGTCATAGCTGGCAGGTTTCAGGCTGTTCTTCCTTGTCTTCCCCAGCCCTCCCCCACTGCTCCCTGGTCCGTGTTCCATCCCAGAGACCCAGGACACAAGCAGGGACCTTAATTTATAGAGGGGAAAAAAAATATCAGCGCTGACAGGCAGAGTGGTGCGAGTGGAAATGAGTTGTGCTGATAAGCCCTTCTGACTGTATTTTATTTTACTGAGGTTCTTAACAAACAATCTTTATGAAATGCAAACCTGGCTTATCAGGCTAATGCAGATTGTCTGAAATCCTTATCTCCATGGGCCAGTTAGCTGGAGTGATTCCCTTTTCATGAGGAAGAGAGAATGAAGAGCTGCACACAAGCCTCCCCCCCTGCCCCACCTCCTCCCAATCGCTGCCATTTACTGGCAGTGAACCGCAGGGCTCTGATTTCCAAACTCATAAATAACGCAGGGCCCCCGAGCTGAGCTGTCCTGGGCTCCCAAAGAGTTGTTCAGCTGCACAGGGAGCCGGAGGCAGCCGGGAGGGGCCCGGGAGCAGGGCTGGGCAAGGGAGAAGCCCCTGGTTTGTGGCACCTTTTTGAGGACAGCCAATGTTTAAGCTGACACCTAATGCTGGAGCAGCAGAACCTCCTCACAAGATCCATCTCTCCCTCTCACCACTGCGAGCAGACCTAGACCCTGCATTTTGAACGTGTTTCCTTGGCGTGATTTTTGCTCCATAACTTGGCCTGCTGTCTGCTGGGGAGGAGCTGCTGCTATTTGTATGTTGAAGATTTACTGTGGGAAACGTGCCCGCTGCTCAGGAGAAGGCGTTTTTTTCCCCCTTCATTCTGTTTGTGCTGTCTGTGTGTTTTCTGTGCCTCATGTGGGTCAAGTTTGTGTGCCTGGGGAATGGATGGCAGCTAAATAGCTCTGCTGCTTTTTCTGGGGACAGAAGCATGGAAAAAAGGTAATAGCAGCTGTGAGGAAATGTTTTTGTTCTGGTTGCTGAGCCTCTGGGGAATATATATAAAAGTCCCTCTCTGGGAACACAAGACAGAGTAAACAGATGCTGGTGTTGTCTCTGCTGCCTCTGTGATCTGTGGAAATGTTCTCCTTTTCTGGGACACCATGAGATGCTAGATGATCTGCACCAGGTCCTAGCCCTTCAATTCCTGTGCTGAAGTTACAAGACCAGGTGAAGAAGGGGCCTGACTTTTACCCACCAGCACACACAAGTTCCTTTCACATCTATTTTGCCTCTTGCCAATTTGAATGTTTTTCTGATCTGGAGACAAGGGTCTAGATTAAACAATCATGAGGTGTAAGGAGGCCTCACAGAGGTACAGCTGTACAGAAAAATAAGGCTCTGTAGGAAACAGGTTACCCACAGCACGTGGCACAGAGACACTCTAGTGGGGTTGCTGTTGGTTTCTCATTCCTCTTGACACCTGGGAAGATGCCAGCATGAAGGATTAGTTTAGCAACAGAGATTATTTTTCTCAAAGCAGGGGAGCTTGTGTACCCCAGGATGCAGTGTTATCCCTTTCTGTAGATACTACTTAACTCCTAAACCCAGGAATATTAATTACACCAAAGCACGGAAATATCTCGGCGACATCTCTGCCACGGAGAGGAGCATGGAGATACCACTGCCATGGACACCTTGGACACCTTGTTGGACATCCCACAGGTGCAATTGCTGTCCAGCCTGGCAGGTCAGCCAGCAGCTGGCAGGGGTCATCGTTTCCAGGCAGCACGGAGGGCTGAACAGTGAAAGGACATTTCTCTGTGTCACAGCTCCTTGAAAAAACACCAACCCACTCAGTGGTGATGGCTGTGCACACACAATGTGTCCCCTGGTGGCTGCCTCTCAGCCTTTGTTCTTGTGTTTTTTACCCCGAAGTCAGAAGCATTTCCCCTTCTTGATTGAGAAGAGGAGGAAAATTTGGATGAGCAAACAGGCAGGATGACTTCACCACACTCTGCAACCTCCCTGTTCTACTAGGCCACGGTGTTCCTTTGTTCCTCTCACCGTGGGCAGGAGTAAGGAAGACACTGAGCTGTAAATCTGTTTAGGTGGTGTCTGTGAATGGCAGCTGTCAGGCAGGTCTTCAGAGACAAATGCAGCAGTCTGAGTCACCAGTGAGTATGTAAAGCATCTCCAGACCTTGCTGTGAGGGTGGAGTGTGCTCCTGGAAACAAAGACTCACAATTAGTCTTGGGTGATTATATTGCAGCATTTCTACTGGGGGAGAGGGGGGGAGAAGGATTAAATTCAGTTGTGTCTCTTTCCTTCTAGGAAGTCCAGTTTTAGTATCCTTGGAATGTTCTAAAACCCTTTATAGTTGCCCACCTTGCAGATGTCCCTCTGTATAATGGAGGGGAAAAAAAAAATCCAAATTCTTCCTCTTTCCCTGGTTTTGATGTGAATATGTGCAGGAGGGCCCAGCTCACACTGTCTGGCTTTTCTCCTGAGCTGAAGATCTCTGTGTCCCCAGCTTTTTCCATTCTAGGCTTCAAATGTTTCTCAGTTTGGAGTTTCAACCCTTCATCATGGGTGGATGCTTGGGGTGCAGACCTGCTTCTGGTGAAACCAGCAGGTGTCGAGTGCATCTTGCCTGGCCAGGACCTGAATTTTACCCACCTCCCATTCCTTCTGGAGAGCTGGACTCAGCCCCAGCCGATGCCCTTATGTGGTGCTGAGTTTTGCAGTGTGTTAAAGGAGCTGTGGCATTTATCTGTCCTTTCAGGTTGTTTTTTTTTCATCCTGCTTGCTGAATTGTTACAGGAGAGTTTGCTGCTCTCCGCTATGAGAACTGGAATCATGTAGCCTGGAGAAAAGGAGGCTTGGGGTTGGAGTACCTTATTTTTCTTTCAATTACCTGGAAGGCAGTTGTAGCAAGGTGAGGATTGATCTCCTCTCCCAGGTGACAAGACAAGAGGAAACAGCCTTAAGTCGTGCCAGGGGAGATTTAGATTGGATACCAGGAAAAACTTCTCCTCTGAGAGCTTTGTCAAGCACTGGAACAGGCTGGCAATGGAAATGGTGGAATCACCATCCCTGGAGGGATATAAAAGACATGTAGATAAGGGACATGTTTTATGGTGGACTTGGCAGCTGATGGCTGGGCTTGATGACCCTAGAGGTCCTAGAGCAAGGGTTGGGTCTGGTTTGCTCCCAGCTGAGCGAGGCACAGGGGAAATTGTGCTTCAGGTCCTGGCATGTGCAGGACCCTTCTACCCAGCTCCTTTTCATGGCAGGTCAGGATGGGCCCCACTGGGCTGGCCACAGGGAACCTGGGGGGAGCCACACAAGCTGGGCCCTTTTCAAAGGTGATGGCTGTTCCTGATAATGCCAACTGGCTCAGCTTTCATTTCATCTTCCTAGTGACTAATGCAGACAGATCAATTAGGGGCTGCACACAAGGAGCTGCAGCTCCTCAACCCTCCCCCAGATAATAATAAAAATATGCCCCTGCTTTTCTCCTTCCTTGAAGTCCCCAGGAGAGTATTAGCTGGTGCTGCAGGTGCAGCCGCCCTGCAGGGTGGTGAGAGCAATGAATAGTAAGGTTTTTAGCTCAAGCACACTAAAGCTGTTCAGCAGCCATTGGATAATCCTCTGTTAATCAGATTATGTAAATTACTACTTCAGCATCCCTATCCCAGCTCTCGTCCCGCTGCTCTCCAAGCTGGAAATAAAAGGCACTCTAAAAAGGAACATTTAAACTGCAAAAAAGGCAGCACTGCTGAAAGGGGCGGGCAGAGGGTGCTGGGATGAGGAGCAGGGGAGCAGGGCTTTGTTTCCATGCAGGCAGGCAGGCATTCTGCCCTGGCCAAGCAGTGGGAGACACCAGCAAACCAAAGGTCAGGAGTGGGTGCTCCGTGGGCATGACCAGTGCCTCGGTGCTGGGCTGGGGAGGGCAGTGCTGGTGCCTTCCTGGAGACCAGCACTTTGCCCCAGGATGGTGCCTCTGGTGTGCTGGAAGAGCATCCCCAACCTCCTTGGAGCACAGAGACCAGAAGTGTTTGGACAATGCTCCAGGCACATGGTGGGACTCCTGGGGACAGTGCTGTGCAGGCCCAGGTGCTTGGCTGGTGATCCTTGAGAGTCCCTTCCAACTCAGTTTATTCTGTGATTCCTGCCTGTCTCTTTGCACTTGTGATGTGAGTTCATTCACTCACAGTGGAAAGCCCAGCACCTCAGACAAGGTTTGGTTGAGAGAGGCTGTCCCCAGCCTGGCCTCAGCCCCTGAGCACAGCGACCGAACTGAAGGAAGGGACAGCTTACCAAAAATAATCTGTGCCTGCAAAGCCTGGACTTGTATTGGCCCAAAACTGCTCCCCTGCTTTAGTGCAGGCAAGGTAATCACCTCCTCTGGCTCTGGGCTTGGTACAGGCCTGTGTCTTCCTGAACCACAGGCCAGGAACCCCTGCAGTCACACCAGCACCTTGCTCAAGTTTGACCATTGTTAGAATGTGGTTTGTGGCTCTCACTTGGTCTCTGAGGCTGTCACGTTTTTCATCCAGGGAGAACTGATGGTATTTTTTTTACCAACTGGACTAGAAAGCTGGAGAAGGCAAGGCAGTTCAGTTGTAATTAAAACAGAGGAGCTGAGAGCTTGTTAATTTTTTGTGTGCCCACTGAAAATGACCCAGAAAATCAAGGTGAGCTACACTTGTGGGTAAGGTACTCCTGGATGAATGCAATCTGTTTGTGACAAGGGTGAGGCTGCCTCTGTTGTGGCAGGTACAACCAGGGCTTTGCACTGGGCTTTTGGTTCTCACAGATGGCCAAGAGAATTTTCTCCCCAGCCCTTCTCTGGTGCTGAACACACATCCTGATATTTACGTGTTTTTCACTCAGCGTAAGCAAAGACATCTCAAGAGCTGTTTAAAATTTGTACAAACAGGGTTCATATCCTGCAGGTTTGATGGGTCCAGCAGGTCACAGGTCACATCAGGGTTCCATGGGCTCAGGTGACAGACACAGGTGGGGAGGGGACACACTGATGTGTACACAAAGGACTTCTCTGGTGTCAGTGGAGCTGCTTCCCTGTGCTGCAGTGTGAGAGGCTGGGACACGAGCTCTGCAGGAACAATATTCATGGCCAGGTGGGGAAAATGAATACCTTGGTGCAAACTATTAGGAGCTTCTGCCTGACCTTGAGAAATTATTTTGAAAATGCAGGCGATCAGATATTCATCTTGCACAGTTCTCACCTGTGCAATAGGAATTTTGTCTAAAATTTGTCTTCCTTTCTCTGTCTGCTGTTGGCTTCTGTAGAGGCAGTGGAAAGTAAAGGGGTGTTTAGCATGGTCATGTGATGGAATACAAGTGAATTAAAAGAGTAATGGGGTGATTCCTGCAGGCTGCAAATCAGCACTGTTCTGTAGTAACTGATGAAAATTCATCCCTTTGCACCAGCTGAGCTTCTGAAACACAGAAATACTTTTAAAAGTATTGATCAAAATCGATAAAAAATGATCAGAAAGTACTTAAAAACAATGGAAACAAAGCTGTTGAAAAGGAAATTTGAAGCTATACCATCTCTCCACCATCAAGGCAGCAACACTGGCATACATTCATAATTCAGCAAAATAATTGTGGTTTCCACATGCTTCACTCTCTCAGGAAATTTTCANTAATAAGATGGAGAAACTTTAGAAGTGAAGAACGCTACCTCTAAGAGTTGGGATAGTGAATACATCTGTTTTTTCTATAGGAAATGAACTGTAAAGTCATAATGAACTCCTGAAAGGCTGGTTTCATTGGAGTGTCTGTTTGCACACATGTGCACTGCTGGTCCTCTAAGAGGAGCAGCCCCAGGCACCAAACCTGGGACCTCTCCTTGGAGGATTTCAACCTCAGCCATTCCCATGCAGCAACCTGCACTAGGATGTGTTGGAGAGATTCAGAGCAAATTCCCTCCTTTTTTACAAGAGTTCACCTCAGAGAGCAAGCTACATAGTTCCAAAGACTCGTACACGTAGGAAGAGGACTTGCCAGACTGTTGAAAGTCCTGGAGATCCCCAGCACATAAAATCCAAATGGCTGGAGCTTGAGGGTTTTGCCTGCACTCATACTGGAAATTAAAGCTCTTGGTCTCTTGACAACTTTTTGTCATTAACTGTAAGTTTGTTGTAGAAGGTGCACCTATGGCAAAGACCCTTTGGGGCTTTCAGTCTGGTCAGAAAGGTTTTCTTAAATTCAACTTCACATTTCTTTTAACCCCTGTTTTGAGTGATGCTGATGTGGTTGCCTTATTGCTGCATGCAACCTGGCTGAGCTCCACATTGTGTGCCCCTGAAAGTGGCAGCTGCTTATCCTTTCAGATGCCTGACTTGTTTTCCTCTATTTTAGGTGATTTCCAATAACTTTTAATGTCGAGGTGCATCTGTGTCAAGTGGAAAATGAGCTGTTTGTCTCTCCCCTTGCTCCTAGTGAAAAGGTTTAGAGGCACATTAGGTTTTCAGTCTCTTTATTCTGTGGCTAAACATTTTCTTCAATGCTATCAGCAAGTTTCAGCATTAAAAAGGAGGAGATTTTTGGCTTCTGGAATTAAGCCAGGAAGTGTGGCCAGAATTTAAAGCACCCCCTGATGAGTTTTGTTAACACCAATAAGAGATTCAAAATGCTACGAAAAAGCTTTAGATGATGAAAGTTTAATATTTCAGCTGTCTGATGCAGCTGCTATGCTGAACCTGAAGCAGCCTCCTCCAGCTCAATATACTCAAAATCTATTAATCTAAATTATGATTTTAAAGGGCAGGAGCCCAGATGTGCGTAATTGTTTCTTATTGTTCCCATATGTAGGGCAGGGCTCTGAAGCCACAGTGGTAACACAGCTGTGTGTTTGCAGCCTCTCGCTGTCCTTTTCCTGCCCATCACTCTGTCTGTGCTGCTTTCAGCAGGCTCACCTGGGTCACCTCACAAAGCAGAAAAAATTACTCAGATCCAGGCCCATCCTTTGAGGTCTCTGCTTGCGTTTAGGCAGGATTCTCTTCCATATCCTGGCAAATAAGAGTTTTGCTAGAGAAAGACAGAGTTTGAGGTCTGGCCCAGTGGGAACCATAAACATTTGTTTGCCCATCTGACCATCACTCTCTCTTGGAGAGGCTCCTCTTGGCTCTGGAAGTCGTGCAGCAGGGTAAAGCCTTTTGCTCCTGCTGGCATACCACACAGTCCCCCACGCCAGAAACAGCTTTTCTTCCTTTTAGGAAGAGGAACAACGAGGGTTATGCCCCTAGTTTGTTTCAGGGGCTGGAATTTTAATCCTGGCATGCTGGAGTTCAAAAAGAGGCCCAGTTTTGAGATGTTCACACTTTGCAGCCACCCACATGTTCTTGACCTCTTCAAATTGGCCAACTCTCAAGTGTCCCACTTCACAGAGTCACACGTGGAAATGCAGCTCATAAGACAGAGCATTCAGTCTGCTGCTTCATCCAGGTCAAACAGTTCCTGTGGTGCAGAGGTGAGTGGCTGAAGTGACCTGCTAATATCACACCTTACAAAATCCATTTGGTGTCCCCTTAGGTTTTCATGAACTGGTAACGGGTGGCTGCTGAAAACCAGACCTGTTGCAGGTAGAGAATTGCCCCAGACTCCAGGGAAACTGTTAGGATGTATCCCAGCAGAGATTTTTGTGAGGAGGCGCTTGCCCAGGGTTTGATGTTGCTTCCACAGCACTTGTTCCTGGCTGAGCTGTACTCTCCTGGTCTGTGGAAAAGCAATGCCAGGACTGCAGGGATGGATTGTGATGTGTTCCCCCTGCTGCCAGGTCACTGACAAGTATGGAGAGGGAGATGAATAAGATGTGTGGTTCATGGGTGCCAAGTAATCACAGCTCAATAGGAAGCTTAATAAAGACACAGTAAAGCAGACCCTGATGTATGACCCCTTCAGAGCATTTTGACAGCGTGAAAAAGACCCTTGAAGCTGGTGTAAATGTCAGCAACCCTGCACCATCTCATCAGCATTCCCCAGTGCTGGCTCTGCACCTGGGACCTCCTGCCCAGTGCCTGGCAGTGGGTCCTGGTGTGCCCCAGCAGTGCAGGACAAAGTTCTGTCGTGTTTGCACCCTCTCCTGTGTGGATGCATGAGTGGGGATGAAAAGCAGTCCATCCTACCCCTCTCCCTGCAAGGAAAGAAGCTTTCCTGATTTTATAGTGCTTTGTCTGGACAGGTTTCAAAAGCTCTAGACAGTGAAGTGTCCAAGCAGTTAGGGATCAGGAGCTTCAGCTCCCTTCCCTTTCTGGACCTACAAGCCCCCTTCCCTACTGCTGCCTGCTGGCCAGAGCATCTCAGGGCAGGTTTTGGGTACATAATAGGTTGGAGGAAGTAAAAGAGAGGAGGGGCACTCTCCAACTCTCCAATGTAAATTACATGGAAATTAGGCTTCTGTGAGGCCAAAGGCCCCTCCGGAACAGGGCCTTTAGTTAACATAACACTTGTGCTAAATGAAGCGGTTGACACAGCTTTCAGGCTGTAGTGCCACTGTTAATTTACCGTGTGAAAGGGCTGAACCTTCCTTCGAGTTCTGCAGGGAACAGCTCTGCCCTGGCAGGGACCCGAGGCTCATTTTCTCCGGAGATCGACCGCATCATTCCACTGCTGGCTAATATTAATATTTATGGGGCAGCCCTGCCAGCTGGAACAGCCTCAGTGCTGCTAAAAACCCAATAGGTGAGCACTGCTGAGCCATCTCACTGCTTGGGCTGAGCTGGTCTGGGTAATAGCTGAGCTTTCCTGGCACCTGGCAGAGGGAAGTGGTGGAGTGTGCCTGAAGCTGCTTATCCTGGGTGCAGAAGTTTTCCCGCCCCATGGAAGTGGGGTGATGAGCTGGGGCTCCTCTTTCCCCACCCCTTGCTCTCCTTTGTATCCCCAGGATATTTCCTGCTGCTCCAGGGCATAAGCAGGTATCCTGCTCTCCCTATTTGCTCTTAAGTTCATCCAAAGCAAACTCCCAGCACTTAATGGAGAAGTGGATGGAGGAGCAGAAAGGGTTGGACAGGTCCCAAGGATCTGTATGACTGCAGTAAGGCTAGTTGGCCTGTGCCTGGGGCAATTTTATGACTATTTTCATAGAAACAAAGACTGGTTTGGGTTGGAAGGAACATTTAAAGGCCACCTAGTACAACCACCCTGCACTGAGCAATATCTTCAATTAGATCAGGTTGCTCAGTGCCCCATCCAAAGTGATCTTGAGTGTTTCCAGGGGTGGGGCACCCCCCACCTCTCTGGGCAACCTGTGCCAGTGTTTGACCTATAAATGAGTGGTTACCCAGGGCAAGGGTGAGGCTGGATGGACCAGTCTCTGTCATGGACACAGACACATGATTTGGGTGGGGATATTCTGCAGGTTTTGGGTTTTGCACTCAGATGTCACCTTATTGCCTGTTGTCCTTGTGCAGAGAGGGAGCTTTGGGGACACCCAGCAATGGAGAAAGAAGTCTGTGTTTCACTGACCCTACATCTTAGCCACAGGGGTATGGAGCTGACTCATCTTTGCTGTAAAAGCATGAGTTAAACCTTCAGTGCACTGCCTGGGCCCTGGAGTGAAGGGCAGGCTGGAAGAGGTGTGAATTCACACCTGTGGCCTCCTGCTGTCACACAGAGTGAGGCAGAGGGGCACCAGGGCTTGGGGCAGCACTGGGACAGCAGCAGCTGTCACTGTCCTCTGGCTGAGAAGGTGCCAGATGTGACTCCAGGGGAGAGGGGGCTTCCACAAAGAAGGAAGGGCAGGATCCACTTGCCTGCACGTGTTCACCGCCCAGTTACACCTCACATTCTCACAGAGCAGAGCAGGAGCTTCCTCCTGCTTGGGAGTGCAATAAATACCCCCAGCCTGTTCCTCAGTTCTGAGCCATGCTAAGGAAGGCTTTTGAAAGAGCCATCTCCATTTCTGGAAACACTGACAATGTCCGAGCAGGATAAATAAGTAAAATCAAAAAAAGAAAACAACCAAAACCTCCCCAAACAGAAGAGGAAAAAAGAGAGGAAAATTAGACTATTGCTAATGCTGGTTCCATCCTTTCCTGCAAAGTTCTAGCCAGAGTCACTGAGATAAGCGACTAAAGCTGGCAAGGATGGCTCCAGCTACCACCCCACACCAGCCCCAGAAAAGGGCAGGGGGCATGTGGTGAGCAGGGAAAAGGCAAAAGGGAGAGAGGATCTCCTGGGAGATGCAAAACAAGCTCCCTGGATTGCCAGGACTAGTGGTGACACGCGCCAGACAAAGGAACTGCTACTCTATAAATGAGGCAGCCGGGACCAGCGCTAGGCTGACTCCAGCGAGAGCAAGCTCCGTGGCCAGGCACTGGAAAAGCAGTCGGGAAGGAATCACAGGAAGCGCCTGATTTTGCTGCCTGTTCACCCCCCGACCAAGTTTCCAGAGGCACAAGTACCAGAAAAGTAAGTGACAGTGGCCTCTTCTCTTTACAACTATCCTCCCCTTTTTTGGGCTTATCTTGCAACTTTCTTAGGAAAGCCAAAATTTCCCCTCAGAGCAGGGAATATCCTTAAAGGAAGGGATTTCTTTTACCAGTTCTCTGGATTTTCATTTCTTATTCTGGCACCTCTGGTTCTCATAGTAAAAAATTTAAGAATAAGGCATCTCATCTGACAAACAGCCACTTAGAGGGGGCTGCACTTCATCAAGTGAAGACAGCAATTTGTACCTGAACTTTCCAAATTTCTAGTCCCCACAGAGACTCAGTGAGTCAGACCTTACCAGAAGAAAATATTGATTGGTTTTACTGCTTCTAAGAGAAATGTTGGTGATGAGATGTGGAGAAAACGAAAGGGATTTTATAATCACTGTTCTTAATTATTCCTAGATTTTCTTACAGCTGTATAATTACACATTAGGCAAACTCATTTATAGCACTGCAAGCTGCTGTAAATCAGAGTTATTGCACTGGTGCAAAAGGATTAGACAGAGTGTCATAGACGCTCTGAGTTCAGAAATAAAACTTTAGTGAATTCTCCAATGCTGTTTGATATTTAAAACAAATTCCTTGCAAAAGCACAAATAATCATGTGCTAATTACTCACTAGACTGTGTGGAAATTCACTGGCAGTGTTAACAGGTAAAAGTGCAAGGAATAAGTTTTAAATTCCAATTCTCACATATTTAAAAATACCTCCATATGTTACTGGTCATCTGTGTTACAGCTGATGCAGATGTAAAATATATAGGCATTTTAATTTTCCTCAGTTCAACAGTGCACTTAGGAGGAAAAGCTTAGTATTTAAACAAAAAATTCACTTCTCCTGTTAAATATTAGTAACTCTCAGATTTGTGAAAAAACGTTTGAAACTGCCAATATAAAACATGTTTCTATTTCCAGGGGTAGCCTTCTGCATAAAACTATTTTTTGAGAAAGTTAACAAACAGCAAAACATGCATGTTTTTTGAAGTAGCTGTCTCTATCCTTCCTGATTTCCTTGTAACACTACAGGACAATATTTCATTTTCAGAATCTTTTTCCACCATGCATTTCTAATTATTTC